>JAJLRN010000001.1:0-432706 GCA_030567015.1 Sungouiella sharkensis | reverse complement strand
AGTAGCTGTCCCAGGAACTGGTCCAATAGCTGTTGATGTTGAAAGCGTGATAGTTTCAACCACATAAGTTGTAGTCAAGTCACTCACAGTAGCTGTCCCAGGAACTGGTCCAATAGCTGTTGATGTTGAAAGCGTGATAGTTTCAACCACATAGATGGTAGTCAAGTCACTTATAGTAGCTGTCCCAGGAACTGGTCCAATAGCTGTTGATGTTGAAAGCGTGATAGTTTCAACCACATAAGTTGTAGTCAAGTCACTCACAGTAGCTGTCCCAGGAACTGGTCCAATAGCTGTTGATGTTGAAAGCGTGATAGTTTCAACCACATAGATGGTAGTCAAGTCACTTATAGTAGCTGTCCCAGGAACTGGTCCAATAGCTGTTGATGTTGAAAGCGTGATAGTTTCAACCACATAAGTTGTAGTCAAGTCACTCACAGTAGCTGTCCCAGGAACTGGTCCAATAGCTGTTGATGTTGAAAGCGTTGTAGTCACTACCACATAAGTTGTGGTCAAGTCACTTATAGTAGCTGTCCCAGGAACTGGTCCAATAGCTGTTAATGTTGAAAGCGTTGTAGTCACTACCACATAAGTTGTGGTCAAGTCACTTACAGTAGCTGTCCCAGGAACTGGCCCAATAGCTGTTGATGTTGAAAGCGTTGTAGTCACTACCACATAAGTTGTGTCAGAGTTGCTTACTGTGGTCGTGCCAGGAAATGCGCCGGTGGTGGTAGAGGTAGAAAGCGGACACCATCTTGCACTAGAAGAAGACGAACCCGAGGAAGATGATGGTGTTCGATTGTCTGGAAACTTGGGTATATCAGGACAGATCAAACACTGGGTTGGTCTGCAATTTTTTGGAGGGGCCAATGAGTATGTTAAATAAGCGATGAAATTAACGCCACCAGAGTCAAGACGACCCTGTTGAGAAATCAACGATGTATCATAACCAGTACCAACATGAATAGTGTAAGTTTGATAAGTAGTGGTCACTATCAAAATGGATCCCGAGTACGAATACGATTCAATAGTCCATCCAAAACCAATGACATTTCCATTTCCCCACCCAGACACAGTAAGAGTAAGAGTCATGGGATTGGGACTGATGTAAATATACGAGGTCGAAGTTTCGAGATGAACCACCTGTGTTGTTGCAAATTCATAGTTATTGGGCGATACAAAGTTGAAAATGGAGTCCTCTCCAATAGAGTAACAGCCAGTACCATCCACAATAGAGCTCTGATAGTAATTCATGTGGTATACGCATATAGTACCAGAGTTAGTAACTTGATTGTAGTAGCCGAAGCAGGAGTAACCACTACTCCTAGTCAGGGCCAGGTAAAAAGCGATTATACCAGAATTAGTGCCTGTAGTCTTCAAATACATAAGCGGAGTGCCGATGCCTGCCATGATTATTGCTCCGGAGTTGGCCAAAGTACCTGAAGCTTCAAAGTTAGTATATGAAGCGGACGTTTCATTTTGGTTGTTTAAAACGATTGTTCCCAGATTGGTCAAGCTTGTGTAAATTTGCACCAGCATTCCCGACGTCCCTATTCCCGGGTTAGTGTCCCCAATAAATAATTCACCATAAACAGTCAAACCCCCATAAAAGTAGTTATTGTTTTGGTTGTTTCTATTATCGAAAGCTAAGTAGACATCTTGATTAACAACAAGGCCTGTTCCAACACCATATAATGCACTGGTAGTCGAAACAGTATTCTGTGAGATGGTGACAGTCGCGCATATTGCGTTCACAACAAAGATAAGAATTGATATAATTAAACGCATTCGTCCAAATTAAGTACTTGATAATAGGAGGCAGCGGTCAGTTTAAATAAATCATCTACTCTGTTTTGGAAAACAGTCAGTTGGCCGAATTTAGTCGACAAAGCAGACAGCATCCAAGGCTGCATGATCTATGCTCACACATGTTTTCGGCCTGTTACGCATTGTCATGCACCTATATTCAATCTCGATCGGGACAACGACTGCCCTGTTGAAGCCTGAATCCAGTCCACAATCAGCATACATTACGATAAAACGAATCGTAGTCAATTATCAATTTCATACATGAGAAATGAATATTTCAATGGATTAGAACACCTTTGTGCCAAATTAGTTTAGAAATCAAAATTTAAACGAATCATTTTCTAGAAGTGATTCGTTTGTCTGTCTCATTCAGAAGTTTGCATTTCTGCTAGCAGCGCCAAGAACATGCACACTCATGCGCTATGAGTTGATACACAGGGACCATCACCATTTCTTTACGTTGTGTTGCGTTTCGTAAGAGGACACGTGTATAATCTGTTGGCCAAACCGTGTATCCTGACCAATGTTGTAATATTTTAAGATACTAAGCATTATTAAATATACAACACCAGATTCCTCGGGAATATAAAAAAGAGAAATAACAACTGGCGTCTTGCCTGCCCTATTTTAGACACTTCCATTCTTGGAAAAGGAGTTCCCATTAATGAAATTCAGGCCAACTATCTAAGCTGTAGCTTTTTAAGCCAGTTCGCATGAGCTTAGCAAACTTTAAATATGAATATGCCTGTGCATATCCATACCCGCCCGAATTTGGACACCCGCACTTTCAAAAGGAGTTTCGTGAATTCGGCATACCCCACTGGGGCTTTGACTTTGTGAGCTGGTGCATATAAGCTATCGATAATCTGCATCAACTTGAATTCGGGGATTCCGATTTTGTAGGATTGAAGTGCGTGAACTGCAGTTTTTGCTGCTAGTATACATTCATTTAAACTTGACAAAATTAATCACCCCACAAGCAAGTTCGAAAGTCCTTGCGGATCAAGAGGAATAGGGCACTAAAATGATGCTGAACCTCATGACCAACATCAAATAGTTTAATTACCATGGCTCCAAATGAGATATGCACTTTTTGAGATGAGAACGGATATACACAGGTTTATTTGGAATTAAACTTACGAAGATTTCATTGAGAGATGGGGAGCATTCTGTTGTACACTTCTTTAGAATTACCGCCATTACTTTACGTTGTGTTGCGTTCGGAAGGGTTACAATGTAAAATCACCTATTGTTGGTCAAAACCTTGTCTCCTGAGCCAAATTGATAGTCTATATTATTCTTCACACTGTCGAATATATTACATTGAATACATTTTGATTCGTGACAACACTCTTGACACAAGTCACTGCAAAATTGCGAAAGTGTAACACGAAATGTACGCATCAGCTTGCGACATTTCTATTCCAACGTTATACATAATAGTAATTCCGGGGATTCAGAATTGAGATAATTTTAATGGTTATGCAACTCTGATAACCATGCATATAGCTTCATAAGAAATAGTGCATGCAATTTACGAGTTGGATTATCGAATGTCAAATAGTAATACAAGATTTACACAAAGATTGTACATATTTAGACACTTCTGAACTTCACAATTATCACTTTCGCTCTTCAAGGTGAACATATAGCAAGCGAGGTTGTTTCTAAAATTTTTTTAAAGAGATAAAACTGAATATTTAAGTTCGTATTTATTTGAGGAACTCAACTAGTGTTTCATGCAACCTGTTGATAATTTCATGCCTTCAACAATTACCACAAGAAGAAGCACAAAGATTTGATAAATTACAAAATTATTCTTGTTTCGCAAACGGTTAACATTTTCAACCAAATTTTCGCGAGTTCTCTAACTAATATAGCTATCCAAGTGTTACTGAGTGCAACAAAACATGCAAATTGTTGCTTGTCAGTGAGCTAGAAAATTTGAAAATAGACAAATCTATGCATTAGATTACCAAAGCAAGCATCAAGTACTTCGCCACAGATTATGCAGACATCAAGGCTATTTGCTCGACAGCATACAACAGAGTTTGCTTGATGGTCTTGTCTGCACCAACTGTTCAAATCAAATGTATACTTATTATTAAAATGGAAATTAACTTGTTCTCCTGTATTGTTGTATACCCGTTGAGGTCGTTCGAAACAGAAAGAAAGAGATTTAAACTCTCTTCCAAACATGTTAACCATTGTGAAACTTCAGCATCCTCTAATTTGAGTATGAGATGGGGAATCAATAGGGAAGTGTCGTAGTATAATGGGACACAAATATATCAGGCTCTGGATACATACTGTAGCCCAAGCTAGATATAATGCAAAACTTTTGTATCTTCGCCAATACCTTAGCTTTGGCTCTTTAGACAACCTTACATCGAATTCCGTCCCCAATGAATAAAATTTGCGTATTTCCTGTTTTGACATTTGCAAATACTTCACAAAAATCGTAATCTAATAGTACGCCAATCCGCGAATTCACTGCTATGTAAGTTTGTTGATAAAGTTCGTATTGTCCAAATAATCCATTTCCTGTTCGTCGAGCACAGACAATTCGTCGTCTCTTAGTCCCTCATCATCTCTGAATGGATTCAAAGGATGTAAAGTATTGCTGGCCCTTGCATTAGTCCTCTCGCCTTCCAGAAGGCTTCTTGTTTTAAGAACCGGATCACTAAGATTTCTCGTCTGTTGACTCATAAATGCAGATTTGTACAAGTCTCCATTTCCGTGCAATTTTGGAAGTTGTTGCGGGTATTGGTGATTCGAAAATGGAATGCCGCCGTAAAGCAAATGCTTTGTTTCTTCTTTCTCTGGCAAAATCTCTAGTCTTTGTCTTCTCGAACGATTGATTTGTCTTACAGACAACTTTCGAGACATCTTTTCTCCTAATTTGCGAAGCTCTGACTCGCTATGTTCTCTGCTGGACAGTTCTTTAGTTGAAACGGTAGCTATTCCCTTGTAACCATCGTCTTCCCCCTGTCTGATTTTGCCTGTCAGTGGATTTTCATTGTCTGAGTACACTTCCTCGTGTACATCATCAAATAGTCTAGACTTCGTTTTTATGAGCTTCGTTCTCTTTGATTGACGAGACTCCTGGTATGGTCTTGCCACGAATTGCTCCGCTCCATCTGAGAAAGCCGAAGTGTTGCGATGACTAGTGTACAACTCCTCATCGGACATATAATCATCTTCAGGGGGATTGGAGCACCATAAAGGAACAATCCACGAAAGCATACAAAGGCACGAGAAAGAGAACGCCAACCAAACTAAAGTGAAGTATAACTTTCCGGTAACCATATTGATTCCAAAGCTTGAGAGACCATCCCTGATCTCTTTCTGCGTGGCTATCACTTCTTGCGTTATAATTGCGCAAGAGGAGATCATGCTAATCCCTGCAACCATTGACAAAACAGCCACAAAGTTGAGAGTGATGGTGGGGATCCGAGACAAGTCTTTTGCAGAACCCCTGTGGCTGTACACGAGCAATGTCACCACGAGCATGATTGCCTGAGTTACTATTTGTATGATGGCGACGATCTTCAGGATGTTGAACTTCTTGTTTCTAAATTCCACCCTTGAGTTGTATACTTTATCGTCTGCGTAGTTTGACTCGTACGCATATGCCAATATGATAGTAAGATCGTTATCCGATAGAATAGTACGGTAGTCAAACATGTTCATTTCATGATAATCCTCACACGTTGTGGTCACATTCACAGGACTTTTGACAGCAGTTCTTGAGGAGTAAAAGTCAGTCTGGTAGTTAATCTTGCACCATCCAGTAGCTCCTAGAAGTAGATACTGGGGGGCATTAGACACCTGGTTCTGGGTATATTTCGTCAAGATGCTGATTTCGGAGTCAGTAAGACTCAGGTCAATCGGTAGAATGGTGTCACCCAGACTCGACGTTGTGTCAGCAATAGACGTTCGCAACGAGTTGTATAGACCATAGGCCACGTCAAGATGCGAGCAGTTGATACGTGCTATATATGCCTTTCTTGGGTCGTTCTTGAGCACAAGGAGAGTGATGACGAAACACAACGTTAGTAGGGAAGTGCCAAGCCGGAAGAGTTGAAGCACTCTCTGTGGAGCGGTGAGGTTTCGAAAAGGTAAACATGCTTGGTACTTGAGTTTCCGAAAAAATGACTGATCTCTCATCGGGCTTGCAAACCTCGGGTGGAGTGATACAGATGTTGGTTTGAGTCGAGTAGATCTACTCCAATTCTAATGTTAGCACTGGAGTGCAGGTCACAATCAGATCCTGGGAAGACACGAATACCTGGGGAGGAACGGCAGCGGAGGCAGACGAAAAGATGATATGATGAAATTGCTAAAAGCTGCTACTTTCCATTTGTTTTCGTTATCTCTTGGTGCTCGTTAAGGCAAATGCGAAATCGATACGGCTACATATGGACAGGTGATTAGAGAAAGATTGATGTTCTGAAAAACCACCACTGCAAATTTTACATGCTCTGATCTTTGGAGACATTGAAATCATGCAAACTAAATCAAACTATAGAAATGAAGCTGGACTTCTCAAAAGTCCTCGTCAAACTGCAATTGGCCATGACGGTGGCTATACTCCTCAAAAGTCGGATGACGCACTTGCGGCTCATTATCTTCAAACTTTCTCTTGTTGCTAGCAGGTCCAAGCAGAGGAATCGTCACCACGTTCATAGAAGATGCTCCCCACTCAGACACATTCAGACCTGATTGGAAAGTTGATCCTGCGCTGGTTAAAGCTGGAGGCTGGCCCATGTTGGCAGGCAAAGGAACACGCTCGAATGGGGAACGGGCATGTTGCAGGTTCTGGACGCTCGAGATCTGGTTACCGATATGTTGTGAGTTGTATGAGTTTGGCGAATCCACCTTGTAGCCCTCAGCGACAGCCTTTCTGATGCGCATTCCGAGGGTAGACAACGAGGCCACTTCCGGGCTCTGGTGCTGAGGCTCTATGGCATGACTTAGCAATCTCTTGTGTTTTTGGCTCTCCATGATGGCAGATGGAAGTAGTTCAAGAAGTTAAGATGACTGAGGGTCACTTATGAGTCCCAATTGGGGATAATTACTTGCGTGTGCAGGCTGGCAAAAACAGAAGAGTGCCTTGGGATGAAAACACCAGACAAAGCTATCTGATAAGTAAAAATGGGGCATTCGAGTTTTCAAGATATGTGGATATTTATGTTGCTACGTTGAATATGTGGATTTTGGACGTTTTTGATTTTTGGTGAAGTAGATTCACTTTTAGTTTCCATGTAGAACTGCACTTCTCAGTCAAAAAAAGTCAGTTTTCACTGGGGACTTGACTTACCACGTAAGGGAACATCAGCTTGAACCAAAATCAAGTAAAGATCAGGCCACTCTTCTACTCTGCTTATCAAACGAGGACTTGTGAATTTGATATATACTTTTTTTAGAAAAAATAATGCCAAATCTAAATATATTGCTAGGCCTGTTACATGTACCACGAACTAATCAAGCACAAGAAATAGCTAACCACTCTTTGGCCAAAAGTGTCTCACAGATGATCCACTGGGACCATGGCGCATTTCGCCAATAAAGGAAGCGGGACCGCTCGGCGTCGGTTTCGGTTGCGAGACGGCACTTTCTTAATTACGACAATCAGTGGGCATAACCTCTCCACCTCGGGCCGCTAACGGCAAGTCACCACGCACTTAACAACTATAGGCAAGATACAGCGATGATGAAAAATATAAATATTGGAGTTCCCCATCAACCGGCGGATTTCTTAAAAGTATACGAATTTCACTGCCATGATGATCTCCTCTAAGACCGCCACTACCTACGAGACCGAGTACTCTGCCCATAACTACCACCCATTGCCAGTGGTTTTCCACAAGGCTTCTGGTGCTCACGTTTGGGACCCAGAGGGAAACGAGTACTTGGACTTCCTTTCTGCCTACTCGGCCGTGAACCAGGGCCACTGCCACCCTAAGATTGTCGCTGCGTTGGTGGAGCAGGCCTCCAAGTTGACGTTGTGCTCCAGAGCGTTCTCCTCGGATGTGTTTGGTGAGTATGCCAAGTACGTGACCGAGTTCTTCAACTACGAAATGGTGTTGCCAATGAACACCGGTGCCGAAGCTGTCGAGACCGGTTTGAAGTTGGCCAGAAGATGGGGCTACGTCAAGAAGGGCATCAAAGAGGACGAGGCCATCATCTTGTCTGCTGTCGATAACTTCCACGGCAGAACCTTGGGTGTCATTTCCATGTCGACGGACCCAGATGCCACCACCAACTTTGGTCCATACTTGAGCGGTGTGGGTCCTCAGATTCCAGGCGAGCCAAAGGGCACCTTGTTGAGATACGGTGTCATCGAAGATGTTGAGAAGGCTTTTGCCAATGCCGGTGACAAGATCGCTGCTCTCTTGTTGGAGCCAATTCAGGGTGAGGCAGGTATCGTTGTTCCTCCAGAGGGCTACTTCACCAGAGTCCAGGAATTGTGTAAGAAACACAATGTCTTGTTGATCTGTGACGAGATCCAGACCGGTATCGCCAGAACTGGTAAGATGTTGTGCTACGAGCACTACAGCAATGTCAAGCCCGACATCATTCTCTTGGGTAAGGCCATTTCCGGTGGTGTTTACCCAGTCTCTGCGGTCTTGTCTTCCAAGGAGATAATGTTGACCTTGTCCCCAGGGTCCCACGGTTCTACCTACGGTGGTAACCCATTGGCCTGTGCTGTGGCTATGGCTGCTTTGCAGGTTGTCAAGGATGAGAACTTGGTGGAGAGAGCACAGACCTTAGGTGACTTGTTGCGCTCCAAGTTGGAGGAGTTGAAGGCCGAGTCCGATGGTATCATTTCCGAGGTCAGAGGAAAGGGTTTGTTGTCTGCTGTTGTCATTGATGCCTCCAAGGCCAACGGTAGAACCGCCTGGGACCTCTGTTTGCTCATGAAGAACTATGGTGTGTTGGCTAAGCCAACTCACGACAACATCATCAGATTGGCTCCTCCTTTGGTCATCTCTGAGGAGGACTTGTTGAAGGGTGTCGATTCCATCAAGAAGTCTCTAGTAGAGTTGCCAAATGCCCCAAAGGCTGATCACTAATTTCTTCATGGGTTGATACAATGGGAAACGGACTTCAAAAATTTTAATATGAATAACAAATGATATTAATTCTGAACCTCGACTATTATTTATAAAATAATTGCTAAAAGTAATCTCTAAAATGCAATGCCAATTTAATCTTCCTCATCACTGTCATCTCTTCTTCCATCTGGTATCTGTCCCAAAGCAGCCAACCGTCTTCTCTTTTCGACCTCTGTCTCTTCAGGAAAACTCTCATCTTCCTGAAGATCGGAATCCTCGGTAGGGTCAAACAGATCATCCCCTTCTCCGTAGACAATGGATGAACTACGATGAGCAGCTGTATTATCCGCTGCGCCGTTTGTCAAACTCTTCACGAGCTCGTTTGCGGCCGCCCCAGAAACAGCCAAAGAGGGACTCTGCCCTTCTTGGCGACTGGTGGCTCCAGGTTTTTGTCTGTCTTTAGGTCTTATACCAACGTATGCTAATGCCTTATTGACAAGTGTACCGGATCTTGATCTTGATTTGGTAGACTTTGCTTGATCGGCATGCTTGCTGACCCTGTACCGTCTCAAAATCTCTCCGTCTTCATTCTCAATCACTATGAGATTGTCGACTCTGTGTGCAAAATACCTCTTCTTGGTGCCCTTCTTGACAATTGTCTTCTTATAAGGACCACTCAAGCTTCGACTCAACTTCTTTCCGAGAGACTCACTCTCAGATGGTTGATTTTCCAGTGAATTCTCGGAAGCAAACGAGTATTGGGTCATGGTTCGTCTCAAAGAATCCATAGAATGAATACTCATGTCCAGATTTGTAGTATTAGGCAGGAGAGGACTGGAAGTATCGGCTGGTTGTTCGTCCTTGACCGAAAGAGTCTCGATGATCTCACCATTTTGGTCCTCAATGATGATTTGCAGGCCATCCTGGTAAGCTGTTGAGGGGACATGCCTAAGACCTCCATCTCCTTCCTCCAACTTCTTGGAAACTTTTTCTCTAATTTCAGATATTGTATGCTCTGGAACGTCAGCATGAACACGAATATCAAGAACCTTAGTTTCATCAGAACCAGCAGCAGTAGTACTTTCTTGAGACTCTACGGAGTCTGGCTTTGTCTGAGCGGCTTTACCAAGTTGCAAGATTTCTGTTTGAGGGCGCTGCCTCTCTGACACATGGCCCTCACCAAGATCCTGTTCTTGACGAGACATTGATTTTTGTAACCTGGAACTTCTCTTGTGCCTCTTTCTTCTAGCTCCACCAGCAGGCCTGACTTTGACTCCACTTGTCTCGACAGTATTTGTTCTGGGCATGTGCTGTGACTCATCCTCTGCAATATTGGTATCAATTCTGTGCAAAGAGTAAGAAGTGGATGTTTTGTCGAGTTTCTGCAAACGGGACATCCAGGATGAGCCCTGATCTTGTGTGTTTGTGACAGTGAAAGACATCGTGATGGCCATTCTGTTTAATCTCTTACCCAAAGTAAGGACTGCCACAGATGATCCATGCACCACAATAGATGTTATGACAATGAAACAGACTATAGGCCAGATGGAGGCGATGAGCTGGTAGTGAGGGAAGCTCACGTCTGGTAGTACCGCTAATGGGGTCTCTTCGGTAGTGTAGTGTTGTTCAAGATCTTTACGGGCCAAAATGGCTGCGAAGATTGCTCCAACACCAATGGGGCCAAAATGGCCACAAAACAATGCTTCTCTCCAAGACTTGATATCGGGTGTAAAGGGTTTGAGTGCAAGTACAGCAGGGATTCTTCTCAAGAAGATGATCACGATGGCCAACACTACTAGTCTCCATACATTGAGGCCAAGTGCACTATTGTTGAAGTCAGGCCATGGGACAATAGCTCCGAAGTAGACGAAGAATGTCAAGTTCAACAATAAGTCTATGACAGTGGAGACATGCGACTCTTCGGTCTTTCTCGCAAAGTCACCGTTCCAGCCGAATGCCGTACCTGCTGCGAAAGATACCAAGAGATCGTCTACACCAAGCATGGAGCCAATACCGGCAGAGTTGAAAGCCAAAAATACAAAGAGAGCCAAGAAGGATTCTCTGTCAATCAAGTTTTTCTTCTCGGCAAACGCAACGGTTTTCCGCAAAGTGTAGCCTAGGAAGACACCCAACACTACACCGAACAAACACTCCCACAAGATGGTGAGAGTGATCCAGTCCTTGATGATCTCACCTGGGTGGCCACTGTGGATGATCAATTCTAATGACAAGTAAATGAAGGGGAACGCCATACCGTCGTTGCAACCAGATTCCGCAGTCAAGAGGTTTCTCAAGTGTCCTGGCACTCTCTCAGCGAACTTACCTTTACCCACCACAGCTGCAGCCAACACTGGATCGGTGGCAGTGACACAGGCCGAAACTAGCAAAGCCGACGGGAAATCAAAGTGCGGGATGAGGACCCAGATGAAAAGCCCCACCACCAACCAGCCGCACGTCATCACCGGAAGCAAGAGAATGGCCACGGAGAGCCAGTGATTCTTCATGTATTTCCTAGGCAATTCGACGGCAACAGCAACAATCTGGATACATAAGACGATTCTGCAGATCTCCAATGTGATCTCATCGGTGTTTCCCCAGGTGATAGGGTCAAACCAGTCGAGACAGTGGGGCCCCAAGATCAACCCGGCGATGGTAGCCACGGTGGCCTCGCCAATGTAAAGCCTCTCCTTGACGAAGAGCGACGCTAGCGAAAATAGCGTACAGAAAATGCCAATACAAGCATAAGCGATGTGAGGTTTGTTAATCTGCTAGTGTTAGTATCGAGGTGATTGCAAAGCGGTCCGATGGACCGTGCAAGGTGGAGACATACCTCTAGCTGATCCCACATGGTAGCTACTCACAGAAGATTGGTGCTGGTGAAACACAAATCCAGACGTGGTTTGGGCGTTCTGAACAAAGTTGTACGGAAAATTTAATCCATCAGATAACAAAGGTCAGGTCTAGTATGCCATGATGTGCAGGGGACACTGGGTTCAAGACCTTGGCATTGGCACTGTGTGCAATACCATATGGCCTGTCAGGCTGGAGAAACCCATGGTATTTTTGACAGGGGAGGTCTAAGTGACCATGATGAGTGGCAAATGTTTCAGTTTATATATTTCTACTTTGAAGAAACGTTTGGAATTATTTATTTTCATTGTTTATGTGTGCTGGGAGGCTATGGAACAGCGCTCTTCTTTTTCTGGTTCTACCATACATCATACCGGCCGCAATAGTTGGCCGGGATAGAAGATTACAGCAGACAGGAATAGAAATTCACATTGGGGAGAGGATAGGTGGCCGATAAGAAAAGTCTGATTTTGTTTGCGGACTTTGGCAGCATTAAAGACTTAATGATCTTTTCTGATGTTCTTCGCTGGTCACGAGTGGAACCTTCAGGTTTCGCCTGCCTGCATTTACGAGGGTAAGTAAAACTACTCCCGGTCTGATCTGGCCCTGACGGAAGAATAGGGAAAATGCATGGAAATGCATGGAAAGTGAAGCTGAAAGTTATTTATCCGATTACAAATTAGAAATTCTATTTTGAAAATAACAAAAGTGTGAAAAATATATTAAGTCCCACAGATTCCACCTCCCCATAGTGAAGCGGAAGATCACTAGCCCCACGTGACCTGCGTCACATGCGCAGACACCATACTGGCAGCCACAGACTTATCCAATGGTTTCCTGCTACTGGTAGGAGAACATGGAGGAAAATGGAATGTGGGTCATAGGTTACGGCTCTCTCATCTTCAAACCGCCACCAATTTACTCTTTTAGAGTCACCGGAACTCTCAGAGGGTTCATAAGACGGTTCTGGCAGTCTTCTTCAGATCACAGAGGTACCCCAGACAATCCAGGTCGAGTGGCCACCCTCGTCTCCTTAGAGGATCTCCAGACTCATTCTAGATTTCACAATGACTTGCACCTTTATGAATTGAGCGACAAACACCGCGAAACAACCTTGGCGACACTGTCCAGCATTGATCTCGAAGAGAAGCAGTCAATCCAAGACATAAGCGTATCGATCTCGAATCTCAAGGAGAAAGACTTGCAAGTATGGTGCGTGGCGTATTACATAGCACCAAAGAATGTAAAAGAGATGAAGGAATATCTAGATGTACGTGAACAAGACGGATACTCAACGCACAGAGTGATGTTCCACGTCCATTCTGTGCCAGAGTCTACTTCCGAGACAGAGAGTGTTCTCGGCAAGATACCTCGCAATAAGAATGGTGACTTGGTAATTGAGTCTGTTATCTACATTGGCACAATTGACAACGAGTCGTTTGTGGGCCCAGAGGACATCGAGAACACTGCTGACGTCATTAGAACCAGCAAAGGCCCTAGCGGTCTTAACTTTGAATACTTACATGAGATCACTGCTGCCGTTCGTAACTTGGATCCGCTTTCGAGATCCAGAGACTACTACTTGGAGGATCTCACTAAGCTTGCACAGCCACATCCTTTATAGCATATAGACTTTTTAGACTTTATAGACAAGCATAAACCTGGGATTGCATGAAGATACAGATGAACAAAAAAAGAAGAATTCTCCCGGGGGTGAGTCGAACACCCGATCTCAAGATTACAATTCCATTACAGTCTCGCGCCTTAGCCAGCTTGGCCACCGAGAGTTTCCTGGGGCCAGCAGACGATAGAATCGACCCAAGCATGTGATTGATGATTTAGAGTTTGGTATCTAAAGATTATAAAGTTATCTAATTTCTTGAATTGCCAAGCCAAGTCTCAATGTCAATTGGTCGTTTGGGTCCTAATTTGGAAAAGCTTTTGGTATTAAAAAAAAATAAGTAGGGAAACAATAATCGCGTGGTATAAAAACACTAGGGAAAGAGAATTACGGAAGGAATGAGCAAGAATAGGGTTCGCTTATTAAGTATGAACTGAAATCTTTATTGAGAGTCAGAATTGCTAAATTGGTCCATAGATTAAAGTGGAACGAAGTTAAGGGTTCAGGTTGAGGATCTTAAATAGTACTAATTATATAAACCTAAGTCGAGGCTTGACTACAAATATCTTAATCACCACCTGTCCAATATGCTTTAAATATGAAAGTGATTCGAACCCAAATCTAAATAAAATATTCCCATGCAATACAATCTGGCATTATGGGATCCGAGAGTATTGTCTGGAACTGTTTGACAAGATCTCGGCAAGACGATTAATTTCAGCCTGAGCTTTGTCAAAGTTTCCCTTTGCAGCGAAGTCTCTCACCAAAGGAAACGTATTCCACTCATACACTCCATCATCAAAGGGTGGGGCATCGTAAGGAGTACCAAATAGTAAGTTATGATATCCTAGCCGGGATGATTGACCATCCTGAGCAATGAAACTGAATGAAAAGTCCATCATATTCGCATTCGCACCCTTCCTCGAGCTTGCTAACATAGCAGGTTCAAGCGACGAAGTGGTTTTGATGAAATCTATCCAGCTGGATCTGAAATCCTCAAGCTGCTCGAAATTGTCTTTCATTTCTTTAATGGCGATCAAAAGCTGGCTGTAATCCAAATGAGCACTCGATGAGAAAAGTGAGATCTTCTCATTAATATAGTGCTCCAAGTCCTTCTGAGATCGAATTAATCTGTCAGCCATCCCCTTGAAATCAAATGACAACATTGGATCTTCAGCTAATCGCAAACCAATACGAGCCAAAAGTTCGACAACTTGAATATGCTTTTTCATCGAAGAGTCAAGCTCCTTTTCAAAATTGCTGAAGTTATCCAAAATTGAACCCTGCGGAACGGACTTACCCCGATAACCAAGATTCACTGATGGTAAATTCAACGAGTTAATAAAGGGAACATAATTCTTGTATTCCACCATGCTGGTAGAGAAGTCATCACTTCCACCATTCTGCGATTTGTAAAGATCGTACAAGGTTTCAAGTCCCTTCTTCCTATCTTTCTCTGTAAGTTCGACTTTTCTCATTTCATCCCTGATAATGGTCAGCAACAAGGGATTAGACTTGACTGTCAATTGGTCTCCAATAGCAATATCACTGACATCGATGTATGCATAACCTTCTTCGGCAAGCTGTTTACGCTTCTCCTCTAACCACTCACCTGATCCTCCCAAATTGTATTCAGTTGCATCAAAAGAAACGAAGTAGATTGACCTGGATGGATACCAATCATACCGTCTTTGAAGAGAAGTAAAGACCCTCACCAACTCTAACAAGGCCGCGGTGCTGCTCGCAGAAGTTGAGGCACCGTAGCCCAGAGAGTCACGAGAAGCACCAAAAATAATTCCTTTACCTGATTGCTCTCTACCACGGATAGATCCCACAACATTCCACATCAGATGGGTTGTCCTTTCCTCGTGCAGAATGCTCAACTTTAATGTGTTGTCTTCAGACCCATCCCCGGAATGGAATCCATCGCCGAAATCGGCGCCTGCTGATCCGAGTTTCTTGATTAGAAACTCACCATCTTTCCATGAGATTGGTATGGTTGGAATCTTGGCTGTGGTGTCTGATTTATCCCACGTCAGACTCTCAAAATAATTGGAATGCGACGACCATCCTGGAGTCAAGACATCACCGTAGCAGACTCTTGTGAGACCCACATTCACTCTCTGGATCATGTCATCATGCTTTTTCCCAGCCCAATCGATGGGAGGAGAAATAAATATCACCGCAGCAGCGCCAAGTTGGGTGGCAGCGAATACCTTGTTTGGCTCTGGGGTTTCACCACCATATCTTATCAAAAGAATGGCGCCTTTGACCGAAACTCTCGCTTCATCTAGCTTTAATATATCCTCAAGGTCACCATAATTTGCATACACATATCTCGCGTTGATTTCGCCTTTTGTGCTAGGCGATGTTGGGTTGAAGGCCAAATTCTGCAATTCGTTGTCTGAACCTTCCCATAGCGTTGCTGAAAACGAGTCATCTGCTAACTTTAAGTATGTGCCATCCTTTTTTGGGTAATTGAGAAAGCTATCGAGCTCATGGAAGTCGATCTGCTGGATGCCGTTGTTCCGGAAGTAACTTTCCACATATCTGGCCAACGCCAAGTCTCCGGTTGTTCCTGCCATATGCGGCATGGACGATAGATACTCGATGTTCTCTTTAAGGGTTGAAGCCTCGATGTACAGCTTTATCGTGTTACCGAGCAATTCCACATCGTAGAACTTGCCCGAGGAGAATGCTCCGCCACTGGCACCATTCACACCATCACTGTTTTCGCTCTCGGTAACAAGATACATCAAGATGATGACGAAAAACACGTAAATCAAGCGCTTCACCACCAAGGGATTGCCCAACTTCAAGATGGACAGCTCGTACTTCATGTTGAAGTATTTATAGCCCTCGCATATAGGGTCCAAATATCGTGCAAGGGGACTGCCCACGCGGCACTTGAAAGTATATACAAGTTTTCTGGTGGCAAAGAATACTCTTTTTACCAAGCTCTCGCGCTTGAGCGGCTCGTAGACCTCGTCCTCGTCAATTTCAAACTGCTCAATCGGAGGCCCCGAGTTGAATAGGTCGCTGGACTGGACACCCAGATCATCGTATGCCGGTGGGAACGCTGGTACTTCCCGTTGCGAATGTAGCTGCTGGTACAGACTCATATTTTTCCAGCTAGTAAAGAGAGACTTGTTTCAGAATAATTGGATTAAGGACACCCAAGTGAAGTGTGTACGTTAAAGTAGTGAGAGAGAAGCGCACGTGACCTCTTCGATACGAGCAGTGCCACCATTGACCTTTTGGTGACCAAAAAAAAGGGCAGTCTTGACACTAAATTTAAATTACTTTAAGGGAGCGGGACTTTTCAATCTGAATTTCATAATTGCCACTTTTTTGTTTCTTGGGGGCAAATTGGCACTAGAATTGTGCCGGCCATGCGCCCCTGCTTTTCCGCAAATTAGTCTATAGTTCTTCGAAGATCGCAGAGTGCGCTCTAATGAGCACTTATAGTATGTGTTTGGTTTTCAGGATTTTACTTTGGGAAATAATAGAGAGACTCACCGAGAATAAGTAGAGCCTGTTTTGTTGTCGTTGCCACTGATTTGATATCTGAAATGTGTCAGTCCCGGATTCGCCATACTCTGGGTTGCTCTGATCGAACATGGCAGAAGAAAATGCAAAATCAACTGGCAAAAATATGATCGAAAACTAGTTAATTTGTTTTTGAAATTTCTCTGCTTTTGGTCCAAGTTTGCTACCTAACTCATGTCTGGGCCTTTTAAAGTGTTCACTATCACCGGAGTCACCAACATAGAGCCTGCACACAGCCGACACGTTTTAGCATCCACTCCACTAGTCACTCCAAATCCCAACCCTTCTCCGGGTATAAACCAGAAAGTCATTGAAGAAAAGAAAAAAGTTGTTCAGCACGGTCCGAAGGTTGCCAAACCCCCAATATGCTCATTCTGCTCCTGTTACTATGAGCAATTCTAAGCAAGATGGATCGGTACCAAAGCCGAAACAGGTTCCTAAGAAATCCAGGAATAACATGGACTACCAGTCCCTTAATAACGACACATCGCAGCGTATTGAGATGCAAATCAGAAACAGCAGGAAACTCAAAGGAAATTCGAGAAAAAACCAAATTTCCATCAGCCATTTGTTGGATTTCCAGCTGTACAGGGACCTGCCAGAGTATCACCAGCTGCACCAACGGCACAGAAGAAACTCAGGCAACAACAACTCTCGCAACAGAAGGCCCCGGTTACATTTGCATGGGATGAGGTTTATCAATGTGAATTACAAGTTTGTGGTGGACTACCGCAAGTCTTACAACACTCAACAGGTGGATCCAAATGTGCCAGTGGATACCGAAGATATTCTCCAAATCTTGGTACCGCGTGGCAATGCCTGCCCAATATGTCTTTCAGAGGACTTGGTTGCACCACGAATGATAACCTCTTGTGGCCATATTTTATGTTTGACGTGCTTGTTGTCATTGCTTGAAAGCGAGGTTCCAGTCCACAAGAAGCAGGAAAGCAAAGTTATTGTAGAGAAGTATAAAGACTGTCCATTGTGTGGGTCTATTATCAGAAAACATGATGTGAAGCCCGTTCAAGTGGAAAATGTCGAAGAGCAGTTTGACATTCCGAAGATTGACGACGAAGTGGTTTTGACCCTCATGACAAGAAAGGCTGATCTGATTGTTCCGTTGCCTCGTAACCTAGAGCCCTACGGACAAGCTATTGATGTGTTTCCTTGGGCGTCGCAGCAAGACCCCAATCTTGCGCAGTATCTGAGATTCTTCAAGGGCGATTTGAGCTACTTGGTGTCCATTTACGAGAAGGAGAAGGAGGACATTCTCGCAGCGTACGAAATGGATAAGGAATTATACCAGGATGATGGAAAGTTCGTGAAGCTTGCTTTAAAGAACATAGACGAAGACATCTCCAAATGGTCCCTGAAGTTTAGTGAAGAAAATGGTCACGAGTCACATCCGGGACACCATGACTCGCCAAGCTCCGCAACCACATTCTACTACTACCAAACCGGCTTCAAGTCCTCCACAACATACGTGCTCTCCCCGTTGGATGTCAAGGTGCTCAAGTCTAGCTACAACCAAGACTACTCTCAGCTACCGAGTTCGGTTATCGCTAAAGTGGAGAATATCCGATACGAGGAGCTCACTGCAGAAACGGCTATCACAAAGTACAAGTATTTGTCGCATTTGCCACAAGGAACGTCAATTGGCTTTTTGGAATGCAATTGGCATCGCAACGAGTATATCACCATCGAGACGTGGGATTCATTTAAAGGCGACCTTGAAAAGCGCACAAAGCAGTCACAAAGAAAAATCAAAATTGAGGAGAAGAACCGGCGCAGAGCTATAAATGAAGAGGAAAGGAGAGCCCGTGAGTTCATTGAACGCGAGAACAATGGCCACCCGGAAGATCTGAGCTACGACGCTGAGAGCTGGATGCATTCTGCCTCTTTCGGCAGTTTATCCATTTCTGACCACAGAGAGATGCCGTTGTTGGCTAGTGGGACACACAAACAATCTTCGGTAAGCAACAGTGGAAGCAGCTCCGAGAACGAGAAACCTACGCCTGCAATGCAGAGGACAGTCTGGGGAACCCAGATTCCCAAGTCAGAATTGCAAAATGTCGACGACGACAGCGAGAACGACTGGGACGCCGAAGAGATGATCAGGAGAGCCAGAGAGGAGATTGAGAAGAATGAGGCCCAGGGCAAGCCTGGAAAGAAAAAGAAGAAAAAAATTATTCTTCTTTCGTCTGGATCCGCATGGTCGTAGCTGCGAATTTAAACATGTACATTTCCGCATAGTTAACGAGCTAACGTAGTGGTGTCGCGCACATAAGTGAACAACACCTCAAGATCCTCTAACTGTACAAAATAGCCACCATTGCCATGTCCACGTTCAAGAAAGTCAACTTGAAGTACGTAAATCGAATAAATGATAAGCAATAAAAAATTGCATACTAACGCCAGCTCTGTCAATGATTTGAGAAACGCCACCAATGACAATCTCCCTCTATCGATGGAGTCGCTAGGTTATGAACAGTCGTTCACTTTAATCGACACAAAAATCGCCTTGGGATACCTGACAGTGGCGATTGCTGCCCTCTTGTTCTACATGGATAAGCATTTTGCTTTCAAAGATACATACTACTATGTGATTGGCTGTGTGGTGTTGTACTTCATCATCTCCGCAGTCTTGTTTTACTTTACGTCGGGTCCACAGAAAAACAACAATTACATAGGGTACAACGACAAACACGAGAAGATCCTGGTCCACACGTGGACTTCCAAGTACGACCCAATCTACAACGTCAAGATTTTCTTAAACGAGAACACCGAGAGTGCCACCGAGCTCCAAATCCCATTCGCAAAGTTCTTTGACGGGTTTGGGTACTTTAACCAGGAAGCGTTCACCAGCCTAATTAAGGAGGCATTACAGAAGAAGAATGAATAGTTAGTGTATGTATGAACTGCCTGGGATCTTTTCATCCATGCTTGAAAATCTCCGGCACCAGAATTGTACAATTGACGGTAGCACCTTGACTGCGGGAAGAAAGTTGGTGTAGAACGGTTCACAGAGGGTGCCCGACTCGCCTTTGTTAATCTTCTCCACTATGGCCTGAGCCAATGCTATGTGGTTGACCATCGGAGCGAAAAACGTCCGGCTGGGCAAAATGTCTCTAAACATGTCGGTAGTAAGTTGGCCCGGGGTCACCAAGAGCATGTTGATATTCCTGTAAGGGCGTAGTTCTTCCGCCAAACACTCATGGATCTGGGTTGTAGCTGCTTTGGATGCCGAGTAGACCAGCAAGTTTTTGGGGCCGAGTGCCCCGAGGATGGATGAGACCGTCACCACTGAAAGCTGCTTCTGTCGATAGAACTTTATGTGGTTACGTATGACTTTCCGGAACAAAGTGATCTGAGCGAAAGTATTCACACTGAACAGTCTTCTGATGTGTTCTTCTTTCATATTTAGTAACGGTCCGCTGTATCGTACTCCAGCATTGCTAACCAAAACCGAGATATGCTGATTCTGCTGGCGAAGCTTGCGAATTGTAGATTCCACCGCACTTTTTAAAGTGTTTTCACACTCGATATCACAGTGACAGTACTCCACTCGGAAGTCAAACTCGAACTGCGGCTTGTGGATATCTAATATAATCACTTTTCCCACGTTATGATCAAATAATAATCTCTTGACGATTTCAAGACCAAGTCCACCCAGACCACCTGTGACCAATGCAACGTCCGACTTTCCTAACAGGGTCCAATTAGGAGCCGATGTGAATGCGGAATTAAAGATGGAGAGCACCTCAACGGCGGTGAAAGCAACGTATAATAACACCCATGGCCAGTGGAAACGAGAATAGAGACTAACTGTTAGCAACGGATGTGAATACGATCGAGGTTGAACAAAAACTAAACATACCATAGTAGAAAAACACCACCGTGTACCCACCAGCGGTTGCTGACGCCAAAGTGGACGAAAGTGTCGACACTCGTGGAGTACTTCATGTCTCTACCGTGTAGATAGTTTCGCCACTTCCAAGCGTTCAGTAGGTGCGCATAGTCTCTCACTACACTTTGATGCGAATACTTTGAGGACATAAAAGTTGTAACTAAAGGAAAAATTGGGTTGTACTCAAATGAAACAAAAAGTAGAGGAAATAAATAAATCAATAAATAAAGAAATAACCTAATATAATGCTGGTGTTAATTATTATACGGAATGTGAAAGCTGGAGATATCTCGCTAGAAATCATTCCGTTTCTATAAGCATTCATGCCCGTTTGTTCTCTCGGTCATAGTCGTATCCTCTGGCCACCCCACTGCTTCCCTCTTCAACTTCTGCCCCTTCATTGCACTCGTCATCCTGCCAGTCACTACCTAATCCGGTCCATTGTCTCGTCTGCAAATGTGCCGCAGACGTTGAGTACGTGCCTCTCACTGCAACGGTCGACGAGAGTTTCTTGACCAAGGCTCCAGAATTCTCTGGCTCCTCGTTCTCTTCCAGTGTGATCTCTAGATGCTGTAGCCTGCGCAAGGGCCGGGAGTTGCTGACATACTGCCCTGTGACAGCGTTGAACTGTGGCTCGTCGTCTTCATATTCTTCTGGTGTTACGTCCGTCCCTTGAAAGTTTGTAGACTCTTCTTTTTCTTCTACTCCAAGATCTTCTAGAATTCTGTTGAACTCGGTAATCCACTTGCCTGTCCACGTGAGCTCATCACATAAAGCTAGAAGCAATTCATACGGTGTTACTATTGGCTTGAAGTACTCATTCGTCTGGTCTAGGATAATGCCTTGGTGGTCACAGCCAAGGATGCACCACATATCGATGGAATCGAAGTTTGCCAACTTGGCCACATTCGGCTTTCCCACAACGAAGATATAGTGCTTTTTCCCCTCTTCCTTTATTTTCTTGCTGATTCCATTTAAAAGAGTTTTGGTATTGGCCAAAGATAATGTGTTGACGAGTATACCAATAGTCCCGGCAGCCCTGGCCATGTGCATGTATCTATAACGACGCATCAAGTTTGGAAAGGGACCATGAGTCAACTTTTTGGACTCTGTATCGAATACAGTGACAGATTGAAACTTTGTAGTCAACTGGAGAAGACGAGGTGCTTCTGGCTGAGAAATGTGGAACAACTCATAGCTCGAGAGTACAGAGTCGTCTAGCAGTTCATCATGGTCAGAACTTTCTAAAACAACCTTGAACACTCTATTCATAGATTTGAGCTCTCCGTCTTCTAAGTCGTCCTGTTGATGGCCTAGAACACGGGCGTTCTTGTCTTTGACGTCCAAATCAGCAACAATAGTAGAGTATTCAGAGACCTTTTCGCTAAAAGCTTTCAACAAGTAAGTATGAGGTGCATCGGCCATAAGCACAATCTTGGAGTCGGAGAACTTGTCCAAAGGATACCGAATTCTGAAATCCAGTGCAAGTGCGTCTAGGTCAAGGAAAGGCTTTCCAAAGATGTAAGCAGATTTGATTGAAGCTGCTGGATTTAAGCACGCATCGCCAAAGTGAACCAAAAGGTCAGCATTCACATGCTCTGCTGCTACTTCGTCCACACAGCACGAAGAGTAAGATGTGTCAGCTAGAATCCAGATCCTTTGTATATCATCTTGTACTCCACTCTTTTCGGTTTTGCTGCAACAGCTTGTGCCACCACATTCTGAGCCTTGACATGGCTTCGAGTCGCATTCTAAACTATTATCGACCATAGCATTCAATCCTAGACGCTTTTGAATCTCCTGGGCGACTGCTGCCGAATCACATACCAACGAGTCAGGGAACTGGAAAGTGATTCTCTTGAATTTGTGATGCTCCTTACCGTCCAGGTCAGTGATTTTCTCGCTAAGCAACGACACGAGATCATCAAGACTGTAGTATTCATTAAGTCTCTGTAAGTAGTCTTGTCCTGGTAAAAGCTGGAGATGGCTTCTCTTAAGCTCTCGCTTGTCAACTTTTGCATAGGAAAAGATATCATCGTCCTGATGGGTAGACAACGCAGGCGCCACGATCTCACTGACAGGCATTGCTATGGACTGGTTACAGAGAAATTTCAGAAACTCGCAAGTATTACAATTATAGGACTCTTCTATATGAGGTTGGCACAAGTCTTTTTTGAAGATGGTCTTCGCGATTATATCTACTCCACACTACTTCACTCGGCCCACTGTGCAGAAACTGGCCGGTACACCACAACCGATCCACTGGTGATATTGGCCAAAGTGTACTCGCCCCTTCTGACCTTGCGTAAACCTTGAACATTCTGCTCGGCTACTAAGATGAGATCGCCGATTTTGTCAAAAACGACCGAGGTGTGGTGTGGATCTCCTGCGGTCTGACTCGAGCCGTTGGCCCGGTTCTCGAACTTGGCAGAAGTAAATTGTAGGATGTCTCCTCTTCTGATTTCATCTTCGGGACCCTTAACAACAGTGCTACCCGAGGAACTGCCATGAATCTCGAGAATAGGGTATCCGTGATGGTAGTAGGTGGAAACAAACGCATGCTTTCCACATCCTTTCAACAAGGCATTATAAGCAAGATCCCAACACTCTCCAGAACCCACCTGTTCACCTTCACGGTGCAAGCACCAGGCAGCAACATGGTCGCCAAACTGTTGACTGAACCCAACCAACTCCTGCTTCGTAAGAGGCTTATTGGTCAAAGGAGAAGGAACAAACTTGGCAATCTCGGATGTTGCAGTAGAGGGGTCATTGTTCTTCCAGTGGATGTTGTAAGTCATCTTCGATAAATCTTTAAGCGTCACTGCCATTTGTCTTGTATGATCGGAGAAGTTACCCATAGGGGTACTTTTGGTCGAGTACAGGTACGACGAGGAGTAGTTTAAACCTGCCAAAGCCTTTGGGAGCTGAAGCAGGGAGTTGAAGTTCGTGTACCAGCCAGTTGAGAGCTCCAAATCCAAATCAGGAGGGTTGTTCGTTGCTTTTGGAGTTGAGGCCGCTGCTATGTGATAGTTTCTTGGCGGCGGGGGAGGTGGTTGAAGGCTGGTGTTCTTCTGGGCAGATGCTGATCTTGAAGGAGGAGGTGGAGGTGCTGGCGACCTCGATGGCGATGGCAGATTTGTTGCTTCGGCATTTCTGGGAACAACAGCAGGCACTCTAGGCTTGGGATGAATCGGAGGCTTTGGCTTTGCTGGAGGTTCCTTGTTCAAATTTTGCAGAATTGGGGTTGATTGCAACTTCGCTGGTTTTGGAGGCGGACCTGTTGGCGTCACTGAGTGAATCAGATGAGTTGGCTTACCAGGAGAGCGAGCAAGCATTGCAGCAGCAACTTCTTCAGATTCCTGTGGACGCACAGGCATTGAAGGAGGCGGAGAAGATTCATCGTGAAGATGCAAATTTGGCTTCACTGAATGGATTTCAGGCTTCTTCTTAATTTCAGGCTTTGGAGGCTTCGATGGTGCAGCAAGTTTGAGAGGTTTTACCAGATTAGGAGGCGAGGCCTCTTTTCTGTGTATGGTTGGTCCAGGAGGAGGAGAGTTAGGACATACTCCATCAGACAGAGACTTGGACCCTCCATTGACAGACCGTAGTTTGGCTATCTGTGCTGCAAAATTAGGGACTCCAGATGAATTTGAAACGCCTTCCGGTGCCCTGACAAGCTCTACATTGGGAGCTTCAGGATTTTCACCAGCAGATTCGGTATCCTCCTCCGCAGTTTCCATTTCTTCATATGGAGGTGGTGGACTCGTCGGTAAACCATCCTCATGTGCACTTTGACTTGTATTTGAACTTGCAAGGCTGATCTGTGGCTTTGGGGGTTTAACTGGTTTTGCTGGTTTTGGCGGTGGAGTCTTCTTAGCCTCAGAAGCAGGAGCTGCACTTTGCCTTGAGGATAGCTGAGGAGAAGCAGAGGGGACCAGCTTTGGAACGTGAGTATCACGAGAGCCTTTTTTCATCTCTGAATTAGCGTCTTTACCTCTATAGATCAGCGGTGGGGGTGGCCCCAACTTGCTTATATCGATATCGACAAACTTGATCGGCTTATGCTCGTGAGTTTGTGCACCCGTGCCAATTTGACTCGGCGTTGCATGATTTGTAGAAGTGACCGTGGCCACAGATGCCTGTGAATGACTTGATGCTATCGAATAGTTTCTAGCTGGCAAATTCGGGAGAGGTCTGGATCCGGAAGTCGACTGAGCAGAAATGGCAGCGGTTCCCACAGAGCCACTAGCGGAAGCGGCAGAAGATTTGAAAGGAGCGTCGACTCTATCACGACGGACAGGTGGAGGTGCAAACTGAATAACGTCTGGCGCAGGTTTTGGAATATATTTCTCCTCACCTTTTTCATCGACTTCAAAATGCCCCGCTCTGGAATGGTTCGCCCACAGTTTTGGAGGTTCCAAGGAATCTGAGCTTATCACAGTAGAAGGCTCATTGGTGTGTGAAGCCGGTGTTGGCACTGTAGACAATGGAGCTGGAGCAGAAGCAGGAGTGGCCACATTTTGGTGGAGAACACTTTGCGGTTGCACAGTACCAGGAGCCTGGTAATAAACCGGCTGGCTTGTCAGATTTTGGAGAGGCTGAACGCTCTGTTCCGGTTGAGGTGGAGAGATAGCGTTTATAGATGGAATAGCTGGTGGGTCAGGTTGAGTAATCTGTGCATATGGCACTGGCTGCTGACTTACCTGCTCCAAAGAAGCAGGCTGACTAGATTGCAAAGACTGAAATGGAGGAATTGACTGATCTGGGTTAGATGAATTAGCCGGAGCATTTTGGGTCGTGTTGGTAGACAGTCCCAGAAAATGCTTGCTGAATGTGTTCTGCAATTGGCTCTGAATCTGGTTTTGAAAATTGTTTTGGAACTGTGTTTGTATTTGTGACTGGCCCTGGTGCTGTTGATTGCCATTTACTTGTCCTTGGCCTTGCACCTGCTGGTTCTGATTTTGGCCCTGGCTGTGATTCTGCACAAATTGATTGGCACTCTGGTTTACAGTTTGAGTGACGGCCCCTGCAACAGCCAGTGAAAAGGCATTTGTGAGAGCCAGAGGAATCACGTTCTGACCCTGCTGACTATACTGAGGCTGATTTTGCTGATTCTGCTGAGGTTGCACTGGTGGCTGAATCTGAGGCTGAATCTGAGGCTGAGGCTGTTGATTTCCAACATTCAGTTGGCGAGATGGCAACGGAGGCAACTGAGGTTGTACTGGATTTTGCTGGTCTGTCAATGGAGGAGGCACATACTGCTGGCCATAATTTTGCAATTGCGATTGAGCCTGCTGTTGAGGCTGTTGCTGATACTGTGGAGGAGGCTGCTGCTGATTTTGTTGCTGGTTCTGCTGCTGATACTGTTGCTGCTGCGGTTGCTGTTGCAGATACCCGGATTGACCCTGCTGAGCCGGCTGTGGAGGAAACTGCTGCTGACTGGTGGAGGCAGACAATGCACTCGAGTACTCGGACCTTTCGCCCGCTCTTGGAACAGCGTTGGTTCCCACATTTCGCTTCGGAGGTGCTGGAAAAGAATTCAAATCAGGATTCGGGTTCACGGGTGGCACGTAACCCATTGTCGACTCGGAGGACTCGGGCGTATCAGGAGAGAGACCTTTCTTTTTAGCTTCGCTGTTTTTGTAGGTTTTGTACCCTGCTTTTCCCAACGCTTTTGTTCCACGGCCAATTCCTTTCGCAGTAGCCAACCCAGCTGCTTTGAAAGTGCCTTTGTTTTCTTGCCAAAACGACATTGATAAGTTGTATGATATTTTATGTGGTACTTATGAAGTGCTGAAAGTACAGGAATGACAAGGCAGTTTCGCACCATTAGGGGAATGAGGCTGGGGATTCCATGTAAATGACAGTTGCCACAGGTTCCACGGATTGCTATTGCGTTTCTCGGATGTATTTATTATTGGATTAAGTGGTTGATTATATTCGAGTAGATTAATATTGGGTCAATATATGTGGACACGTTTTTATTTATCTTGATCATTCCAGTTCTTATGCCTCTCAGCCCACCACCATCACTAATAGATAGCTCAATACACTACCCACTGCCAAACCAACACTAAGAAATACCGTGGTGAAGCCTCCAGCTGCCTCTCTTTCGTCGTCATCATCACAGTGGTCACCTACAACCATGAAGCACGATGTGCACAACTGCCCATTTGAAAAGCCAAACAAGAACTGGAGTAAGATGTACCATGTGTCCGACGAAATAATCGGCGACCGGCCCTTGGGGTGAATGTTGCATGTGATAAACAAAGGAATGAAGACCAAGCGTCCAATGGAGTACCAGATTAGCACCTTAGGGTTCTGAACAAGAATCTTCGAGTTTGGTGCACCACAAAGAATCCGGCCGAGGAGATCACCCAAGTTCCACATCAAGTAGATGAACGGGATGTAAATACTTTTATTGAACAAGAAAAATGTCAGGTCCGAGTTCACTGACTCCACAATCGATGCAAACACAGGGAACAGCAAAGTTATACTGAATGTCAAGAAGATTGTCAGCACAATGAGTCGAAGTTTATTCCACAAGACGCCAAATGGAACATATTTCTCCTGTATCATGGTTTCTGGCTCCTCATCGTCCTCTGATGTGCGGGGACATCCTTCGTCTTCCGCCATTATATGGTCTAATGCTTTGTATATGGCATTTGCTCTGTAATGATTGGTCAATGCGAGCAACGATATAGAAGCGATAGAGACCAAGCTTGCCGTGATGTAGTAGACGAAAACACCGAAGTTTTTCTGGACATAGTAGTCGTCGTCCCCTTCATTTGCAGCGGTCGACTTGACACCTTTGTCTCCAACCAACAAAATGGAAATGATCAATGCGATTGAAGGAAGAGTTCCAGCAATAGCCTGGCCCACCATAACGGCATTGGTGTAAACCTGACCAAGCACGTTCACTGTGGCCATAGTTCCGTTCTGAGCGAGACA
Source organism: Sungouiella sharkensis (assembly GCA_030567015.1). Taxonomy (NCBI): domain Eukaryota; kingdom Fungi; phylum Ascomycota; class Pichiomycetes; order Serinales; family Metschnikowiaceae; genus Sungouiella; species Sungouiella sharkensis. The sequence goes on along the minus strand of JAJLRN010000001.1, from coordinate 404,961 downwards.
AGTAGCCATGGCACTAACTAGAACCATGAACATGAGACCAGCGAAAAAGACATAGTCGTTCATGCGGATGAATAGATTCATAATGCATGAGAGCGCCATTATCAAAAAGACGCCAATAATCAAGGCAAGACCCGTCTTGATTCTGAAGTTGTAGTTAACTCCACTCTGGATTTGTGACAAGTAGTAGTTGAAGCATGTAGAGACAATAGTCGACATCGACATCATCGTGGACGAGTACATTTTGACCAACGATGGTGAGTGCGTGAAACGGTCACCGTAGTACGCTGAGGCAGAAAGAAAACAGTTCCATGGCCAGAGCAAAGCTACACCTATGACAGTAAAGGTGAAGTACTTCAATTGCGAGAGAGACACCTTCACTGGGCCTGCTTGAAAAACCACGGGATCGTGAACGGCATGGTGCGATCCTCGCCGGGACATGTCCTCTAGCTCTAGTTGTTCCGGCAATTTGACGAGAGACTTTATAAGCCTACAGTTGGAGCAGCAGAAATATGGTAAGAGTTAGTGGTTGATAATGGACGAAAACGCGAATTGTCTTATCGACATTTGACTGGTCAGTGTGTGCCGGATATGGTCACCGATAAGGTTTGACGTGGGACTAATTACCATGGTAAGTGTAGAGAGACAGATAGAAAACACTCCGGATGCTGAGATAAGCATTTTTTGTTGCATTATTAAGTGTAACTACTGATACGGGAAGATTTCTGAGGCTCCTTTTGAAGGTTTGTACTGGGCGTGTTTTGCGGGTGGTGCACTGTAAGTGAGCTCAGATCGACCCTCTATGTTCAAGTCTTTCTCTCCCGAAAACTGATTAAATTGCTCTTGCTGGGACTCGATTAGCTTCCGTATGTCCTTCTCGATCCGAAAAAACATCTTAAGCAGGAGGTAGTTGGGCTCTTTGATGGGAAGCCGGAGTGGAGACAGGCTGCCCAACCAAGACTCCGGGTCAGACGACTGGATCACGTCCTCATCGCTTCGTAGCTTCTCTAGCGCATCAGACCACTCTTCAATCGTATAATGTTTGTCCGGATCTTCAAGACTGTCGAACATGACCACTTTCAAAGAATTGAGCCTGTCTAGTATCCTGTTGGAGGCTCGGTGACGTTCCATCATTACTTTTTGGATTTCAGTATGATCATCGGTGTCCGAAACAGCAATGGCCATTTCAGAATTGCGCGATGACAATTCAGCTACTGCTTCATCCACTTCACGTTCCTCTTGCAAGTCAATTTCGTTTACATTGCGCTCAATGTTTTGTTGGGATGCTATCAGGGGCCAGCACGAGAATGCCAACACCCAGGTCCTCCAATTGAGAAGTAGCGAGGCAAAATTGTCCACGCGATCGGCAAAGTCATAAAGCTTATCACTCACATTAGAAATTAAAATAGTCATCAAGGGTATGGCAGTAATTGCCCACTGGATAAAAAATGCACGACCAAACGCAGAAGTGGGACTGAAGTCGCCGTAGCCGATTGTGACAAGACACAAGAAGCAGAAGTAGACGGAATTGAAGAAGTCCCATGGTTCACAGTAGTGGAAAATGAGCGCACCTATCAACCAAAATACCATGAAATTTACGATGGAGATCCCAAGAGCAACGTTTGTCTGGTGCAATCTAACTCTTGCTCTTAAAAGTCTCATTTGGTGAAATGATTCTTCTGTTGTCAAAGTGATATTCTTGTCCCGAAGACTCCGTAAAAGCAGGAGCCTTCTTTTTTCCACTAAATGCCAGAAGATACTTGGACCAGCTGACGATAAAATAACCTGACGGATAGTAGCAACGATCAATCCCATTATAATCACACCGATGAAAGAAAATATAAGCGCAAACACTTTGGCACCTGGAGTTTTCGGAACAATATCTCCTAAGCCGATGGTCAACATAGAAACGGTACAGTAGTACAAGGACGTTCCGTAAGTTAAGCCTGAGATAAGATGTGTTATTGCCAAACTGCCTACACCTTGCCAAACCGAGAAAGCGATGGTGTAGGACATAAGCAGTCGCTGCTTCTTATCTAGATTGAACGTGGGAGGATACTTGTTGAGCTTGTATCCTATGAAGTTGATGATGAGAATGATGGAGCAGCTATAGTACATAAAGATTGTGAATACCGCCAACCAGTACCCCTCGGAGCGACTATACTTTGGGTCATTGCCCATAAACCCAGGATTGGTGATGAGTACTGCGATTAGAAGGAATGTCGCTGCTAGTATCCAGCAGAATATAGATGCACTCTGAGTGACCAAGTACTTCATTTTGCCCGAGAAGTTCATCACGAGCGATGCATTTCCAACGATCCCCAATGCAAAAGATGCAATGTTGAGCCCAAACGCATTCCCTAAATCGGGGACGGCTTCCCCTGTTTCTCGGTCGACTCTCCAGTGTTGTACTAGCCCAATGAGAGAAATCAAGTTTCCCAAAGGAGCCATGCACGCAGAGACCAAGGGAAAGAAAGAAGATATTAGGAGCCATATAATGAAATACGGTTCCCCAGGTTGTACAGTCAAGTTGGTCACTGTGACTATTGGCACGTGTAACGTGTGTTTCAAGGCCAAAATCGATTTGGGAAGGTCAAACGAGTCTCCAGACTGGCTCTCCATTTCGTGGAGCTTATTGTAGTAAGTATCGGTCAATATAGGTTGGAGCTTCTCTTGATACTTAAGCAAAGTCTCGCTTTTCAAGTCTCGGCCAAAGTTGTTGCGCAGAATGCCCAAGACGTCTTTGGCAGTGGTTAATCTTCTGCGAAGATAGTTCGGCTGGGCCGTTTCGCTGGAGATCGTATCCATTCAAGATTGTGTTCGTAGCAGTTTAATTACGACCGGATATTTGAACCGAAAGTGCGGTTTGAAACTATTAATGCGACTTGATAGCGTTCCATGCATATCAGCAATTCTCGTAAAGATCGGCCAAGCGAGCATGTGCCGTGGAACAATAAAAGATAAGAAAAAGTTTTTAAAAAAAGGAGATACGACGTGGAGCTAAATCCCCACATGTGAGTCACTTTTGTAGCTTCTACATTGGCTGGTCTCCTTTCTAATAATGCTATTCGGCTATTTACAAGCTCCTCCGCAGAAGAGTTCTAGTGCAGGAGGGTGAAAGGGACCTCGTTACGTGGGTCAAGCACGAACTTCCTTAAAATGTTCTTCATGGTATGGGGCTTCAAATCTTCGATGTTACTATTGGTCAGACTGGCCAACGCCTTCTGGCGCTCGGCCGCGTATTCGGGACTCATGAATTTCTCAACAATCTGCTTGATGTGGGTCACTCTGTTCTGCAACACACTCAAGTCTTTAGAGGCCTCGTTCACTTCAAGTGACAAAACTGGTTCCGGCGAAGGCCATGCTGTGATGCCGTATTTCTGCTTGATTTCATTGATCTGATCAAGAAGGGCCTTTCTGTCTCCCTCTGGGTTGGTGTGGAAAGCCTTGGATATACGGTCCAACTTCTTCAAGTCTTCCACCTTTTGTATAGTGGACTCGAACTCCTGTCTCTTCTGCAAGAATTCTGTGATATTCTGCTTCTCTTCTTTGGCAACCTTCTCTTTGGCCAACGTCTCGTAAAGTGCAAACTGTTGACCCTTGTTGACCTTAATTTCAGCGATGGCAAAGTACTTTCTTGCGGAGATCTTTGGAATGGTCTCGATTCTGACAATATCTCCCTCTTTACACAAATTACCCTCGTCGTGGACCAAGTAGTCTTTTCTCTGTATCACTTCCTTGTGAACTCTGGTGTCGTATGCTTTCGTCTGAACTCTGACCTTGACGGTCTTGTTCATTTTCCCTTGCGAAACGACCAAACCAACAAAGTTTTGTCTGGCCATTTTCTCTAGCTTTTCTCGACTTCAATGGTAATGTTCAATTGTGTCTAATGCGATTTCTTCAAAAAAAAAATTGCTTTGGGCGTGCGCTGATCATCTACGGTGTAATTGTCTGGAGCTCCACTAGCCACTAGACAGTGTTTTTAAACACCCATTTAGAACTCACTTTAGTCTCAATTATTCTTGTAATCTTAGTCTCGATATATTAACGATGCTATTCTATTCTAGGATCTGACCTCAATAAGACACTTGGCAAACTTTTCCACTAAGATCTTGTTTTCCTCTGCAGTTCCAATAGAGACTCTCAATGCACCAGTGCAGTTTGGCTCTTTGCCTCTAAACCGAACAACGACTCCGTTCTGTACCGCCAACTTGTTGTAAAGATTGTGGGCCACCTCGTTCGAAGGCTTTCCGTTCTTGTCGAGAATCTCGATGAGAATGAAGTTGGCATCCAAACCTCCAATATTTCTGCCCACGCCGGGAAGCTTCTGAAGTTCCTTCAACACCAAAGCACGCTGGTAGATAATCTCTCTGACGTACTTTTTCATCACCTGCAAGCCAGAATCCGCCGCTGTGGATCTGCTGGCTACAGCAGAAGTCAAGGAGGAAATGTTGTATGGATACTTCATGGAATTCAAGTAGCCAGACAAGTCAATGCTAGCATATGTGATTCCCAAACGGATACCGGCGAGACCAAAAGATTTGGACAAAGTTTGCATCACCACAAGATTGGGATACTCATTAACCAATGTGGACATCGACAATGACTTGCGTGGATCCTCGCTTGCGGCGAAGTCAATGTAAGCCTCATCCACTATAACCAACCCGTTCCATTTTTGTTGAGCCTCTTTCAACAACTCCACTATATAGTCGACATTCAAAACCTTGCCAGTAGGGTTTCCGGGAGACGTCAAGTAGATCAACTTGATGCTTGGATCTTTTGTAGTGGCTTCAACAATGGCAGAGACATCGACCTCGAAGTCTGGCACTGTCAAAGGCACCTTCACCATCTGGACATCATTCACGGTTGCACAGATGGAGTACATTCCGTATGTAGGTGGGCAAATCAACAACTTGTCCTTGCCGGGAGAGCACACGCATCTCATCAACATATCGATACTCTCATCTGAACCAACTCCAAGACACAAGTTCTGTGGAGTGAGTTTATTCTGTTCGTAGTCATCTAAGTATTTATTAGGTAACTCGTTACGGAAGGCAACAATCTGCTCCTTCAATGCAATTTGGTGAGGGTCTGGGTATCTGTTTAATTCCAATGCCTGTTCCCACGAAGATACCGACTCCAAAGCTGGTCCGTGAGTATTCTCGTTTGCATCCAACAAGATTCCCTCCTTGAAATCATCTCGGGCACACCGATAAGGCTCGAGCGTTCTGATATTATCTCTTACCAATTTCAGCAAGTTGAAAGCCATTTTGGTCAGCTGCTAAACTATGTAGTTGTAGTGAAAACCTGAGATGCGAAAACTGCGACCAAGAATGGAGAATGAGTCAAGCTATCGATAAGTGTTTCTATACACACTCTTGCGATAACTTCTAGTGCGTCGACACTTCAGAAGGTTGTTTTTTGTTTTTTGTTTTTTGCTTTTTTGTTTTTCTCGGACTCATTTTAAGTTGATTTCATCTCTTTTCAAAATTTTCTCTTATTTCACTCTTAGTATTTTCTGGGAGAGAGACTTTATAAGATTTTTCCGCCATCGGTCTTCATGCTGCCAGACCGACTTGGCTTTGAAGTTGGAGATAAGAATCGCACTTTGAGAGTCATGGTCCTTCATTTTTCACTTGCAAGATTTGACTTGATTAAATTCTGTAGAGCTCTGATCTTCATGAAAGGATCCTTGCGCAAATCCCAAGAACTTTTCTGTATTGATAAGTGGCCGGTGGACGTCATCTTCGGATGTACCCACGGCACTTTTCTGGCATGAAAGTGTAGAGTCTGCATGAGCTTCAGCAAAGTCCTCGACATGTTTAAGCGTATGTTAGGTTCGTAGCAATGGCCGGTGGGTGGCAGGCAGGAACACGAGGTCTTCAAGTTGGATTTCCGACTTCTGTATTCGTGACATGAAACCAGGAGACATTCTCTTGGCTAGTGGATGAATTTCGCTCGATCATTTGAGCATAAGCAAAGTTGAAGAATTTGATTTTTCGGAAGAATATTGATCTTCATTGGCACTACCGTTCTTATTGCGCTCATTCAACAGAACAAAAAACAAAGAAGACGACTTTCTGATGCATTCTTTAGCATGGAACGTATTAGAGAACATATTTTTGAAGGCACTTCTCTTGATGCTCGAGTTGGCACCAACCGTTGATTCGATGTTCCCTCCGTTTGTTTCTCGAGGACGAAAGTTTTGACATTCTTGCACAAGGTTCTCTTTTGTGTCAATCAGTTTATCCGATGTAGATCTATCGCTCTGAGTATTGGTCTTCCCATCGACAATAGTCGCAGATGTGGACTTGATGTTGGCTAATTCTGCTTGGCTTGCACCGTCTACTCTAGTTACCGGGTCTTGTAATTTCTGATCACTGTTTACGTCCATAACCGCACTCAATTGGTTTTCGTCTTTTTCATGCAAAATGTGGGACTTTCTTTGCTCTGTTCCGATCTTTTCTCCAAACTATGTCATCCATAGTTATCTTGTCAATCCCTTGCTCTGCGGTGTTGAAAAGACGAATGAGGTGAACAATCGGCAGGATCACCAAGCACTTTGAAGATAATATAGATTCTGCGTTCTCGGCGTCGTGAATGGCTTCAGTCTCGACCTCCATTGTGACTTTAAGATTGGGCTATTATTGGGTGCAAAAAGTGATATGTGCGCATGGCTGGTGAGTAGGCTTAATATCTGATAAAAAAGAAGTTGATCGCAAAAATCTATCATATTTCAATAATTTTTTCCAATGCCTTGTAATTCTATTTAATTGATTGAATTTCTAATGAAAATCCTGGAAATTTCATCAGCGACAGTCATTCCGCTAATTACTTTTCTTCAACTTTTCAAAGTCTAGTTTATAGTGGCCACCGCACCCGTGCCTCACACATTAGTGACTAGACAAAAACTACGTGTAACTTCTTCCAACGACTACCTGTGAACACCAATGGAATTCGACATAAAGTACAATCCGAAGATAAAGGGTTTGGTCCTCACAGATAAGCCGGACAAGATCGATCCTAGTCTCCAGCAGGATCTTGACCAGCTCAACACCTTATGCACAGAGTTGATTGGCTTGTCGGCGCCAATCCCACCAAAACCAAGCCAGGAGTCGTTCAACAAGGACTTGTCCAAGATGATCAAGAAGCTCTATGAAGGCGGGGTGCATTCTTTCAAACAAGGGAAGTTCGTCGAGTCTGCTAAGCAGTTCACTATCGCCATTGAAGTTGTCAATAGAAGGAACAAATTTGAGGCCTTCCAGGGAACGTTGCAGGAGCTCAACCTCTTGTTGATGAGCAGAGCGGACGCATACTTGAAGTGCAAAGAGTACTTGAAGGCATTCAACGACGCCGACATGTTGATCGGCATGATGTTGTGTACTCCAGATAACTTTTTGAGAAGAGGTGTGGCCAACTACTTCTTGGGCAACTACGAAGATGCCAGAGCCGACTACCAGAGAGGCTTGGCGTTTGACGAAAATAATGAAAGATTAATCACAGAGTTGAACATTTGCTTGGATAAGATTCTCGAGGAGAACGGCGACTACCTCTGAGTGTACAGTATAATGGAAGTATTTGAATCATGATTTAGAGCACCTTTAAAGGATAAATACTAGAAATCTTTCTAAATAAGGATTTCAAAAGACACCTCTTGATATTTTGCATTTAAAAAGCCTAAATTTATTTGATTTCTATTCAAATCGGCCTATTCTTCAAACCGAAGTCTACCCATATATGCAGTAATAATCAGATCACCAATTTCTACATAAATATAATTCGTTACCTCTGCAGATTTCGTGCTTAAAGCATGCTGATTGTCCAACAGGATATTGTATATGTGGACTCTGATGATGACGAGGTTTCTGATTTCCCGGTGGTTCCACAACCACTAGATTTCGACGCAAATCCTGAAGTTAAAGCTAAATACTTTCCAGAATATACGTCTGGATATGGCGTAAACAGCCGACCTGTGACTCGAGCGCTGTCCGTGGACCCTATAAAAGCACCTAATGAGATCGAATTGAATGCCGATCAGAACATGCAATCAGGTTTTTACTACCCAGGTGCACCACAGCTCACTAATAACAAGATAAAAGATATATCACCACAAAGCGAAAAGGAAGTTGTCTATGTGGATTTGAGTGATGAAGAGTACGATGATATGGTGCGTGCCACCATTTATCGTAATCCCAACTTCAGTATTATTGCAGATAAGAGTGGTGGACCCGAGCTGAACGCTGTACAGCATCATGAACTTAATCATGAAGTGTCATCTGCAGATTTATCAATGCAATCAGAGGAGCAGCCTCAGCAGCAAGATGTAGAGTACTCTCCTCTGGATATGGAGATCGATTCGAACTCGGATGACGAGATCGCGGTGCTCTCGAAAGAAGAAGCTGAGCGTTCTGGGACTTTCAAACCAACTTCTTTCGAAATTAACTCTCGTTATAACCAACCAGCTCCTGTTTTTCATGCTGGTGGAGCAACCCAGGCTGAGCTAGCGCAAAGGTACGAGGACCTGAAAGTGAGAGAGTACTTTGAGCGGTACTCTGTCCCACAGATTCAACAGCACGAGCAAAACTTAAACAATCAGCTTCTGCAGTTGGATCAACAACGTGATGGCTTTTTGAAGAAAGTGTCAGACTTGAGAGCACGAGTTCTGAACCTTGTGTTCGATCAGGTGTCTTTAAGAGGGGAGCTCATGAGGTCTATTAACGAAGCTTTAAAAGAAGCGGAAGCCACAATCAAGAGGTCAAAGAAGGTTCGGAGATACCAGGGCATCTTGAACAGCGTGAAGGAATATAAGCTTTTTCCACAAAGGCTTCCTTCTTTCCCCAACATTCCTGTGCAACAATCTTTCTCTGCGTTTAATAATGATCAGCAGTCTTATGGATCGAACGTGAATCCATATGTTGCCAGTCAAGTTGCTCAATCAGAGGATTCTGTACACTTACAGCAACTTTTGAATGACATTTACATAGAAGAAAAGGTTGAGGGTATGGCCCCAACCCCAGAAGGTTTGACCGTGCAACTTCTAGATCACCAAAGAAAAGGTCTACATTGGCTATTGAGAAGAGAAAAGGTCGTTGCAGGCAGTCTTTTGGCTGATGACATGGGTCTTGGAAAAACCGTTCAGACAATTGCACTCATCATGGCGAACAAATCTTCTAACAATTCATGCAAGACCACTCTCATTGTGGGACCGGTTTCCTTGTTGAGACAGTGGGACGCTGAAATCAAGGCAAAAATCACATCCAGTAATGCATTGAAAGTCGTTTACTTCCATGGCCCAGATCGTAAGAAATACTCAACTTTCAGATCTTTGGCCAAATTCGATGTGGTTTTAACCTCCTATACCACCTTGGCATCCGAGTATAAACAACATTATGCGGCAGTCATTGAGTCCGCACAGGTCACCCAGGGCCAAAACTTAATTCCTGATCAAGAGTCTGGTGGGCAGGCCTACCAGTCGCCTTTCTACTCCCCAGATACCAATTTTTACAGGATAGTCTTGGATGAAGCTCAATACATCAAAAACAAACTTTCACAGACGTCAAAGGCCACGGCGCTTTTAAAAGGAATACATAGACTTTGCTTGACCGGTACACCGATGCAAAATAGTATTGACGAGTTGTATCCAATTATTCGGTTTTTAAAGGTGAAACCATACGAGGATGAAAAGAAGTTTAAGCGTGACATTGCAGTGCCTATCAAATCAAAGAACGAATCATCCGTCGACTATGATCATGAGCGTATGCTATCAATGAAGAAACTCAGAGCTGTCCTTCTGGCTATCATGTTAAGAAGAACTAAGAATTCGAAGGTGGATGGAAAGCCCCTTCTACAACTTCCTGAAAAAACTGTTGATCTGGTCTACGTTTCGATGGGAGAAGAGGAGAAAAAGTTTTACAAAGATCTCGAAGGGGGTATCCAAAAACGAGCAGAGAGGTTGTTGAATCTGAGTTCCTTGGCTCTGCACAGCGATATTTTGACATTGCTTCTTCGGTTACGACAAGCCTGTATTCATGAATACCTTGTGAATGTTGGAGAAATGAACGCGCAAGAAAAGTCTGGAGGTTCTGGCAATAGCACTGACTGGAAGCAAAGATACAAAGTGATTTCAAGAATGAATGACGACTTGAGAAGGAGAATTGATTGGGGATTGGGGCGAGGAATTAAGTTACAAGACGTGCCTAAGGCTGAAGTGGGTTCTGATGAAACGAATGAAGTGCAGTTTACTTGTCCTATTTGCTTTGATGTTGTTGGTGAGGAATCGATTGTCATTTTCGGGTCTTGCGGACACATGATATGCGATGGTTGTGTGGTTTCCTTCTTTGACCAGTATAGAACTGAAGCCTCCGAGTACGGAAATCGTGAAGCTCATTGCAATTCTTGCTCTGCGAGGGTCACTAATAATAACCTTGTAGATTACTATTTTTATCTGAAAATGGTGACTGAAGGTTTAAACTTCGACCGCCTTGAGAAGATGTTTGGCTCTGATAGAAAAATCAAAACTCTGAACGCCGAGAAGATTGCCAAGATAATAAGAGACAAAAAAGGATTCAAGCAATCAGCAAAGATGACGAAGACATTGGACCTCATCCAAGAAATCACAGAGGATACCCTTGATGAGAAGATTATCATTTTCTCGCATTTCACCACCACGTTTGATATGATGGCACACGCATTTAAACAGCATAATATCAAATTTTTGCGCTATGATGGAAGCATGAATATCGATATGAAAAATAACACCATCAGTGAATTCTACCAAGGGCTGACTAGGGTACTACTAATCTCGCTCAAAGCAGGTAATGTTGGTCTTACCTTGACTTGTGCTTCGCATGTGATCATCATGGATCCTTTCTGGAATCCTTATGTTGAAGAGCAGGCCATGGATAGAGCCCACAGGTTTGGGCAGATGAAGCCAGTCAAAGTGTACAAATTATTAATTCGTGATAGTGTCGAAGATAGAATCATGGACTTACAAGAAAGGAAAAAAGAGCTTATCAGCTCCGCGCTTGACGAGAATGCCCTTAAGAAGAGCAGTCATCTTGGAAGAAGAGAGTTGGGTTATTTGTTTGGTTTGAACAGTTTGGATCGCGCTTTATAGAGTCAAGTAGTAATATTATTAATATTTCTGATGTTATGCTCTGAACTTTTTAACCTTTGCCAAATTACGAGTCCACTCCTCCTCAGAAACTAGAACAGGCTCCTTCATACACAATTCCCAAGTGATGGCACTTTCAAAATTCACTCCGTACTTGTCCAACGACTTGCAAAGGTAGATGATCTGTAGGATAACTCCATCACGTCGACTTGCATAATCCAAGTCATCATCCGCACGTCCCTCACTTGCTTCTGGTAAATACGATCTCAATTCTTTCACTATCAAATTCACTAGGTTTCTGATGTATGTGTTGACAAGAAGCTTGTCTTGATCTGCTGCAGAATTTAGAGTGTTTGATCCAAAGATAGCGTAGTAGATGGAAAGAGAGTTGAAAAGATACTCACGATAGATTTCGATGTATCTCTTCAAGTATGTCATCTTCTTGAGCTTAAGGAGTGGTTTGAGTGCAGCAACCTCATTGGAGATGAACTTGAAACGCGAGTTCAAGTAGATGATTTTCAACGATTTCTCTCTCAGTCTAGACTGAACTTTCAGGTCCAGCTTGGCACCAGTGCCAGAGGAGGCTTGCACGAGGTCAGGACGATTTAAAATCTGGAAAATTTTGAGAATGTTGGACTGCTTCAAATTGGTGTTGAGAAGCTTGATCAAGCCTCTGACCATGAGTTGGAGCTCTTTCTCAATATCAACCTGGATCTTCTGGAATGTCACAAGCTTTGGGAACTTGATGATTAGCATCTTCACCAATGTCGAGATCTCAAGTGCTTCTTGGTAGTTTCCTTGCAAGATACAGAGTCTGCACAAAGTAGGAAGCTCCAATATGTCCAACACTGAATCGATATTGGAGAGAATGGTATTGTTGATAGTGATGGACGAGGTGTGTTTCTCAGCAGACTTAGTGTCTACTCTGATATGGCCGTCCTTCAAGTTGTGCACTATGGCCGAGATATCCTTCTCTAGCCTCACCTCGATCTTGTTGGTTGCATTCTTTAAATCCTGACTGACATCCACAATCAAGTCTCTGTTTGTGTTGGTGATCGCAGCCAATTGTAAGTCGATTTGTCGCAGACTCAGATCAAGCTCGGCAATCTCCTCAGTCAATGTCTTTTTTCGAGCACCTGTAGCATCCACTTGAGAGGTAGTTGTAAACGTGTCAGTAGAGAGTAGTTGTTCATTGATCAAGAGCTCCTGGAGGTACGACTCTGCAACATCCCGCAAGGCTTCATTTGTGTTAAGCTGCTGTGATAACGAAGGATCCAATCCCTCTTTGAGAGTGTCTATAAGGAGACCAGACATCTGTTGGTAAATATTGTTGAAAGTAAGTAGTACTAGTGTGCTGGAGTGTAGTGTGCACGACCAGAATGTGGAGTTAGTTACTCTAGATGTTCACACTAATTAAGACGTTCAGTTGATCTCTTTTCGAATTATGCTCATTTGGAATTTACTATTATGTTTTGCAATTTAAAGAACTCTTTTTACATCTTCTCCTCTTTCTTTTATTCTGTAGAATGTCCCCCTAGTCAACCACATTTTATACTTCGACAGGGCACGACCGGCGACCTCCGACCTAAATTATCTCAACAACGGACAATCTATTACCAGCACTATTTCAGCACCATGGAAGGTTTGTTCTTCAACATTGATTATGGGTACGTGGAAGGTGTTGTTCGTGGTTACAGGAATGGCTTGTTGACCGGGAACCAGTACATCAACTTGACCCAATGTGACACTCTCCAAGATTTGAAGTTGCAGTTGTCTGCCACCGACTACGGAAACTTCTTATCGTCGCAATCGGGCCCATTGTCAACCTCGATTATCCAGGACAAGTTGTCGAAGAAGTTGTACTCTCAATTCCAATACTTGAAATGCCAAAGTTCGGGCAAGTTGACCAAGTTCATGGACTACATCACTTACGGTTACATGATCGACAATGTGTCGTTGATGATCACCGGAACCTTGCACGACAGAGATTGCTCCGAGATTTTGCCCAAGTGCCATCCTTTGGGCTGGTTCGACACATTGCCTACTTTGTCGATTGCTACTGACATCGATGCATTGTACAATACTGTCTTGATCGATACTCCATTGGCTCCATTCTTCAAAGACTGCTTGACAGTGGACGATTTGGACGACTTGAACATTGAGATCATCAGAAACAGATTGTACAAGAACTACTTGGAGGCTTTTGTTGAGTTCATTGAGAAGGAATTCGATGGGCCAGATAAGGAGATTATGACCAGATTGTTGAACTTCGAGGCTGACAAGAGAGTCATCAACATTGCATTGAACTCCTTGAATAACCCAGACTTGTCTGCAGAGGACAAGGTGTCTTTGTTTCCCCAGTACGGAAAGTTGTATCCAGTGTACCATCTTGAATTGTCTCAGGCCGAGGAAGTCGAGCAGATCAAGAACATTGTTGAGTCCATTGGCGAGTACCAAGACTTGTTCAGTGATGCCCAGGAAAGCGGCGCTTCCAGAAACATCGAGGACTGGTTCTACTTGTTGGAGATGCAATACAACAAGAATGCATTCACCCAGCAGTTCACCTTGTCTACTGTGTGGGCCTGGTTGCGGTCCAAGGAGCAAGAGGTGAGAAACATCACCTGGATTGCCGAGTGCATTGCCCAAAACCAGAAGAACAGAATCGATAACTACATCTCTGTCTACTAAAGAGTGTGCCGGTGGTCGGCTCGGTGGCCTATGCACTTCCCCACTTTTGCACTCTCCACTCTCTTCAAGTTTAAACACTACCTTTATAGTTCTCTCTAACACTCTATGGACTCCTTTATTATCAGGAGTGAGTGTTCTTCAAAGTCGATGAATAGAAACCTAATCTTACTGCATAGGAGTACAGTCTGAAATTACTAGAGTATCTACTACATCCAGAATCTACGTTATGTCCCAATTATTCATACCGTCGTCACCAGACAACTTACCACTACCGAGTCGGAATGAAAATCTCCCCCCTAGTCTTAAATTTCTGGCTTCCACAATCCATGTTGGACACTTGGCTGAAAGCCTCAGTGCTATAACTTCAGTGAGTACTCAGGCACTTATGATCATATCAGAGTCAGGGATCACAATATATGCAGAGTATAACCATATCGTCAACGTCCAGTTGACCATTGATGCGTCATTGTTTTCGACATATTCACTCTCCGGTGGAGGATGGTCGCAGAATTCTCAAAATGGAGAACTTAGACTAGGAATCGATGCTCAACTCGTGAGCGATTCTCTCGCTGCTGCTGCTTCAACGGCATTACCAAGAGCTAAAAGTGGGGGTTCAGGTGTAACAGCCGCAACTTCTGATACGGTGGTATGCTACATGAAGTACTTTGGGGAAGGACACCCACTTATCATTGAGTTTGATGATCGACTAATAAGTGAGCTGATCGAGTTTGTCACCTTCCACTTCGAATTTGAATACCCATATGACGCAGATGAAAATGAGAACGCTAGTGAGCTTCTTGTCAATCACGAGCTGATACAGCTCGAGGTGATTCTCAAAAGTGACCTTTTGGCAAATTTACTACTGGATCTTCAGCAGCTCAATACGCAAGTGCTACACCTATATGCGTCCAATGCTACGAGAGCCAAAGGCAAAGATGGATTGTCGAATCAACTCAATTTCATATCAAAGGGATCCATCGGGTACCTGAAGCTTATTTTTCCAAATGCAAAGACAATGCTAGAAAGGATGGAGATTTTCAGGAACTGCAATGGGTCGATGACTCCCACGCATGACTCGATTCTCTCCAGCTTCAACTTTCTGCCCTTTCTGCGTATATTCAGGGCCGTAAAGCTTTCTACGAGGTGCAAAATGATGAAGGACGTGTCGGGGGTGTTTTCTGTCCAATTGCTTTGCAAAAATGTCAATATGTCGAGTTACCCTGGCACATTAATTACGTTCAACATGCTCGAAATGTCTACTAATGCCGATGAATTTGGTCAGCTAAATGAAGTGGATATTAATACATTATTTGATGACGAATTATATCAGCATGTCATGGAGTATGACCCAGCACAGGAAGCTCTCAGTCCGGCTGTTGGTCAGAGGACGGGAATCTCTCGATCTGAACCGTTCACATATGCATCTTTCAAGATGACAAACAATTCAGCACAAACATATCCCGAAGATAAACCGTCTGCGAAGAGGCGTAGAGATAATGATGGTGGAGATGAAAATAGTGACCACGACTTCACCACGGTTGGAGGTGCCGTAGAAGTGCCACTATTTCTATAAGTAGGTGACCTTGAATGCCATTTTCAAAGTTTCTTGAATTTTCTCCCTGATGTTGATTCTTTTGGTGCGAATAATTCGAGACGCAATGAAAGAAAGCAAGATCACAATCAAAATTATTGACGAGTTCTTCTGGAAAACATTTGAAGATGCGTGTAGCAAGTATTCTAATCGAGATTTGATCTGATCGATGGTTAATTTAGAATGCGAGCGGTTCGTTGAGCTTGTGCCTTCTTTTCTCATACTCTCATCTCGTTCTCTCTCCTGTCTTATCTGTTTAAGGGACTTAAACTTTAAGTCACTTTCGTCTTTGGCTTTCCGTTGCCTGATCTTCTCTTGTTCCAAACGTTGAGCTTCCTTAGATTGTAGTTCTTGAGCCTTCTTCTCTCGTACCTTCTTTTCTTGCTTTTTCAACTCCTGTAACTCCTGTAATTTAGTTCTAGCTTTCTCAGTGTCGATGAATGGATTTTCTTCGGAGACTCGGAATGCCGTTGAAAAGTCCTCTGCATCTGGTAAGACATTGAAGACATACATATCGACCCATCTCTTCAAGAATTTATCATTGGTATTGCTTTTGAAGTCCAAGAGCGTGTAAACCTTGTTGAACTGCTTAACCAATGATTGTTGGTCCTTCGACATTACATTCTGACAGGTATAGTTGACTAAGTATATCTGGAAGAGAAGTTCCAGCGGAACATTGGACATGCTTCCGTAGATCTTGTATAAATTGTCCAAGAACACACCCAGCTCAAGCTTCTGTACCAATTCCTTTCTTTCCACCCTTGACAACTGAAAAGAATTGCCTGTATCTTTTGGGTTGACCAAAAGGCCCACCTCAGTCAAGTACAACGTGATAATTTTGATGAAATAGTTTTCGCCAAGAGTTCCCAGCTCGAAGTTTTTGTAACAATACTCATGAAGTTTCTGGATAATGGGGAACGATTTGGCAAAATCCTTATTAACAAAAAACTTTAGGGCCAATTTGTAATCGCTGATTATCACCTTTTCAGGAGACGAAGATTCCATCAAAGCAATCGCCAGATTTCCGTTCAAACTGATAGTGCTGGTGTCCATTCTGGAAGAAATCGAAGAATTCAAACTTATCAGCATATCGGTAATTATACCGAGGTCGTGATCGTTTCGCATGGCGATTTCTCCACAAAATGTAGTGTGCACTCTACATAGCCGGTAGGTGCAAAATATGGATTATGAATCACGTAAGGACTAATAGAAGTTTTAAGAAAAAGTACTTCATGTGTTGGCGATGCAATTGATTAAAAGTGCTTAAATTACGTACCTAGATATCCGCGTTGTATTCTTCTTCGTACAAAGGAGCATCCAAGCCCATATGCTCATAGCATTTGGCTCTTAAGTAAAAGAACACAGCTCCCAGCAACAAACATCCAGTCCCCACCACAGGGAAGCACCAGTATGGAAGTGCGCCTGGTCCGGAAGACTTTGGCGGAGGCAAAAACGGTAGTAAAGCAAGGAAGATGTTGGCAAGCAAGAAGAGCACAACGCAGGCCCATGGTGCCGAGAAGCTTTTGTGTGAGGACTTGAAATGAGCCGATTGTGTTTCCAAGATGAGCAGGTCAAATTCAGTGTAGCTTTGATCTGAATTTTCAGGATTGAAGCTCTGAATTGAGCTGTTGTCAGTGGCAGTTGGCGAGGACGATTGGACGCTTGGAGGTGACTGAAATCTTGGTCTTATCGCTGCCGGAGGAGTGAAATTTTCGAACACTTCAAGGTCCTCGATGAAAGTGTATTGTCCCCATTTCTCCTTTTTGGAGTTGAGTTTGAGGTATACGAGTCCCAATGAGATCAAGACGTTGATCCAGGTGCCTGGATAAACGTATAAATTGACAACAAACTCATAAATCTCCGAACTTGGTGGTCCAATAAGAATGATGACACTAATAGCCCAGTGCAAAATGAGCGAATGATTAATATTCTCGAAGTACTTTGAGAATGGCAAGTAGTTGTTCAATGCTAATTCCTGATTAACAATGGAATGAGCGAAAGATACCACCATGACATTGCCCAATGTCAGTAGAGAAATGAGCACAGGAAGTAATCTGGTAGTCACAGACTCACCAAATACCTTATTGAAGAAAATCCCAGCTACCAAGACACCACTGGATAAAAGTTCATCCCTAGGGATCACAATAAGGTAGCTTACAACCACCAAAAAATAAAGAATAGTAACAAGTGCAACTGCCAATGGAGCTGCGATGGTCAAGACATGATAAGGGTCAGAGATCTCCAGAAGTACGTAATTTGCGTTTTCCCACCCTTTAAAAGAATAGACGATCTCCAAAAGTGCCACAGAGATAGAGTAGAATCCATTAGACGATTCTTCAATTTGATAAGACTGCTTGGTCAGAGCTGGGAGCTCTATGACGTTGATTGCAACTAAGCAGCCTATTGCAACGATTAGGAACAAGATGAAAATCTTGAACACTCCCAAAAAGTTGAAGAGCGACGTTCCCTGATTAGGATACTTGATGTGAAGCCACACACAGAATGTAATGCAAAGAACACCAATGATCTTCGAAGTCCAATTATCGTCTCCAGCTTGTTCGCCCGAGATAGCAAACCATAGGTACTTGCCAAAAGCAAAAGAATTGCCTGAACTAAATCCCAAGAACACCATCTGGAAGGCATAGATACAACCATAGAGCCCTTTAGGTACACGGAAAACTCGAAGTAAGTAGTTCTTCTCTCCGCCGTTTTTAAAGGGTAGGTTCAATGCATACTCTAAATAAATGAGCAATCCGGAGAAGATAATGATGGCACCAAAAAGCCATAATGATAAGAATAACGGAACGTTACCATTGCAGTATTTGAAGATGATGGAAGGAGTGCTGAAAAGTCCAGTTCCTATCATCTTATTGGTGATGAGACAAATGCATGAAAGTGTTCCCAATTTGGAGTATTTGCGCTGCTCATCGTCGGGAAGCTTTGAAAACGACGATGATCCGATCGACACGGTGGGAATCAACGTCGGCATCTTTTGACCATAAATCTCTCTAGACAAAATTTGTCACTGGTTGTCGTTCTTATCAGTCACGTGAAATATCGATTGTGGTGGCAGCAAATGCTAGGTACTGTGCAAGAACATGATTGACAATGTCACTAAACGCGATCTACCATATGACGAAATATTTGCATAATGCACATAACTTGAAACGTGGGCTGCTAATCCTGTTCATTTCTTCTTTTTGAATATTGATTAATCCAACAAATAATTAAATGAACGGAGAATAATCCTCTATTGAGTGGATATTGATTTGCAATAATCAAAGCAGGTTGTGAACTTTCAGGTGGTGGATTTTAGTACTTCTTATTATGGCAATTGTCTGTGCGCAGCCACGAAGTATACGACTATAGTTACTTTTGACCTTTAATTATGATTGATGTGTCTAAAGGTACTTTAAGATGTCGAAAAAAGATCGATCCATGTTGTTTCCTTTGGAGATGTGGTTGACCGAAACGGCAATGTTGCAGTGAGCCAATGCAGTGAGCTCCTCCTGGTTATCCCATGCTTTGTTAAAGTCCTCGTTGTCAGAAAGAGCTTGCTTCCGTGCCTCTTTATTAAAAAGAGGCAGTAGGCGCATCACCTCCAATGTAGATAATTTTTCTGAAGTGGCTAATTCGTCAGAAACCTTGTAGTAATGTGTTGCCCCGGAGATAAGCTCATTTTCAGTAGCTAAAAACGTGGGCACACTCACCACTTTTCCAAGTGCTCCAGTGCTTCCTTGCTCGCGGACGACTTGCTCGAACGTCGTACTCCAGCCTCCTTTTCTGAAGCACGAGCTCATCTGGTTAGTAGAAGGGAAGTTGATATTCAACGAGACGTGATTGTTGAGGAGATGGCCAATCTTGAAGACCACCTCAGTTACTTTCGTACTCACGAACTTAACATTCTGAGCAATGTAGTTGTCTTTGAATAGTTTCGAGAACTCCTTCGCCTCCACATTGAAGTAGTCCTCATTCTGGTAGTACACGTGGTCGTTGTCTTCCATGGAAACGGAGATGGTTGGGTAGCCTTGGAGTTGAGCAAGGTGTACCATTGCCTCCACCTGGTTGTCATGGGAGGATAAGTTCTCCTCCATGATCTCATTGCTGCACCTTTGTGTGGAGGTGCTCAAGTGGATACCTTCGTTGGGACCCACAATCACTAACTCTGGCTTAAAGCCCGGGAGGTATTTGGGAAGAATCTCAGAGAATGCAATCGCAAGAGACTCAAGTGGAGATCCGTTGACGTACCAGAAGTCCTTGTTCATTGGGTCCTGCCCCAAGGAATTTTGACGAACAAGCGTTTGCGCTTCGTATTCAAAGTCGAAAGCATCCGAGTCTTTCTTAAAGATCACCTTCTTCGCACCCTTAGCTAACGTTTTGAGTTTGCGGACGTATCTGTAATATTTCTGGTGAGCCGGTAGAAGATGGCAGAAATCACCACCATCAATGCAATTGCTTGAGGGAGGATCGTCAACTTCTCCGTTGAAATCAACAGGTGGTAGCTCCGGCGAGAAATAGTACGGTCCCACATAGACAACAGTATGTCCTTCCTCGACCAAAGAACGGTACAAGTATCTGGAGTTTTTGGAAACCCACGAGTCTGAGGAGGTCAAGAGCACATTTAGCCCCGTAACCAAAGGTAGAAGAAATGGGGCTACTTTCATTAAGGAAGAAACAAGTGTATGATAAAAAAAATGGATTAGCTTAAAGAGTTGGAAAGGGTGATTATTACTGAATTATATAGAATTGCAGATCTATAGATCGTCAACCGTTTCCAGTATGAGCCACATGGGCTTAGAATCTTAAAATAAACGCAGGCTGTGTACACTGTCGAGTTCACAATAGAGGCCTGCAAACGTTCACAATCATGCATTGTCGCATATGCAAGTGAGCATCCTAGGCGCGGTTACCTCTACTTTGGGGACCGCCGCCTATACAAGATGCCAAAAAAAAAATGACATTTCTAGGTAAATTATGCGGGGGACTCAAATGTTATTCCACGTACAAGCGTGTTGGAGCAATTTTGTAACTTAAGTATCATGAGGGTGCACCGGCACCGAATTTTCGCTGGCGGACTTCACTGTGGTTGCAGCCTTGAGAAGATTGTCGAATGGCTGTTTCCATGTCATTTGATGCTCACCAGAGTTCTCTAAGAAGATCTGCTAGTTCGCTTTCTAAAAGCATGATCTGGTTCTTCCCTCTTTAATTTTGGCAATCTCTGAACTCCATGCCATACATTTATCCTAAATAGGTATCATATCATGCTTAAATTAAGTCTGCATGTGAAAGTCAAATTTTATAAAGTGACCCCAATACGAGAGAGATATTGGAGTTACAAAAATGGTCAAGTACGCTTTAGTAACGGGTGCTTCATCTGGAATCGGCTACAACTTGGCCGTTGAACTATCTAAGAACGGGTATACGGTTTTTGGATGTGCTCCAGAGCCATATGTTAAGCAGATGGATCCTCTCAAGAAGTTGGGAGTGATTCCGTTCGCCTTAGACATCACGTACATAAAGCAGATTCAGCAGGCAGTTCATTTTTTTGAAGAGATGTCAGGTGGGAAGAAACTCGATCTCTTGTACAACAATGCCGGTATTGCCATTGGAGGACCAGGATTCGACTTTGAAGATGAAGAGGTAGCAAACTTTATCAACGTCAATCTCGTGGGCCACATCTACATGACAAAGTATTTTTCTGAGTTTGTGATCAACGCCAAAGGAACAATTGTGTACACTGCTTCTGTAGCTGGCATTGTTCCACTTTCTTGGACCTCGATTTATTGTGCCTCCAAAGCTGCCATTGATACATACGCGAAGGGTATTCGTGCTGAATTGGCTCCATTTGGTGTCAAGGTCCATAGTGTAATTACTGGAGGTGTGAGAACTGGTATTTCTGAGAAGCCTGGCGCTCAGTTGGCGAAAAGAATTGAAGACATAAAATACTCTGTGCCTGGCATGCAAGAGAGTCTTAATTCCACCGTGAACATGATGAAAGACGGAATGTTCCCTGACGTCTACGCCGAGAGAGTTGTCAAGCGATTGGTGAAGGGGTACAGTGGCTTCAACATTTATGAAGGATACCAAGCTGGCATTTTGAAATTTGTCTCGAGATGGTTCCCTCTTTGGTTACAGTATAAGATCGTTGGCCATAGATTTAAGCAGAATTTCGTCTTCAATAACCTTAGAAAGAAGTACGAAAGAACAGTAGCATAGCGATTTAATGTCTTTTGTGTCTGCTTTTTACAATATATATATATATATATATATATATCGATTTGATTTCATACCGGCACTGTAGGTTGTTCATTTTTTGAATGCATTTGTAGTAGTGAGTATTTGACAGAAAGTGCGTAATGCGTTCACAAATTCCAGAATGATGAGAAATACTGACAATGAAGTGAGATCGATCAAACACATCTAAAAATCGAATTTCAATTATTTATGCTTGCAAATGAGTTTTTGTATGAGAAAAGAATGAAGTTTGAGTTTTCATGAAGTTTCCTGCTTGAAATCTCCTATTTACTACTGACATCCGTAGAAAGCATTACTATCTACAAGTAGGGTGCAGAGCCCTGTCTACTTAACCACCCAAACCAACATTCCGTTTACCAATTTCAACTTAAAAGTATTGGACTCCGGAGCCTCACTATTATACTTATAGAAGAGCGTGTCAGCTAGCCGAAATATCTAGTAATTTTAAAGAACTGAACATGAAGGCCAATTGCACCGAAACTTCAAAGCCACTAAAAAAACTGACGAAGTCGAAGATAGCCAAGGGAAATGCACTGACAAAACCCACAAACAGAGACAGGGAAAAGGAAAAGGCTAATGCACATGATACAGAATATAAATTGCTTTTCCAAGGAACTGATCTGAGGCAAATAGATGAAGAAAGGTTTTCAACAATACAAGAAAGCACACAATTGCGTTCAAAAGGGGAGTTGATCGACCCCATTTACCAAGGATTCGTAATAGTGGAGGGCTTAGCAGTAGGTAATGTGGGTCACTTTATGTTGAGTTTTGCATTATCAATAGTGCTACCCGTAGTGGGATTCATCTGGGGTTCTATGTCACCTACATCCCACGCAGCCAAACATGGCTCTTGGATTGGATTGGGAGTGCTTCTTGTCATGTATGGCTTCAGTATCCATCCAGCTTACAAGACACAGCAAGGGGACCAGAATGAATTCGGTGACGACTTTGCATCGGAGAAACTAGGTGAGCTCATAGACTTCTTCATCCAGAAGTTGCTCGAGTACTCTCATTTTGATACTCTTCGAGCTTCCATCGACGCCACATACTTTGCCAGTGGCATTATTGCAGCGGGGCTGTTCATTATTTTACGGTCCTTGGCTCAAATGTATAGAATTAAGCAAGCAGAGAAACGCTTGCTTGCTCCGCGTACTTAATAGAAGTTGACAACGTCATTACAAGAAAGCGAATGATTGGAAACTACAAATTTCGCTGATGCATGCTGTCGGGCAGCGTATTAAATGAACTCAACTCATCACAACCAACATTTTCTCGTAGATCGTAAACACGATACCTCCACTCAAGACCAACCGACCGAGTCTTGGAGTGGCGCCTCTCCAGAACGTGAGCAAGCCCTCATCCTTGAAAATACGAATGAAACAGTTGAGCGTTGAGGTGTAGAGCTTGTCTGCTCCCAAAGCCTGCATTCTCGTCTTCACAGTATCAATTGGCATGGTGGTGTAGACGGTGATGATTCCAGCAAAAGAGCCCACGGCGAAAGTGGCAGCCGAAGACAATGGCTGGTCAGGACGTGTATTGGTGGTCTGCTGGATCATGGTCTTAATTGCATTGTATGATCCCAATCTCACCGCCTGGTTCGCTGCCTGTCTCAACGAGACCGGAACCACCCCAGCGTAGATTCCTTTGAATCCCAAGTCTTTGACAAGCTTGACTGTTCCGACAACCAAACCGTTCTGGTACTTTGGCTTGAGGGTTTGCTTATCATCTATCAAAGCGGTCTTGATCGCCTCAAATGGAGTGACAGCGACCACAGACTCCAACAAACCCGCACCCAAACCAGCAACCACACCACGAGGACCGGACAACTTTCCGTTTTTGTCGACCAAAAGCGACTTGATGTAGTCGAAACCAAGGAAACGTACCGAAGCCTTTACTGTGTTACCAACGACAAATGCTGGACACCCGACGTACAAAGAAGACACACCTTGCGTCTTAGCCACATTGTAGATCAACACCAATGGGTTTCTAGAAGCTGTCGAGGTTTTATCCACCAATTGCAACCTCGTCTTGGCGAATTCAAATGGATAGGTGATGACGCCTTCTATTGCACCGGCAGTTCCACCTGCAATGAATGACTTGAAAGGATCAACCTTCTATGATGTGTTAGTATGAGGTAAAAGAACATGAGGTAGCTGGGATCCGAAGCACATAATTTCACAGGATTTTTGAAACCGTATGATTATCACCACCTGAAATGGTTCGGACGAAATCCCAAGCACCACCTACCAATGTCACACATACTTTATTTCCAGCAGACATGTAAGCAGTAATAATTTTGATACCGGTGAAAAACTCTTGAAGTGCACTACTCCACATTTGGATCTATGCGAGTGAGTCAGATAAAAACGCCATGAATATGCCCGAGCAAGTCACCAGACGTAAAATTCATAAAAAATGGAGATTGAATTCGCTTACACAGAACCAGGGATAGTAAGTGTTCAAGCACGATCATAATTCCTACAATGAAGCTTCCATAAATTTGATCAGGTAAATATACAGAGTAGATTAGATTGTATTTGCATGCAAAGTTGTGGTGATTTTTTTGAAGTATCCAGGCCCTTAGACGTCCTCAAAGTCATCAAAATCGTCTTCATCCTCGTCGTCGTCCTCCTGTGCTTCTCTCTCAGCCAAGTCTGCGTAGTAAGCAGCGAGCACATCCTGTGCTTCCTTCTCCTTTCTTTCAGTCTCAGACATTTGCACACTTGGAGCTACTGAAGGCACTATATCGTCTCCCTCCATCTTGATGTCAGCATCCTCCTCCTTGAAAACAGGTGCAGCACCATCAGTTGAGTCCTCCTCCTTCACGTCGAAACCTTCGTTGTGACCAACAGTAGAAGACGAGTGCCATGAAGGCAATGCGTTCTGCTCCAACTTCTGGCGTCTGTTTTCCTTCTCTTGTTGCTCTCTCTCGTAGTTCTCATCGGATGCGGTAATCGAAACATGTAACGTTGCATTTGCTTTCGAAGCAGCGTTCTGAAGCGATTGGGAAATCTGCGTCCTCGACTTTCCTGTGGTACGATTGGAAATGGTGTATGATGCTGTAGATCCTGACTGGGCAGGAATGGCCTTGGTCAAGGCAATCTCAAAGTTATTGTCCTCTATGTCGGAGTTGTCCACCTTCTTCAAGTAGCCAATGATAGGGTCGACCTGGAGCATGAGTTTCTCCAACTTCTCTTGCTTGATAGATGCTTGCTGCGAGGAGTCGTCCTCCTCCAATACTCCTCCACAGTTATCACAGAGGAAACTTGATCTGTCGTCGCTGAGCAATGAAATGGCATCTAGCTGGCTGACTTTCTTGCCACAGCGAGGGCAGATATATCCGTGTGGATTAACGTACAGTGACATTTCGTCCTTGATGGAGGTGACGATGGAGTGCACTTTCCATTTCACTGAGTCGATAGCTTCGGTGATGTGAATGTAGTAGTATGTTCTATTGGTAAGACGCTGCTGGGGGTTTTCTTCTTTCTGAATGTGAGATGCCAACATTCGGTCGTCAACAAGCTTGTTGCAAAGAGACCGGAGCTCCTTCCGATGGATTCCTAGAAGGTAAATGAGATCATCTTCAGAGAGCACCGAATGGAGAAGTACAGCATCAAGAATCAAGATGCACGGCCGGGAATAGAAACCACGGGCGACGAATCTTATGAGAGACCGGGTAGTATCATCCATTTCCAGTAGCAGTGGGAGGAGAAGCTGGAGTAGAAGGAGAAGATGGAGTAGAAGGCGGTAATGAAAGTATGGAGAAGTGCGTT
Organism: Sungouiella sharkensis; assembly: GCA_030567015.1. Lineage (NCBI taxonomy): Eukaryota > Fungi > Ascomycota > Pichiomycetes > Serinales > Metschnikowiaceae > Sungouiella > Sungouiella sharkensis. Next base: position 379,544 of record JAJLRN010000001.1, on the reverse strand, counting down.
GGCGATCTATAGTATGCTAGAGGATGTGAATTACCGAAGGTGGAATGTGTAAGCGTAATCCTGAGCACGAACCCTGGGGCATATTGGAATTGACAAGATACTAATACGGAACCGGGAGTAGATTTTTAGAAGAGTTTCGGCAAGGATTGAGTTAGAAAGACACTTTGCTGAGAATCTAAAGACGAAACAAGAAAAAAAAAGAATCATTAATGCAAAAAGATGAAGTATCTCTTTCCATGTTGTATTAGTGACAGAAGAGGCCCCAAACCAGATTATCACAGTTTCTCCGCAAGTTTAGCTTCAAGAGTGTTGAAGCGTAGTGAAGGAGGGCCTGTGAGAATTTCTTGAGTGTTTTCTTTCCCCCTATTATTTGGTAAGTACTAATTCGGGGCTTTTGTCCTATTTGGCCGCATAGAATTAGGCACAGGTGAGAGAATAGGGTCGGCCAAAGAAGCAAGAGAAGGAAGAAAAAAAAGGAAGCTGAGAAAATAGTACTCCAAGTAATAGGATTCCTAGTAATAGCAACATAAAAAGCATAAACAAAAAACATAAACAAAGCACATAAAAAAAATAAACAAAAAAAATAAACAAAACGAATAAACGAGAAGAATAAATAAAAGAAAGAGAAATAACACCTATGTCTATGTGTATGGTCCGCACTAGGAAGGCTCTTGACTGGCCATCAAAAGTTCCACTCAGGCCAGCTAAATAACATACACTGAAGCGGCCAGCTTGTAAACCAGTCTAATAGCATCCTTCAGTGCCAGTTTCTGTCTCTTTTTATTCTCTTACATTTAAGAAGCTTCTATACATCTAAGCTTTATCTTCTTCCCCGTCACACCATTTCGGCAAACATACCTTGATAATTCGCACCCACTGCCACCCCCAGGCACCTCCAAACATCCGTAAATCTAGCATCTACCCACATCCCACACAAGCTGTCATCCCAAAAAGGAACCCAGATGACTGCTCACCGCGTCCCGGTTACGAGCATGCGGAAAGGTTCGCTGCTTCTCACAGAAGCCGTTATCCTGTTTCATGTCGGCTGACCGCAGGAATACACGCTTCCTGTTTGTGTTGCGCGCATGCTGCAGGCTGGGGTTCTCCCGCGTTTTCGTGGTGCGCCATATTAACCTCCTGGCCTTTCACCTTATAGTTACACCATCTTCTACAATTCTTTTCCACTCTTCTCTTTATACCATTCGCTCCGATTTCTGACACGCCATCGCCTCGTGACTGAGTTAGACTGTCTCGCGCCCTGGACTCCCGCCGCCTGTCTTCTCCCTCTGGCTATCATGTCAAGAAAACCTTTGCGCAACTATAACCAGACCTTGCCCATGGGCTCGCTCTTGCCGCTGGGGATGGCCGAGACGCCCATTTCCCTCCCAGCTGGAAAGATGTCCACCCCTCCGCACTCCGTGTACATCAAGCGCAACTTGAGCATGTTGGACACGCCCGTCCGTGGCTCTACAGGCCATCTGGCATCTTACCACAGCAATGTCTACGATAATGGCAACGGCAACACTCTCCACGGCCACGGCGCACCTCGTAGCGTGCTCTTGTCACCGGTGTTCTCGTCTCCGCAGCCGCCGAAGCCACCTGTGTTCGAAAACCCGGTCTCGTTGGTGAAAAGCTCGGGGTACTTGAATCATCCCATGGAACCTACGCCGTTCCTGGCTCCTGCCATATCTGACCTTGACTTATCACTTGACGAGGCTCCGAAGAAGAAACGCCTGAAAAAGCATAAAAGAGAGCCTCGCGAGCAGTTCTCGTTGGACTCCACAGAGAAGCCTCCGTACTCGTATGCCACGTTGATTGGCATGTCCATTCTCACCCATCCAGACAAGCAGCTCACATTATCGCAGATCTACCTGTGGATATCAGAGACGTTCAAGTACTACCGCCGTGAAGACGTCGGATGGCAGAACCTGATTCGTCATAATCTTTCCCTCAACAAGGCCTTTGTCAAAGGCGTAAAGTCCAAAGATGGGAAGGGCCACTTCTGGTGCATCAAGCCTGAATGCGAAGACTTGTTCTTGAAAGCAAAGAATAACAAGAAGAGTCTGTACCACGAGGTCATGGACCAGTTAGCTCTGGCCAGAAGATCTGCCTCTCTCAACTCATTACCTCTGTCGCCCACTGCCCTGGCCTCTGACGACGTTTCTCGCAAGAGAAATTCAGACTACAGCGATGAAGACGGCCCTGCCAAAAGACACCACAGTGATCTGTTCTGGGACAAAGATAGACCAGACAGCGACACCGAGACCGGCCCAGATGTCGACTCGTCGTTGCTTAGAACCCCAGCACAAATTGCCATTGTCACAGAATCTTCAGACAAGCCATTGCTTGCGGGCAAACACTTGGCATTTGCATCAAGCTTCAGTTGTAGTCTGAACTTCGAGCTTCTGCCAGTGCATCCCCTTGAAACCGGTCCCTTGTTGGAGCCATTGACTCCAGCCCCTAAGGTGGTGTTGCTGCAGACTCCAGGAAATATGTCTGTGCAATTGCCCTCCATCACGATAAACCGGGCGGTGTCGCAGCATCTTCCCCAGCTCCACCCTCCAATTCCAACGCTGTCGACTCCGCGAGCAGCTGGTACAGCTTGGACGCCCAAATCTTCATTGAAGACCCCGCTCAGAACACTTAAGACTCCGCTGGGCAGTACGATGATACGCAAGTTGTGGAACTCTCCTTCATATCTTGAAGAGTTCTACTATTCCCCCTTCGGATCCTCACAAGCAGTCCTCAATTCTTATGATGATGACGACATGCTCATGAGGGCTTTTGACAGTCCTGCCTCGCCTAATGTTGGCCGCGTGAGCTTACTTTCAGAGTTGAAGAAAGCTGTCCGAGGGATCGTCGAAACGCCGCAAAGCGAAGTAGACGTCTCAGTGGCAGATGTCACCGACATCGATGGATCTATTGACTCTGAGTAAACCAGTGTGTCACGGAGTTTGGACTTTTTTGGGATTAGTTTGCGGTATACGGTTGGGAATTTGGTTAATTTTGGCTTCTTTTTTTGTTTTATTGCTTCCACACTTGTATTGGTTTTAAATTTTTTGAAATGCTATTAATCTAATCTGTACTTGAACATCCTCTGCACCCGCAGGTGATACACCCTTCTTTGTTTCTCTCCCCCAATTCGGACTTCGGCACCCGGCAGATGCATGTCGACCCGTGATTTGTATCCTTCCGAATAATGCAATTGACACAACATAGGCGTTCATACCCTTGTTTCTTCCATTTTGCAATCAAATCGCCATTGACATACTTCTGCTTCAAAAGATAGTCGTACACTTCTCGCGAGATTAGTTTCCTCTCGTAGTACATCAGATACACATATTTGCTGATCTGATGGTTAAGCTTCAAGATGGGCCATAGTGAAGACTGCTTCGTTTCCGACTTGATGGATGTCTTTTGTGCCTCTTTTAGCTTCGCTAGAAGCTTGTTTAATGTAGGCTCGACTTTCTCAAAGCCTTCAGGCGGCCTTTTGGACTTGGAGGCCTTTGGCATTCCCTTTAAAAAAGTAGGTTCTGTAGTGAAGATTTGACAACCTTCTAACTTTACTATTAGATGAGACGAGCAAAAAAATATAACGACATCAGCAGGATTCGAACCTGCGCGGGCAGAGCCCAATGCATGTGCCCGAAACAATTCGAGTGCATCGCCTTAACCACTCGGCCACAATGCCAGTTATGTGCCATTTGCTGTCTGGACATTAATCAAATAATTAAGAATATATAGGGGTAAAATGGCTAGCTATTAGCTGAAATGTGAGTTCAAAGCTCAGTTGACAGAAAAGGGTAAAAATAGGCGAGAGAGGGTTTCTTATGAGATTTACTCAATAGAAAACTCGGTACGACTCGTGAGTTTCCTTTGGCAACACTGAAAACAGAAATTGGGCGGCAGCTATTCATCTCGCTTTTCAACTTGCAAAGAACACCTATAATAACAAAGCCGTGACTTTTCTTGGCCAGTTTTGATTCAACATTGACCTTCACCTGGCAATTCGCAATGCATGGCGGCACCAAAATTTTCGGAAGAATCGCATCACCGAAACAGAGAAGGGTATGCAAGACAGCATTGACTTGCAGGCAACGTCGGAACTCCGGAAGTGCACATAACCTGCGAACTAAAAAGGTGCACTATGCCGACAGATCTGGACACGAACGCGAATTGCTAGGGGAATGTTGTCCAAGTTTCTTGCACCATCAGTTGAAAGAGCGGAAAAACCTAAGGTGCGAAAGCGGTAAAAAAACGACATCAGCAGGATTCGAACCTGCGCGGGCAGAGCCCAATGCATGTGCCCGAAACAATTCGAGTGCATCGCCTTAACCACTCGGCCACAATGCCGTTAGATAATAACCAAGCGATAATGATAGTTATGATGAGTGAATTAAGATAAATAGAACATAAGAAATCACAGTAATGTCAAAAAGCTATACGGGCAGAAGTAAAATTGAGTTTCATGTGAATAGGAAAAATAAACCTTGCTGTCATGTCTAATTTTTGAAATTGCGATCGTCAAGTGAGCCCATTTGCTGCCAGGGGCTAGCGACTCAACACCAAACACAACAGTATGTCGCACCCATCACACCATGATTACATTACTTCCGCATTGGTCTTATTACAGGCACCCACGGAGCTACTTTGCTTATGCTACTTTGCTTATGCGGTTACAAAGCTCCACTCCGCGCTGTCTGAAACCTGGACTGTTCTACTTGTCTATATCGTAAACTTTTAGCACAATGAAAGATGAAGTGTTGGTTCACTAGGGGTGGCGGCCTTCAACGGAACGAAAAGTCACCATATTCTGGAGTCTCGACCTATGATATACACGCCTTCGGCTAAAACCTAAATGGTTGCCTTGTAGTGTGCAAATTGATCTTTGGAAGTCCAGTGGAAAGGAGCACTGGGGCAAAGAGAGGCCGGTCAAGCCGAAAATCCACATCGCACTTGCGGCCTATTCGAGCATTGACAGGGATCTACGTTATTTTCTTGGAAATCGTCATTGTATTTATGTGACATTTATTTGTAGAATTGCTTCAACGAGGCTTTGACACTATACCATGCCAGCTAGCCACAGGCGATATGATATTTTTTTGGCCGCTGCGCCAGCCATCGGGATGTCGGGAGTGTATAAATGTACGCGGACTATAAAAAATTCTATGTGATATCACACAGCTCCGATCGCAATGCCGATCTCAGAGAGAGGTTTGCTAATCCATTACAATTGACTGCTAAGGCTCACATTACCTCATAGCAACTCTGCTTGGCAGACCCAAGCGTGTGGCGTATACGCGGATTGTATCGAGAATGTACAACGGAATGTTTGAAGACAAGCGCCTCCTTACGGCCTTCATGTCGCGTTGTTGATTATACGCATAGGCAAGCCCAACCGCTCAATGAGGTATGTTGTGCATCAGCCCTCCTGTGCGTCGATATCATACCATCGCAGTGTGCCGGACTAATCTACGCCCCCCTTGGCGATCCTCATATTTTACCAACGTGAGCGAACTTTTTATTGTGTGTTACTGCAGCTGCGTAAGCGTCTGGATCCCAGTAAAAAGCTTTCTATGTCAGTGGGCTTGCTCGCTCAATTCCAACTCTGAAACTAGAATTCGCTCTATGCTGGTCCCCGCGATCGCTCCCAGATTGTCTGTTTTAATGAGTCGCGGATCTTTTTTTCCATACTGGTTTGAATCACTGACACGGTAACATCCAAGTATGGCCCATTTTGGGAGCAGTTGCTGCCTGCATAGGAAAAGAGTTTTTAGTGCATTATGCGCCCTGCAGGTAGCCAGATCGATGTATGAATGTTAAATGGCTGCAAGCAAGAGGACGTTTCGCCATTTGCACCTGACGGAATACATTCACAATATAAGGAGCCGCCTCCCCCTGCGACATTGCTCCTTTTCCCTTTTTCTTCTTATCAATCAGATCCTTTACGACTTGCTCACTCGCTCAAACTCATGAAGTTCTCTTCTGTATTGTCCGCCGCCTTGGTGGCTGCCACTGGTTTGGCTCAAAACGTCGCCTGTCGTGTTAACGGTGTTCAGGAGGCCGTTGTGGACTTGGACACTGGTACCTGTCCATTCACCATTCCATTTAACTTGCCAGTCAACTTCAGATTCAGTGGTGCTGACAACTACTTGGTTGACGCCTACTACGTCACTGTTGGCCAAAGATTCTTCAATGACATTCCAAACGCCGGCAGAGTGATTAATGTTCCAGCTAGACTTCTCTACGGACAGGCACCTGTTCCTCTCTTCCACATTCATGCCGAGCAGACCCCAGCTTCCAACTCCACTGCTGCTCTTAGAAAGAGATTCAATGCCCAGGTCTTAGACAAGAGGGACGAGCAGTCTGATTTCGTTGCAAGCATCAAGGCTCTTGACGGTACTAATGTTGGATCTACGTCCTTCGCTGTTAGCGACCCAGATGTGTCTTCTTCGGGTGCTTCTGGTGCTACTGGAGCTACTGGAGCTACTTCTGGCGCTACCGGTGCTACTGGTACTACTTCCGGCGCTACTGGAGCTACTGGAGCTACTTCCGGCGCTACCGGTGCTACTGGTACTACTTCCGGCGCTACCGGTGCTACCACTGGTGGTCAGTCTACCGTGATTGTCACCAAACCATCCACTACTATCGTTACGGTCACCTCCTGCAAGGACAACAAGTGCCACGAGACCACCGTCCCAGCCACCTGGGGCCCAACCACTGCCACTGTCGAGGGAGTGACTACCGTCTACACCACTTGGTGCCCAGAGACTGGTGCTGTCACTGTCACTGACGTCTCCACTACTATCGTTACGGTCACCTCCTGCAAGGACAACAAGTGCCACGAGACCACCGTCCCAGCCACCTGGGGTCCAACCACTGCCACTGTCGAGGGAGTGACTACCGTCTATACCACTTGGTGCCCAGAGACTGGTGCTGTCACTGTCACTGACGTCTCCACTACCATCGTCACCATCACTTCTTGCAAGAATAACAAGTGTCACGAGACCACTGTCCCAGCCACCTGGGGTCCAACCACTGCCACCGTTAAGGGTGAGGTCACTGTCTACACCACCTGGTGCCCAGCCTCTACTGCTGCCACTGAGGCTACCACCACTGTCTACACCACTGTCGGTACTTCTACTGGTCCAAATGGCCCTGTTGCGTACACAAGTGTTGTCACTTCTACAATTCCAGGCACTCAAGCTGCCACTACAGCTAAGGGTAAGGGATCTACTACCGTATACACCACTGTCGGTACTTCTACTGGTCCAAATGGTCCTGTTGCGTACACCAGTGTTGTCACTTCTACAATTCCAGGCACTCAAGCTGCCACTACAGCTAAGGGTAAGGGATCTACTACCGTATACACCACTGTCGGTACTTCTACTGGTCCAAATGGCCCTGTTGCGTACACCACTGTTGTCACTTCCACTGCTCCAGCTGCTTCAACTGGAACTGTTAAGGCTACTGGAGCCACCACGCCAAAGGGATCTGCCACCGTGTACACCACTGTTGGTACTTCTACTGCTTCAACTGGTACAGTCGTCTACACTACTGTTATTACCACATCTGCTCCAGCTACTAAGGGTCTGACTGTTGCTGGTCAGTCTACTTTGGCTACCGCAACCCCAGCGATCTCTACTTCTTTCAACGGTGCTGCCAAGATTGGTGGTTCTTTGATCGCTTTGGTCGCTATTCCATTCGCTTACTTCTTGTAATTTTTCTAACATGATGGAGAAAAATACCCAATTTCGCTTTCAATGAAGGATTTCGATTTGCGCTTTCTTCTCGTTGGTAATAACACCAAGGATACCTGTTGTCATGGTTGAGTCGTCACTCATGTAATTTACTTCACAATTCATGATGCCATTCCATTGGATATGCTTTGTTGCTTTGCAATAATTTAATTGAGCTTGTCGTAGACATCCTCAGGATTATCAATTTTATATTTCTCATAGATGATATTAGGACTTCGATCCTATGAAGACTTGTAAGAAATTAAGTTTTCGGTTGCTGGCTACCCATCGTATATGCATGAACACTTCGGAATAGTAACTCACCTGTAGATACCGCTAATAATTGTGCCTTAGGGATCTCCATCGCGTGAATCTCTGCATGCTGCCTCATGACACTGCATATATTCTCATCAGTGCACAATATTTTTTAGAAAAATTCAGTGCGGAAAATTTTCGAATTTAGCGCATTTATCAATCCAAATTCGTTGACAATTCGCACTTTATTTTTTTTATGAATTCGTACATTTTAGAATTGAAGTCCGTAAAATCATATTTTATCCATTCATCAATTTAAGTAGCTGTAGACGAGCTACAGCAAAATATCATTGTTCGGAGAAGCGTAGCAGACGAATCTAATAAGGGATTGAAATTTTGGGCTTAAAGAGAATCCTATGAGTATCGGTTGGGATCTTTCCTCTTTGACCGCCTTCTTCTGCCTGATTGATAACGACAGAGTGTAAAGCCCTGCGGATAGACAAGGGGTGGTAGGGAAACTAATTTCACCAGGAAATTAGCCAACCAACCAACCCATCAAAATGATTAAGAAGTGCCAATAAGAGCAACAAAGTTCCCTTGGGCTGGAATAGCTTATCAAAATAAAGGAACGTTCAAGTTTTTCTCTACAGCTGCATGTCCACAGCCTTCCATTATTCTCCTTGAACCCTCTTACCTGACGTTTGAAAATTGATTTAAGGCACGTCAATAGGAGCAACCATATTCTTCTCTCCTCTTTGAATTAGCTGCTACTGAGAAACTTTGGTATAAGGTCAAAACCATACTTATTGAGGGTGGAATTGATATAAAAGGATTGATACATCCTAAATGATCCTGCGAATGTGGCTCATGTGATTTATAAAAGAACTGCCCGCCTCCCGAGTGGTCAATAAGCTAACATAATGCACCTCGATTCATTGATACAGATCCCGAAATAATATTGCTCCTTTAAAATTCTCAATATGCTAACAGTCGTTCGAAATTAGGAGAAAATGCTTGCCTCTCCAAGAAAAGACCTGGTCATGGAGGGAAACTGCACATGAATTCCCACCGGATTTACTGGCTTCAATTGCGAAATTGCCCTTGATTCATTGAGAACATATGATTTGAAGAAAAGTTGTTCATGTTTAACTTATGTATATTACAAACATTCATCAACAGCAAAAAATAGAATAAGCTGCCAGTGATGAATCATAAGCAGCACCTAAAGAGTGGCTATCTTACCTGACCAAGTCAATAGATTGTACAGGGTGAATCACGCTGGACATCAATTCCCCCCTTGACCCTCATTAAACTTCGAAAGATCTTTGAAGTGCCGCGAAACGCTGTCCTAAAGACTTTTCTCCAGGACATGATGGAGCACAATTCTCAGTTCTTGAATACTATTGAGATGACTCATGCTATGTTCTTAGGTACACAGCAATTCATCTCCTTGATAGGGGCCATTTCCCAGTCGAATTCAACAATGTTATCATGACGATGCTTCGAAAGACTGGCTACTCCACCTCGGCAGAGCTTAACGCTTATCGCCCTTTCATCTCACCGATTACACTGTGTAGCCAATTTCCTCTCACCCAAATGCAGCGTGTTACTCGTATCCAGGTCGTTACGCAACACGCAAAAATTGCAAGAACCGGCCACCATTCCGCGTTCAGAATTTACTATGTTTTCTTCGCCCGCATGGTCCCCAGAATCACTAGATTGCCCCTTATCTAATCTCAACTTATACATTGTATGCATTGGAGATTCAGCAATCTATAAAGTGTCCAATTGTAAAACATTTCTCATGTAGCAGAGTTGGCAGTAAACTGCATAGCGAACTGTTTTTTTGTTGAACATTCTTTCGCTGCAAGCTATCCGAAACTCACTATATGCCAGAGATTGCGTCCTTCTTCCCCACAATACCTTATAGTACTGTGAATTAAGGCCGCCTATTTGCAATTTTTTAAGTTTCATTCAGCTCCCTCAAATTTTGATATTTACTCTCTAAGATATGGCGCACCCGCTGGCGAGTGCTCTTTATCCTTCACACTTGAATCTAGAGAAGCAAAATAGCCCTGCTTCAGGCTACAACACAATGAGTTGCGCTATTGTCGGAAGAGATGCTGTCATATCAACTTTTCGTGGCTGGGTTTGTGTTTGATTCCAGGTAAGAATTGCCCGGAATGTTTCAGAAACGAATTTATAAGTCGTGTCATTGTAGAAGAATAAGGGCGACAGGACGCCACCTGCTACTTCGAGAGCAGATTGGTCGGAAAAACGTCACAGCTGCGTTTCGAGACTACTGCAGTGAGCGTTACAGCATACATGCACAAAATATGCAGGCCAAAACGTTTTTCAACTTATTTTTTCAAATTTTGTGTCTCTATTGTTGATGCTGACACTCGCATGCAGCTCCTACACCGATTAAGGCAGATGAGCTGCTAAATTAAGAATGCATTTGACAGAGACCTGTCGCACCTTCGTTTTACATTCGATTGAGAGGAAGTTGATCTCCATGTCTCACATACTGAAACTGAAAAAAATTAAAGGCGGAAGGCTTATGAGAGCAATATAAATACTGGTAAATTGTAGTCGCTTATCAGGAATCTAATCACAAATCCAGTTTTGTTGACTTCTTTGCTGCCGAAAAATCTTCACAATGATAGCGTTCACAGTAATCTTTATCGCGTCCTTGTGTTTGGTGGATGCCGACGAAATCACTTCAACTTTCACCAGAACAATTAATACCGTTATCACAATTACAAAATGCTCATATAATGGGTGCAAGGAGCTGCACAAGACCACCATTCTGGAGGTGATCGTGACTTACGACGAGATCAATTCTCTGTATGTGACTTATTGTCTGCTCACTGACACTACTCCACTAGCAACGATTTCCCCCTCGACGTCTCGTGAGACAACTGAAAATGTTTCTGCAACTGTGAAGACCTCTACTAATTGCAAGACTTCCACTCTAACATCCACTTCATCGCTGACTTCGCTGACTACTTCGTCAGTAACATCTTCAACATTAGCAGCCTACTCGACACTGACCAGCTCACTGAAAATCTCAACAACTACTCTGGACAAATCAACAAGTCCGAGTATTTCGACTACGCCTAGTACTTCAACTGCGCTTAGTATTTCAACCGGCTCTAGTGCTTCTAGTTCTAGTACTTCTAGCTCTAGTGCTTCTAGCTCTAGTACTAGTGCTTCAAGTTCTTCTAGTACTAGTGCTTCAAGTTCTTCTAGCTCCAGTGCTTCCAGTTCTTCTAGCACTTTTACAATTTCGAGTATTTCAACTCCTTCCGCTACTTCATCCACTTCAACTTCTTCATTGAATTCAGCAAGTGGAATCCCTTCGTCTTCAAGTACCTCAACACATTCATCGTCTTCGGCATCTTCAAGTGTCTCTGCACTCTCATCCTCTTCGACTTCTTATCCTTTTTCAAATTCTATAAACACTTCAAGTTCTCCCATCTTTTCAACCACCTCAAATTCCACCTCTAGCACTTCAAGTTCTCCCATCTTTTCAACTACTTCAAATTCCACCTCTAGCACTCCAAGTTCTTCCTCCTCATCCGACTTTCCCTCTAGCAAGTCGTTAACTCTGCTCTCCACCCAAACAACTGTATCTGAGCTCTTGTCAACTCACTTGTCTACATTTTCAAATTTTGGACTTGTCCAACTGTCCACCTCGATCGCTCCCCAAAATTCGTCGTCGACTTCTTATTTCTCTACTTTTGTTTCCACTCCCACATTTCCCACCGAGACCACCGTCAACACCGAGACCACCGTCAACACCGAGACCACCGTCAACACCGAGACGACCTTCAACACCTTGACCATGCACACTTACACTTGCAAAGGCGAAGAATGTGAGGGAACATCAGAATTTTCTGTCAGCTCTACCTCTCAATATTCCGCCTCAGAGTTTACTGCCGGATCTTCGTGTGAAAACTGCTACACTTCAAGTTTTGCGTCCAGTTCATCCTGCGACGACTGTGACAAAAATGATTCAGAATGCCAGCAAAAATGTACTGCTTACTTGAAAGTCGTGCTTCCAACAGCAACTGCCGAAAGCTTCACATCAAGTCAGTTTGTGCCAAGCGGATCTTCATCCACGCAATTGATATCGACAATCGCAACGGTTTGTGGCGAAGGTGGTTGTTCGGTATTCACTTCTGCTTGCGTTGCCGAGGAATGTGTGTCTACAGACAGCACTACAGGAACAACATTTAGAACCATCACGGTTTCACTGCTGAAGCCTTCTATGCTCTCTACATATGAGGGTGCTGGTGAGAGAGCCTGTGCGGCATTGCTATTCATGATACCACTCGCTTTATTGTTGTAGACAAATCCAACTTTAAGTGTTTATCCAATTTTTACTTTTATGCTTCATTTTCTTCCTTTTCTTCTTTTCGGTAAAAAGAGCTTGCATTTTCAATAGTCAATTCTACGTCTAGTAAACTTCCAAGATGTAACGCCCTTCCTCCTTCATGTCTTCAACAACCTTGGAAACATCCTTGATCTCCTTACCCTCTCTCTTGGCACCGTTCCGAACGATATCCTCCAAGCATGCAGTGATGTCTGGAACGGGCCAAGTTGGGCCACACAAGTAAAAAGATCCGTTCTTCTCAACAATGGCCTCCGTCAATTCTTCGATGGAACCTCTAATTTTGTCTTGAATGTAGATCTTCTCTGGCTGATCACGAGAGAAGGCAGCACCGATATGAGTCAAGATACCAGCCTCTTTGTAGGCTTCCCATAACTCTCCATAAAGATACTCTTCCTTCTTGTGTCTGGATCCCATGTACAAGTAGATCTCACCAATGGTCTGTCCCTGGCTCTGTTGCCAGATCTTCTCTTCAATGAAGGCCTTGAAGGGAGCCAATCCAGTACCCAATCCAGACATAACAATAGGCTGCTCTGGCAACTTAGGCAACTTCATGACACTTGGCTTTACACTGACGACCAATTCGTCACCAATTCTCAAGTCAGACAAGTACTTGGAACAGTGTCCGTATCTGAGTCTGCCCTTAGGGTCTACCCAGTCAACAACAACAATCAACAAGTGCACTGCATTGGGGTGCATCTTTTGGGAAGAAGCAATGGAGTACTCTCTTCTCTTTAATGGAGCAATGATCTTCACCAACTCAGCGAAGGGTGGACGAGCAGACTTGAACTCCTCCAAGATGTCAACGTAACTGTCAAAGTCAACCTCCTGTCTCTTCTTCAACTCTTCAGCACCAGCAGATGAGGCCAACTTCTCCAAAGTAGCCTTCTCCGTCTCGTCAGCAGCATATGGTGCCAACGACTCATAGAATCTCTTTGGTGGCTTTCCTTGGAAGTCGACATTCTCAGTCAATGCCTGCCTTGCAGATCTGATCTCCAAAAAGGTTGGATCGTCCTTGTTTGAAACCTCTACCAAGGAGTCACCGTCGACGTCGTAAAACTCCAAGAAGTCTTCAACTCTTTGAGCGTTGTTACGACCGTGAATACCCAAAGCTTCACCAATCTCGTACTTCAAGCCGGTGCCGGTGATATCGAACTCAATGTGGAAGATGTTTCTGGAGTACTCAGTAGGAGTCAATCTCTTGTTTTCTTGCACCTTGACAATGAAGTTCTTGACTGGCAAATCAGGTCTCAAATTCTTAGACACTTTAAAAGCTTCTGGGAATGCAAGCTTAGTAGCCAAGTCAGAGACACCAGCATGAGCAGTCTCCTCAGTGGATAGTGGTTCCACCCTAGGGTTAGGAAAGAAAGAGGACTCAGTTGGGAAAAATGGCAATGGTTGATGCTCTTCAGTCTCAGTCTCATCCTCCTTCTCAATCTCAAGAGCTTCAGCCTCCAATTCAATCCATTCAGCTGGAACAGTGACTGGCTTCAAGGACTGCTTCTCGTCGACTGTAGCAACGAACTTGTCCAAGACAGCAGCCAACAACTCAAATCCATTACCGTTGGCTTGCAACAACTTGTTGACGACGAATCCTCCCAATTCTGGTAAGGATGCTCTCCAGAAACCAACTTGGGTCAAGAAGTCAGCAGAGAATCCCTTGGTGGAATCGCTGACGGTGTCCAAATCCTCAATGGTGGAGAAGTCAATGGCAACAAGCTGAAGGTGATTTTTGGCCAATGTCTTCTTGAATTCAAGAGGCAACTTTTCGACGAAGTCTTGCTCGATGTTGGTGACGATCTTCTTGTGGTTGGCCAACAAAATGGTTGCACCTGGCTTGGCAGTAGCTAAAACATCGAAGTGGTTCAAGATGGAGGCGTCCTCAATCAAAACAACATCAGCAGCATCCACGGTAGTGGAAGATGGTACGTTCTTGTTGGCAGAAACAATCTGAGACTGGAAAACACCACCAGCAACAGAAACGTCAAACTTGTTTCTGATGCTGACGTTCTTGGAGTCGTCCAATGACAAAGAGAGAGCCAACTTACCGACAGTCTCGACAATGTCACTGTTGTCTCTGGCCCAGACCAAGTAAGAGCCTTCTGGTGAAGTGTTAGCATTGATGGCAGATATTGGGGTCTTGGTTGAGGCCAAAATGGTTGAGTGGTCGAGCGTGTGGACGAACTCGCTGATGATCCTCAACACAGTGATTGGAGTCCACACAAAGGTGGTTGGGTAAATAAACTCCTCAACAGTGGTCTGACCGAAACGACCGGCGAAGAACAAAGCTGCAGTAGCATCAGCCTTCAAGGTGGAGGCATTCTCTGGAGAGAAAACAACAACCTTACGAGCAAATGCTGGTATGGCAGCCGCAAACTTTTGCTGGTTGAATGGAAATGGTACTCTTACCTTCAACACTCCCACTGGTGTGACTGTGGCAGCCTTGGCAACAATGTTAGCCACCTGGGAAGCCTCATGAGCTCCATAAACCACGAAAATGGTCTCTGGACGATCGTGTCCCTCATATTCAAATGGCTGCAAGTTGGAGCCAGCAACGGAATTGAAAGTAGAGAAGGCAACGTCCAAAGCTTCATCGACAGACCGAGGATTCGAGGCACCCGCCGTCAACAACTGCTGGTACAAGCGGCCAATGTCAGCAACAGACAAGATGTTGGAGAACTTCTCGAAAGTACGGGCAAACTCTGGTCCGTCAAACAAGTGCACAGATGGAGAACCAGTCAAAGCAGCCAAGAAGTGGTTGAGCACCACGGTGTATTGCAAATCCAAGGGCTCCTTCGAGACCGGACTCAACACCGGGTAGCCCAACGAACGAGCAGCACCAAGAGGACCAGCGTAGTTGGACACCAAAGAGCCAGAGGCAACATCAAAATCCACGGCACTGACATTCAAGCTCAAAGGCAATGCAGAAGCAGAAGCTAAAGTTGGTTGCATGTAAGACAAGGTGTTGGCACCCAAAACAGCAGTGTAAGGGCCCTGAGCAACGCCTGAAGCATTTGAATATCCCAAGATGGCATTGGCAGCACCACTACGAGGTTCCAAGCGGTGGAATGGAGGCACAATACCAACCGAGTTTGGTCTCTTAAAGTGGCCAGCCCAAAGCTGCAAGTGGGCATCGACCAAGTTGGCGGCGCCAGCTGTCTCATAGGAGAAAATTGCAGAGGCCAAAGCGTAAATGGACTGACTGATGATGGTCTGGGCGCTGGTGTAGGCCGAAAACTTCAACAAATGAGGGTCTACAGTAACTCCAAAAGGATTAGCTCTCACCAAATGCAAGCTGTTGGCATCCGCCTGCGAGGAGGAGGCCGAGGACAGCCTAGAGCCATTTTTGTGCTCAACAACGTGGGGACTCATAGCTATGAAAAACTTTCCTCTAAATTGTTTTGCAGGTGCTTTATTAGCTTGATGAATGGCTGAAAAATTGATGTAGCATTCACAAACACACGTGACTTGTCGAAATACACGTGATCTTATCGGAGCACGCCTTACTATGTGCAGAGGTGTATCGAAGTTTTCTCGTAGGATTACTACTATTGGCTGCGAAGATTTAGATGAGAAAGACAGGGAATTGGCGGATTTAGAGCAGGAGGGATGAAGGAAATTGTGTTGCTTAAGTTTATTATAGTCGATTGTTTTCCTTTTCTATTTTTGTTTTCAACCTTCTTTCTATTTTCATTTCTATTCCTAATCCTAATTCTAATTCTGATTCTATTTCATTTTTATTTTTATTTTTATTTTTATTCTATTTTAGTTTTATTCCCTTCTTTTGGAGATTGCTTTTTCGATCTAACGTATCCGCTATTCTGGGCAGTGATGATAGACTCTTCAGTATATGAGAATTATGTAATAGTTATCAAAGTCTTGAATATTTAAACCTTCACTAAATCGGAATTTCACGGTCTTTTCTCCGCGGCACATATGACTCCACACTTGAGGGGTCCTACGCTGCGATAAGAACTATCAGTATAGAGTCATTTGTTCGCCGACAACAAGGTCGTGATCTGAAGAAGACAAAAAGAATCAATAATATAGAGCCAGCCTTTTCTCTTCCTTCCCTTCCCGCGACTTTTTCTTCTTTCCGAATGGAGGGTTCACGGATAAATCCTCGACGCTTTTGGTAAGTCTCCCCCACTATATACCCTACATATTTCGTCATGCGAGAATAGCCATACCAACCTTCGCACCCACTGTGGCTCGTTCTTTGTTAACAGTTCTTTCAACTTTGAAAAATTTAAAAGGTATATTCATTCTTTTTCCGGCTAACGCTCTGTGCCTTCGATGTTTGTGGCTGCTCGCTGTTGCTTGATTCGAAGAATTCCCTTGAGAAGCGCAATCTGGGCTTCCAGACTGTACTCCTCCACGGCTGGTCCAAAGCTGGTGAAATATGGGTTTGGCAGTCTTATAGGCGGAGCTTTATTGTTGGCTACTGGTGCAGCCGGAGGCTACTATGCACATAAGATTGGTGGTCAAGAAATTGCAGATTCTTCCACGACGCCTTTGGACTCGGTGGCTCCCCCACAATATGCGAGCGATGCTGATTTCAAGATCGCTTTGGAGAAACTCACGGAAATCGTTGGAGACGCTAACATCACCAAGGACAAGGAGGTTATAGATGCACACGCAGACACTTTCTTCAGCACCCACCATCCCCCAAAGCCTGATGTCCAGAGACCCACGGTAGTGATCTATCCAGCCAACACCGAGCAAGTGTCTGAGATCATGAAGATAGCTCACAAGTACAGAGTACCCGTGGTTGCCAACTCGGGACTCACTTCGCTTGAGGGCCACAATATGCATACCAGAGGACCCAACTCGGTGTCGTTGTCGTTTCAGAACTTAAATGACATTGTTGAGTTCCACCCAGACGACTTGGACGTGGTGGTCCAGGCTGGTGTGGGCTGGCAAGACTTGGATCTCTTCTTGAAAGAGAGCGACAATGGGAAACATCTCATGTTCGGCCCAGACCCCGGGATGGGGGCCACCATTGCAGGCATGGTAGCCACTTCTGCCAGTGGCACAAATGCATACCGTTACGGTACCATGAAAGAAAATGTGATCAATCTCACCGTTGTGTTGGCTGATGGTACCATCGTCAAGACTAGACAGAGACCTCGGAAGTCGAGTGCTGGATACGATTTGACCCGTCTATTCATTGGCTCGGAAGGAACCCTTGGAATCATCACGGAAATCACTGTGAAGTTGCATCCTCGCCCAAATAAAGAATTGGTGGGTATCGCTGCCTTCCCTACTATCCGAGATGCCGCCTCAACGGCTCAGCACATTATCACCAAATCTGGAATACAGCCCAATGCCTTGGAGCTTGTCAATGAGACTACCATATCGTTCGTCAATGATAGTGGAAACGCAAGCAAGAAATTTTTGGAGACACCTACATTATTATTAAAGGTTGGCGGTCCTAGTGACAAAGTCATCAAAGAACAGTTGGACTTGATCGAGAAGATTGCGAAGGACAACCATGTCATTTCGTTTGAGCAGTCCAATAACGCTGAGGAAAACGAGATTCTTTGGGGTGCCAGAAGAGCAGCATTGTGGTCTACTTTTGAGTTCGGCAAGAAAGTTCTTGACAACAAGGACGACGTCCAGTTGTGGACTACTGACTTTGCTGTGCCGATCTCGAAGATGACGGATCTCATCATCGAAACCAACAATGACTTGATAGAAAACGGGTTCAAGAACAAGTTCTCGGTCATGGGCCACGTCGGAGACGGAAATTGTCACTTCTTGCTTCTCTATAACTCCAAGGACTACCACAAGGCCAAAGAGTTGGTCGATCGCATTGTGGAACGTACCATCAAGTACGAAGGTACTTGCACAGGCGAACATGGAGTCGGAGTAGGCAAAAGAGCATATTTAGAGCCAGAGCTCGGGGTCAATGCGGTGAATTTGATGCGCCACATCAAGTACTCATTAGATCCTCGGGCCATTTTGAACCCTGACAAGGTGTTCAAGATCGACCCAACTGAGAACTTGGACGAGTTGCTTCACTCCGGTCATTTGCTCGAAAGCCCCAAGTGCTGCTGAATGACATAGACCTCGCTGACCGAATAGAGTAGCCTACAAAATAGATACATCCATGCTTACTTCCAGAGACTCAATTCGAGAGACCCACCGAGCACAATTGTGCTTCTCTTGTACCTTCAAGTATTTGTCAGCATCCTTGCCCACACTTCTGAGTCATACAGCTATAAGGCAAGTAGGCCAATGTCCACAATAGACTAGTTCCTCCATAGACAGCATAATCCTCCACAGATCACTTTTACTGTGGATAAGCCCATTTCCCATTGCGGGGCGCCACCTACGTGATTAGTAAAGGAGCAATAAACCCCAACCACAGTGGTGAAAAGTATATAAACAGGCAGTACACCACTCTATTGTTCTACCACTCACTTGTTCCACCACCAAAATCATCCAAATATATCAATTGCAATGACCAAAGTAATCGTCACCGGAGCCAACGGCTACATAGCAGCACACCTTGTCCAGCAACTTCTCGAAAAGGGCTATACCGTGGTAGGAACACTCAGATCGGAAGAAAAGGGTAAATTGTGGAAGAGTAGATTCGGTAAGGACTTTGACTACGAAGTTGTCTCTGACTTCGTTAAGGACGGAGCCTTTGACGATGTTGTCAAAAACAACGAGGATGCCACTGTCTTCTTGCACACGGCCTCGCCGGTGTTGAAGACCTTCACCGACAGAAAGAAGGATGTTATCGAGCCAGCCATCAATGGCACCACCAATGCATTGAAGGCTGCTCATAAGTACGGTAAGAACATCAAGCACTTCGTTTACACGTCTTCTACTTCTGCAGTGTTAAACAATTCAAAGATAGTGCCTGGCCAGGTTGTCACTGAAGACCTGTGGAATGATGTCACTCTTGAAGAGGCCCAGAACTCGGACAAGCTTGCTTACGCTGGTTCTAAGACGTTTGCCGAGAAAGCTGCCTGGGACTTCGTGAAGAACAAGAACCCTCAGTTCACACTTACTGTTGTGAATCCTGCCTACGTTTTCGGTCCTCAGGCATTTGATGAGGATGCTAAAGGTGAATTAAACTTTTCTGCTGGTATTGTCGGCGAGATTCTCAAGCTCGGCAAAGACGATCCAATTCCGGAAATCAGTGGTGGTGGTGTGGACGTCCGTGACGTTGCCAAGGTGCATATTCAAGCTTTCGAAAAGAAAGAGACGTACGGGAAGCGTTTGATTGCGAAGGAGCTGTTCTACAACGGGCAATTGATCTTGGACTATATCCGTAAGAACTTTCCTGATTCTGCAGAGCAATTACCATTGGGAGACCCAGGCAACGTGGAAGAGGCCGCCAAAAAGACTTTTATCATTGACAACTACGCTACTACCACGCTTTTGCACTACCACTGGATCAATCTTGAGCAGACTGTGGTAGACCAGATCAAGCAGATCTTGAAGGAAAACATCGTGATCGAGTAAGAGCACCAGAAAGTGAATTTTGGCTATAAAGCGAGATGCTAGCAGTGGCAAGTTTTAAAATTATAGATGTTTGACAGAAGTGTTTAGATAAATGAAATCGCTAAGTTCTTGAGATTAGTAGGCCCATGAAGTGCGAGTAACTTAGAAAGTATTGAGACACCAATAAAACCCAATGAAAGAGCTGGTGAGTGCAGAAAATTAGAGACCTAAAAGGTACAACGCCAATCTGAAATACATTCTTTGAAGAAATTCTTTCTTTATTTTCACCTTTACTCGAATTGCCCAGATTCGGGTACTCTGTACTACCAGTATATTCTCGAAATCATGCCCATTAGGAGTGCACCTACTTACATCCCATAACAATACGTAATTGTTGCCCATACTATCTAAAAAACACCAAGTATTCCCATCCTGATCACAATGAGCTCGATACTGGGAACACCTATGCCAGATTCGAAGGCCTTGGCGCTTTCCTACGTCACTACCAAAGAACATTCGTTCAAGCAGAATGCCACACCGAAACTGGCCAACAGAAGATTCAAAACGGCAAAGCAGCTCATCAGCGACGAGACAAAGTACCTACAAACAAAAAATCTCGGCATTGACACTCCTACGTACCTCTCCGTGCTGGCTCCACCCAGTCTCAAGCCACAGAAGCACTACTGTGACATCACTGGCTTGAGTGGAAAGTACAAGTCGCCTGCCAACGCCTTACGGTTCCACAACGTGGAGATTTACCAGGAGGTGATCAAGAACATGGCGCCTGGAATGGATCAGGAGTATTTGAGCTTGAGAGGCGCCAATGTGGTGTTGAAGTAGCTACGATATAGGCTGAATGAGAATAATGACGTTTCATGTAAACATTGTAGAGAACCCCGCTACCCATTATTGAAGAGCTTATGTATTTTTCTGACCGTTCCACTCACTGACGATTAGCGAAATGCCCTTGTCAAAACGAGGTGTTTGTAGAATGCCGTCCTTACTGGCTTCAGACAAGTCCGAGAATGGGTTACATATCGTCTTCAAATAGCACTTGTGGATGCTGGAGAAAAGTGTCTTAATGTATGCCATCGAAGGCTCCTCCTCTCCCATGCCAACGATGATCTTCAACCCGTTGTTCGTCTCCAATCCGTATACAGTTACATCGTCCTGGATGAAAAGTAGAAGCACTCCCTCGCTCTGCTGCTGCTCTCTCAAACTGAGCGAAATGGGCGACGAAAAAACATCGAGCGCCATGTGAGAAAGGAAGTTATACTTGAGGAACTTGTTGGCGTTCTGTGTCTTGACGTCGTCGGTGACGTTCTCAAGGTCAGCATCAAACAGTTGGATATAGAGAGGCTTATCGTCTCGAGAAATGAGAGCCACGAAAAGCACCCGCGTCATGGATTCGAATAGGTATTATCAATTGGAAGAGGAAGCAGTGGAGAATAGCTCCAATCTATATATGATTTTTTGTGGGTTTGTTCCAGTAGATCTGTCTTTCTCTATTTCTAGTAGAGTATCCACTGTTTCCTACAAATAGTGGTCATTTCGCACACTCGCTTATCACTAATAATTGAGTCCAGATCACCTGAACATGTCCGAGGTTTCTCCGTCTTCGAAGAAAGTCGACGAGTTTCTTTCCAGTTTGTCACAGCTCTCACAGGACAGACTCCGGGATACCCAGAAGAGACAGCGGGATCTTCAGCGAGACATCAACGAGCTTCGTAGGTCTTCAACTTCACCTTACTCTCCCGCAGGGTATAATGGGGCTTCACCATCCAGTTATAACCATGGAATCACCGAGTTGAAGTTTAACAGGTCTGCTAGAGGGAATTTCTACGAACATTGGAAGGACGTGGCACCAGAGCTCCCCAAGAGACGACAAGAAGAAGAAAGCCCTCCATTGCCGGCTCGTCCAAAGCCAGAAAGACCAGCCAAGCCGAAAGTACCGCCACTGTTGCCAACCAGGCCTTCTGCAGCTACTCAAGTGGATACTGTTGTGGAAATTGTTCGTCCAGTGGCTCGAAACTCCGAGAAACCACCCATATCCAGATCGCTGATCCAGGTTACTGAATACACTGCCAGCCTGGCACCAAGGCCCAACAAGCCTGGACCAATCCATTCTTTTGGCGAATTAGAGAAGAAAATTATGAGTGGATCGCGGGTTTTCTCGACTCAAAGCTCGCAAATCAAAGAGACTGCTCCGTTTAAACCAATTGTTCCTTCAAAACCGAAGGTGCTTAAGGAGGAAGCTTCAAGCGATAGGAAGAGACCAGAAGTAGTCAAGCCCTCTGCAATATTCAGAAATAATGGACCGGCTTTGCTGGAACCTTCACCTACTTTGAGAACACCATCGAAGCCAGAAAAACCACACAAGCCTACATTCAAAACATTTGAAGCTAAGGATACACAGGAGCTCAAGAAGCAGATTCAGAGACTCTCACCAACTAAGAGCGTCTCGCCTGAACGGATTCAGCCTACATCTACAAAAGTCAAACCGTTCTCATTGAAACCAGTCAAGCCTTCCAAGCCAGTTGACTTGGAAGTGCATGAAGCTGTCAATGCTCTTGCAAAATTGAAGCCAACAAAGTCTGCACCGTTGAAACCGGCAACTAAGCCTGCTAGTCAGACAGTAGATAAATTCACATCTCCAAAGCCTGCTAGTCAGACAGTGGCTAAGTCCACACCTCCAACGCCAAAACCAAAGGCAGACCTTTTTCCTGACAAAACCACGCTTACAAAAGCACAGCCAGAGTTCCATGCTAAGCTATCAAGTATCCTTCGAGCAAGCACAGAGCCAAGTTTAGCTGCACCCATTTCTCGACCAAATGAGGCCATTCGCAGAGCTAAGACTAACACAGATACTTCTTCTGGGCCAGCAAAACTTACACACCCGATCAAGACCCGAGCCAAGGGCCCAAGGAGAAAATTGCCCAACCAGATTAATTCGTCGGCGTCGCTGTTGTCTGACAAGTCTGCCACTTCTACATTCGCTTCCAACTCTCCAGTGAGCACTACTAAAGACTCGTCCATACCTTCAATGTCCAACGATTTTGACAACGAGAATGTTTTCAAGCCCTTGAAGAAGGCCCCTCCGCCAATCAGAGGCAAGAAGCCAAATTTGGAGGCGAGACCAAAGAGAGTCGTCAGTGGAGAACTCTTTATATAGATTGGGAGTGCACACCGTGAATTCGAGACTTACCAAAAGTCCACCTCGGACGAGCGAAAAGTTCACTGTATTGATTCCCCACCATGGACGACATTTCTGCACAGTTTACTAGTGTCAAGTCGAAGATCTCCGACTCGCTTGGACACTTATATACTCAGGTGGAGCACTTGGTGCCCAAGGATATAGAGGCGGCCTGGAACTCTTATATCAAGGCGATTTCGTCCACTGGGAAAGATGACATCATATACGACTTGACCAATTTCAAGATTACTCCAGCCACGGCTACATTGACCGTCGCCACGATAGCAACATTGATGTTTTTTAGCAAGTTGTTCAAGTCCTCCTTGGTGGAATCCCCCAAGACTACCAAGACCAAGAAGAAGAAGAAGCCCACCAAGGCCCAAAAGGCAAACAAGGAAATCCAGCTGATTTTGGACTATGTGGAAGAGACGTATGTGCCTCAGATCGACGACTACTTGGAGAATTACGATAAGTTGCCTGAGAACAACCGCGACTACAAGTTCAAGTACTTTGATGAGATGTTGTTGAAGGAGTTAATGAAGTTGGATGGAGTTGACGTTGCCGGCAACGAGGTGTTGCGGGAAAACAGAAAGAAGGTGATCAAATTCATCCAAGAACACCAGAGGAGGTTGGACAAGTTCAAGAAAGACCATAAGTAAGATCAATACAAGTTATAGACTAAGACTTGGGCACATTGGTTCGGCGTACACCAAACGGTGGGATTTGGGCGGGCTCTTTAGGGAAAATAAACGTTTTAAGCTCCTTCTTCTGGCCCAACCACAATGCATGCTTTGTGTGGTCCAAAAGATCAAAGCCAGTTTGAGGGTGGACCAAAACCGACAAGTTTCCGTGACGTTGAACGAACCAGCTGAGAACTTTGGCAAAAACATCAACGCGAGCAACGTCAACCTCCCAAAAGAGATCGTAGTGGGGCCCGATGGCCTTCTCCACTGGCAATTGCTTCACAATGATGGCTCCCTGCTTGGCGTACTCGGGAAATTCCTCCAAAAGTGCCCTTTTAAGTGCGTTGGCCTCGTCTCTAGTACCATCGTCGTAGTAGATATGGAAGTCCCAGTACTCGACCGGGTCTGACCAAGTCAAGCCAGGAAAAATTGGTCTAGTGGCCACACCTGGATCCTGAGGATCCAATTCGGTTAAATATTCCATTCTTACTTGAAGTCCTAGGTGAAAATTTCCATAACCAGGCCTATATATTGCGAGCTATTGGTAGTCCCCGTGAATGGAGCCATTTGAGCCACACTAAATTTGGTAACTGATACCGATCCACAATCCAAGAACCTGGCACCACAATAGATTTTTGGCAAAACTTGTTATTCTTCCAGATTATGTAATTATCGAACCAGGACAATGGTCTGATGTTCGCATGATGCCGAAGGATATTCGCTTTCCGCAGCATATTATGTAGTAGTTGATAAGTGCGTGAGTGTGCCCAATCACGATTGTTCTCCACTCTTGGTCTCTGGCTGATTCTTCTTCGAGCTCTTCTTCTTGGTAGATTCGGCCACCAATTCTTCGAAAATACGGGCTTCGACGTCCTCTGTCTCGGTCCTCGTCGTTGCACTGAAGACTCTGCCGACAGTTCTCAATGCCTCGGCCCTCGCTAGTCTCTCCTCAAGTGGCACTTCTTCATCGTAGAGAATTTCGTCACAGACAGCACGCACGGTTCCGAGAATCTCATACTTAGATCCGTTCCAGGCAGCTCCCAAGACTCTGCCCATGAGCAACTTCTCTGCTTCGGCCATCTCTTCTGGAGTGTGTTTCTGAGGCTCTTTGACCTCTTGCTTGTCTTTGGCATCAGAAGGATCAGCCTCCTTGGTTTCTGATTTCGTTTCTTGCTGATCAGTTTCAGCTTGCGGTGACTCACCATCCGGCTTGAGTTGCTCGTCCAGCTTATCTTCGCACTGCTTATCTTGCTCGCACAGCTTGTCTTGTTCGCATAATTTATCTTGTTCGTCCTTATCTTCCTCTTGTGTATCATGTTCCTGACCCCGAAGCATTTCAGCATCTTTATTTGCATGGTACTCATTGTCCAGCTGCATTTGGACGAAATCCGCCATTGTCTTCTGTGCTTGGATAGCAGATTTCACCGTAGAGAAGATATGATTGACGGTCTTTCCTGTTTCAACGGCTGACCAGTACCACCCTTTAATTGGTCCCAAGAAAGATTTACGACTCAAAAGAATTCTGGCCTTTGCCCTGTAAATCGAACCTACCATGTGCAAAATCTCCAAACCAAAGCTCTCCATCTTTAAAGATTCAGCCTCGTTCTTGATAGCACTGACAAATGCATCCTGATCTAGAACTCCGTTTGAATCAGTGTACTTGGAGAAAAGGTCCAACAACTTCTTTGCAAGCTCTTTTCTCGTTTCAATCTTTTTAAGTCGACACTCTTCTTCGTATTTCTCAAGCTCCTCCTGTCGCTTCTTCTTCTCTTCCTCCTTGGTGAGACGTTTTCCATCCTCAGAGTACTCCAAGTATAAAGTAGAATTGCCAGTATTTGGAGCTTGTTCATCGGTCTCTGGCTGATATTTCGATGCCTGAGATTCAGTAGTTCCAGTGGCTCCTTCTTGCGGCACCTCGGTATCTGCTTCGTGCTCCTCCTTCTTATCTTTACTGTCTTCCTCGTCCATTGCAGACAATTCAGCAGTTTTTGACAATTCCTGCAACAAAGACAACTCACCAATCCAGTCTTTGAACGCTTCTCCACCGAAAATCATGGAGAAAAACTCAGTGGGGTCCTCGAATCCCTCTATAGGCACAGACTCCTGCTTTCCAAATTTATCATACTTACTTCTAAGCAGATCGTCTGAAAGAACCTGGTAAGCCTCGCCGACTTCCTGAAACAAAGCGGCAGCTTGTGGATTATCAGGATTCTTATCAGGATGCAATCTAATGGCAGCTTTTCTGTAAGCCTTCTTGATTTCTAGTCCCGAGGCAGTTGGCGGAATGCCCAATAAGTCGTAGTAGGAAGTATCGACAACCATTGTTTCAGACCAAACTTTTTAACGAGAGAGAGAATAGTGTTTTATATGAAATAATTTGGCAGTATTTATCTGGGTGAAAGTATACGTATGCTAGTCGCCAGGTGGCGGTGGGTAAATATAATTTAGTCCTAGTTCCACGCACACGACCCTCATCTACAGATCCAGATGCACTAAGTAAGATAAATGATATGAAAAGAGATAACAAAAAACTCGAAATAGAAGAAAACAGAATCAATGGGTAATACATTAAGTATTTCGTAATTGTGATGTATTCGTATGTACAAGAGTGAAGAAGCCTAGGCCGAGTAATACACCTTTCTCAAATCCACCAACTTCTTTCCTCTACCAGCAGCCAAATCCTCCAAAGATCTCTGCTTTGTCAATGCCTCTACAAAACCCTTGACGACATTCATTGGGTTTCTGGACTTGTAGACTTTACCCCTTAAGTCCTTGATACCTGCTGCCTGGCACACCTCGAAGATATTGGGGTTCACTCTCAAACCAAAGCCAGAAGGCGCAGACTTGATGAACAACTTCACAGCGTGGAACTTGTAGTCGATGTCTCCGATAATTGTTCTGTTCTCGTATCTTTGAATTGGCTGCAAGTTCTTGATGGCGTTCCAGTGGGCCTTATTCAACGCCGTTCTCATACCATCTCTGGACTTACCTTCACCCAAACCAATCATACCGTTTTTGTCTCCGACGACCGTCAATGCATAAAAGTTGGGAATCTTACCCTTGGATGTCTGACACGATACCCTTTTCATGACAATGGGTCTCACATACAACTTCTTCATGTACCAGACCTCCATTCCGGTCAATTTGTGCAAGTCCTCAAAAAACTTGTCGTTAGCAAGAGGACCTTTAGAAGCAGCCTTGCTGCTCATGGTGTCAAATCTCAAGTGCAAGTCAGTTCTGTCAGCACCCTGGATCTGTGGAATTCTTGGGTATGGAGTCTGGTTGGATGCCTGGTTTGGATACAAGATAGGTTCGTCCCATTTAGGGTCGTTCTTGGAATAGTCGCTGGATGAGTTGGCAGGGGCCACTTTGGAGATGCCGTGGCCTCCACTTTTCTTCAATTTCAAGTATTCCTCAGGATCGACAAGCGATTCGGTAATCTTGATACTTTGCAAAAGTTCTGGTGTGTAGAATTTCGACAAGAAGTCGATGTGTTTTCCGACTTTTTTGTTTTCGGCCAGTAGCAAGCCGGTGCTCGTCGAAAAGAGACGAGATACACCGAATGCCAGGCGGCCAATCGTAGACCTGAACATGGTTTTCTCTGGTGTAAGATTGGTTTGACTTTTTCGAACTTTTTTTTCTTAGTGAGCGGTGTGCACAAACCATGTATAGAGTAGGTGATACAAGACAGTTTATTTCAGATTTATACTATAAATGAATGGTAATTCCCCCAAAGGTTCTCGTTTACTAGCTATAGACGCCCGAATTAGGTTTACTATGTTTTGAGATCGGGTGCGCTAGTGTCCTTCAACTTAAGCTCCTCGATGTTCTCAAGTGAGACAGAGGCTTCAGTCACCGGGGAAAACAGCGGGGTGCTTCTCTCTCCATCCTGGCGAGAGGTCTTTTGCTGCAACTCTGCAAGCTCCACCTTCAACTGCTGCACTTCTTTCTCAAATCTCTTTCCAAACACTTCAATATAGTATGTGGCTCCATTGTATGCGGACCAGATGAAGATGAAAGTGACAAAAGCACCGCATGCATGTTTGTAGCGGAACCAAATAGGACATGGCGTCATAGTTAAAAGCTGGTAGCCAAACTGGATGAGAGTAAAAGCGGTTACTTGCATCCAAGCATAGGGAAGTGAGTTGACAAATCTTCCTAACAAGTTCTTGCTATTCCTCTGTTTCAAGTAGGTGAAAGATGTGACTCTCCCTTTGGCAATCTGCTCCTTCCTGCGAACAGTGATGAAGTAGTGATAACTGACTTGCCATATCGTGTAGTAAATGGAAGTCCAGATGATACCATTGACAAAATTCCAGCTCTCGACCTCCGCAATGGCAGGATAATGCTCAGCAAGGTACTCTGTGGGCGTTTCATGGACCAAGACAAACATTGTGACTGGAGGCATGACGTGAATGAAGGAACTAGTGGTCTTCTCGATAGAATGAAGTACCAATGAGTTTCTCCATGTGATAACAGCAAACGATAAGGTGCCGAGAGTCAAGGAAAACACCGAGACAAACAACGACTTGGAATGTGGAAACACCCAAATAAACAATAGGAGGAGAAGGTTTACATAATAGCACAAGTCGGCTAAGTAGTACTGAAAGCCAAGCTTGAAGTAAGTGTAGAATCTCACCGGCATCAACGAGCAGAACAACACGGTGTGGAACACAGGGAAGTACGTCGGGTATTTTCCAATGATGAAGCCGGAAGTAGCTATCATAAACACTGCTGCAGCGTAGAACAACTTCTCTGTAGCAGAGCTCTGAAGACTCTTCTGGACTCGATGGTCAAATCGGCTCAACCGTCTGTTTAACAGGTCCTGGAACCTGGCTAAGTCGCTGGCCGAAAACCGTCTGGACTTGAGCTGCGGCAGCTTCTCGTCTTTAAACTTGCGAAACGTCTCCTTAGTCCTGTTCTTCATCTCGTTGAACTTCTTCTTAGTCGATGCATTCACCTGATCAAGGCCAGAACCGAAATCAAAATCGGGAAGCACCAAGAGCCTCGAGAGATCAATGAACGACACCGACAGCGCCGAGTTGCTCCGCTTCAACGACACAGACGAGTCACTTCGCTTCCACGAGATGGAGTTGGCATCGTCGTCTGAGTAGTCTTCTTCATCAATAGCAAACGTAGCTTTGTCCAATTGGTCTTTCTTGGACAAATTTGCCTCGGAGAGCTCAGGGGTGACGCTAGACATACTCAGAATGGCGGTGTCTTGCGATTCTGAGTTCCCCATGGCTTCTTCGGGAAGAATGTGTAGACTTTGATTGAATGGCTGGGTCATTGTTCTGTATATGGTGGCCAACGGGGGAGAGTTGTGGACAGTCAGAGAAAACAAACGGTAAGGTAAGTAGAAACTGTCAATTTGTAAAGAAAAGATAAATAGAAAATGTGAAGAAGTGTAAGAAAATAAATGGAGATAGATAAATACAAACAACGTTGGCTAGTAGTAACGGTGGCTCTATGGTCCAGAAGCAATAGCCGTGTGAGGCTTTAGATTCCTCCACCCTAAACTGGCACGCTTATCAGTAGCACACGTGTGACTTGAAGTGCACGGGTTCCTTTGGTTAATTTTACAATTTAATGGCTGGAGGCTCGGAGGTCACGCTGAGGTGTGGGGTAGGGGCCACAATTTAGCTTTTGGAATTCGAACAGTTTCGGAGTTTGGTGGGGTTCTTGTGATTCGAGTAAATGTTGATTCCTGCGAAGGTGAGATTAGGTGTAATTGGGCATTCTACACAGAAGATTGGAACCAAGATGAAGCAATGAAAAGAAATGATTTAGAATAGAAAAGGGTTACGTGAATGTCAGTTTTCGTTCATCACAAACTACTAAATGTGGCTTTACCCAGTGTTCCAATATCGCTGTGATGATAGTGAGTATTAGGCTGGTCCATTCATATAATTGTAACGCAAAAAGGAAAAAAAAAATGGGAGAGAAAAGAACCAGGGAATACAAGTATCATATCTATAGATGATTCAGCTATAATGAAAAATCACCAAAATGATGTAAGTCACTGAACTTATATACTCCAGTTCTCCGGCACTGTATATCACAAGTGTATATGCGAAAATCCAGATGAGCATCGCAGCGTTTTTACCATCATGAGTGAAATAAAAGACCGCAAGGAGTCCAAGAAGGAGAAGAGGGATAGAAAAAAGGAGAAAAAAGAGAAGAAAGACCCAAAAGAGAAAAAAGAGAAGAAAGACCCAAAAGAGAAAAAAGTAATTCTCTCGAACCAGGGAGATCAGGGAAAAGTTGAGCTGGATGAAGAAGATATAGTTAATGAAGACGAGAATATCAAGTCGTCGGGCGAGAGAAGCGAAGAAGATGAAAAGGATGCCCGCGAAGAGATCGAGATCGATTTAAAAGCACAGGTTCCTTTGTCCAAAAAACAGCAACGTCTTTTGAAAAAAGGCAAATTGAACTTAGAGAAGCTCGCTAAGAAGAATCCTCCACCGAAAGCAGCCGATGAGGAGAGCGACGAGAAGCCAGCCAAGTCACAGTTTGGTGTATGGATCGGTAACTTGTCATACGACACCACTAAGGAGGACATCACCAGATTCATTGTGGCCAAGACAGCTGGGTACGACGATGATGACGCGAATGACTTTGTATCGGTCAAAGACACAGATATCACCAGAGTTAACCTCCCCAAGAAAGCAAACAAGATCAAAGGCTTTGCCTACGTTGATCTTCCGACGCTCAAGCATGTTGAGAGCACTGTGGCTTTGAGTGAGTCTACGTTGAACGGCAGAAACCTCTTGATCAAGAATTCCAGCTCTTTTGAGGGCAGACCAGAAGGTGACGCCAATAAGGCGTTGCTGAAGAACCCGCCTCTGAGAATCTTGTTTGTGGGTAACTTGTCGTTCGACACTGCAGAGGACAACCTTGAGGAGCACTTCAGACACTGCGGCCAGATTGTCAGAATCAGAATGGCTACTTTCCAGGACAGTGGGAAGTGTAAGGGGTTTGCATTCATTGATTTCAAGGACGAGAGTGGACCCACCACAGCACTCAAGTCCAAGCTTGCCAAGAAACTCATTAACAGACCATTAAGATTGGAGTACGGTGAGGACAGATCAAAGAGAAACCCACGTAAAGCGGAGTTTGACAACGTCGGTGAGGAGTCCTCGGAAATATCATCAGAAAGACCAGAGAGATCAGAAAGGCCAGAGAGATCAGAAAGACCAGAGAGATCAGAAAGACCAGCAGAGACTCCTCTGAGAGAGAGAGCACCCAGACCAGCCAAGAGAACGTTCCGTGATAGCGAACAGCCCTCCAAGAGAATGAAGTCGTCCATCGCATTGGCTACAGCGCAGAGAGCATCGGCAGCTATCGTGCCATCGCAGGGTAAAAAGATTACCTTCGATTAGGTAAGCTACGCTACTTGTGGATTGAAAGTCAGCTGAGATAAGAGGAGAGAATAAGATGAGTCATTGGGTCATATCGAACGAGTTGCATACATCACTCGAGCCGTATACTAAACATTTCAATTAGAATCAGAGTCACTGATTGAGTCATGGAGCAGCGAGTAGTTTGTAGTATCAGATGAGACAGTAGGCCCGATATGCTGCTACGCAGACCAGAGAGAGAGATTAGGCGGCGGTGCAGATTTCGCGATTAGGTAGATGTTACAGTGGGGCAAACTTGCCAAACGGGCAGATCTTCCATCACAAAAGAGCACCAACCGCAACAGAGAATCCACCGATGCAGATAATCTGAGATAATCTGCGGAAGCAAATGACGTTCTGCACCATAATTCTCAGGTTATGGCTTTATCAGATCACTCAACCTCAACCTCTTGATTCCTAATCGGATCTCTACTGCATGGGAGCCTCAAGTACCCGATTGACAGGTGCAAGAGCCATGGTAAGGCAAATGTAGGAAAGACGTTAAATTGCAAGAAGGTCAAATTGCTAGAAGGAGAAGGACAAATCGCCAGACGGTCATTTTAAGTCATATTGATATACATCTTGAGAAAGTGAGACATACTCAGATTTACATTTGTAAGCTTTAATATGTCCCCATCGAAATGTCCATATCGTTTATTCACGCTGCACTCATATCGCTCGGTGATAAGTATCCAATCCGATAAACCAAAACCAATTTGCGCCACATCTACCACAACAAAATATGGCGAATTCCCTCAAGTAGTATGAACCCGCCCTGCAACCCTTAAGTCGCTCCCAACTGTCTACATTTTTGAGATGACATAGATTAAGACATGAAGTGGCCCAAACAAGTTTCCATCATGCCCCGGACAAAGAACCCCGACAGGCGTTACTGTATAAGCGGCTTCTGATTGGCCCAAATAAACGTGCATTGCAAACCTATTGACAACTGATTCGCTTGGCAGTCGGCAAAATGCAGGAGTTAGTAGTGTCCAACAACTTGTCGAACAGCTATCGCCGACGTCATGCGCATAGAACGTTTTTGAGATACAAAATGACACATGAGAAGCCTGTGACTCACTGCACGGTCATTTTTGTCTCAGAGTGCAGCGACTACCGCTTAGATTGTAGACCTCGATAATGATCGCCTTTGCGATTGTTAATGCTCTCAGTATACATGGAATCTCCACCACTTGCCCCATATGCTCATGCGACAGTTAGACGTTGAGGTTAGTGGCGCTGCGGTAATCAAGCAGTATGCACTCGTGGGTCCACTCTAACCCCGGTCGTCAAGACACTATATAAAAGGGCATGATCTGGTGATATTTGCACGACAGGAACTACCAAATAGATTAAGTATATTTTCGGCTTACACAGAATTGAAATGTCCATGTTGCGTGTAGCTCGTCCTTGGTCCCTTGTGAGGCCATTGGCATTTGCCAGATTCAACTCCCAGTTCACCATCCCTACAATGCAGAAGGCTGTGGTTTTCGAGACAAACGGCGGCCCTTTGCTTTACAAGGACATTCCTGTGCCCAAACCAAAGCCTAATGAGTTGTTGATCAACGTGAAGTTCTCCGGCGTTTGTCACACAGACTTGCATGCCTGGAAAGGTGACTGGCCATTGCCTGTAAAGTTGCCGTTAGTTGGTGGCCACGAAGGTGCTGGGGTTGTGGTAGGTATGGGAGAGAGTGTTGTTGGGTGGAAGTTGGGCGATTACGCTGGAATCAAGTGGTTGAACGGCTCTTGTCAATCGTGTGAACTCTGCGAATCTGGTCATGAGTCTAATTGCGAATCGGCTGACTTGTCTGGATATACCCACGATGGCTCTTTTCAGCAGTATGCTACTGCTGATGCATTGCAGGCTGCTAAGATCCCTAAGGGAACCGACTTGGCTGGAGTTGCTCCAATATTGTGTGCCGGAGTTACCGTCTACAAGGCATTGAAGACTGCCAACGTGAGAGCAGGTCAATGGGTAGCTATCTCCGGTGCTGGCGGTGGATTGGGCACTTTGGCCATCCAGTATGCTAAGGCTATGGGATACTTAGTTGTTGGTATTGATGGTGGTGCTGAAAAGGGAGAATTGGTGAAGAGTTTGGGTGCCGACGAGTACGTAGACTTCACTCAAGAGAAAGATCTTGTGAAGAAGGTGATTGAGCTCACTGACGGCGGCGCCCACGGAGTGATCAACGTATCTGTATCGCCAGCAGCGATGTCCCAATCAACCGAATATGTCAGAGCTGCTGGTACAGTTGTTTTGGTTGGATTGCCAGCTGGTGCTGAGATCAAGATGCCTGTGATCGATGCTGTGATCAAATCTGTTACTATTGCCGGCTCTTATGTCGGAAACCGTGCTGACACCCGTGAGGCCATTGATTTCTTCTCAAGAGGTCTTGTTGAGTCTCCGCTCAAGTTGGCCGGATTGTCTGACTTGCCTCGTATCTATGAAGAGATGGAGAAGGGTGCAATTTTGGGACGTTATGTCGTCGACACCTCGTACTAATAAGTTACGTATATGTTGATGTCAATC
The DNA here is from genome assembly GCA_030567015.1 of Sungouiella sharkensis. Classification (NCBI taxonomy): domain Eukaryota; kingdom Fungi; phylum Ascomycota; class Pichiomycetes; order Serinales; family Metschnikowiaceae; genus Sungouiella; species Sungouiella sharkensis. The sequence continues at coordinate 345,890 of JAJLRN010000001.1, read as the reverse complement.
AGGGATTTAAGTAGTGAAATGTTTTTAATACATAAGATGACTAATAAAAAACTTCAATAGTAGGAGAAACTAAGGCAAATTTATGTTGGGACCTTCTTCTTTTTCAAATAGTTTTCCGCTTCGCCTTCAGAGAATTCCAAGTAGTTTGGATCTCCTCTATTCTGCTCGAATTCATTGTCTGAAACTTCCTCGTAGACAGACACCCATTCTCCAGAGGAAGTGTCATTGACGTCTTCGTCTTCGGTCTCGTCTTTGTCATTGGACTTCTTGATGTCGTTGTCAACAGCTACGGCAGCCTTTGATTGACCTTCAGGCTGCTTGGTGATCTCGACAGGCTTCACATTAGCAGTGACTGGGATGTCGCCCTTAGACTTCGATACTTGTGTGGTTGACTCCTCTTTCTTGGAGTCGGTCTTTGAAGGATTTTCTGATTTATCTTCCTTGCTTCTGCCAAGGATGCTCTTCAACTTACGTGAAAGACTCTTAGTTCTTTTCAAACTGCTCGAACGATCTCTAATAGTGCTCAGCGAGGAAGAAGCGGCCGGGTTAGTAGGAGAAGCTGCAGGTGGACCAGATTGGGTGGACGGAGTGACAGCCTTAGCAGTGGAAGTTACGGCGTTCCCAGTAGTATGACCAACTGCAGAAGTAGCTTTGGAGGCACCAGCCGCGGCAGCAATGCCAGCGCCAATAGCGGCACCTGCTAATCCGGAAATTAGTCCGGAGGAATGTGACTTTGAAGAGCTTGGCTCAGCGTCTTTGGATTCAATGGGGGCGTTCATAGGCCTCGCCGACTTTGAAGAGCTTGGCTCAGTGTCTTTGGATTCAATGGGGGCGTTCATAGGCCTCGCCGACTTCTGCTGGTTCACCGCCTTGTACAACTCCTCATCATCGTACTCAATCTGCTTGGTCAAACGAGTAACCTCCAACTCTCTCTCCTCAATAAGTCTTTGAATAGATTGCAAGCCGGAGTCACCGTTGACCTGGGTTGCCAAACGAGCCTTCTCCTCTCTCAATTCTCTAATCTTTCTCAAGTTGACAACTTCCTCCTCCAATCTTTGCTTCTGCAAAGCCTCGAACTCCAATCTTTGCTTGTACAAGTCAAGCTTAGCATCATGTTCTTCCTTCAACTTCTCGATCTCATCCAACTTGGCTTGGGCCAATCTTTCAGCCTCCTCCTTCTCGGCAACAGCACGAGCATCTCTTTGAAGCTTCAACTGCTCGATGTCCTTCTGCAAAGCTTCAAACTCATCTTGCTCCTTTTGCTTGCGCTCGGTATAGATACGGTCCTTCTCGGCCTGCTCGTCCAACAACTTCTGCTTCTCTTCATCTCTCTTCTGGATTCGCAAGAGTCTTTGATGTTCGGGATCATTGACAAGTCTCAATTCCTCAAGTCTAGCCTTCTCCTTCTCTTCTTCCTCTTCTTCCTTCTTTCTGCGCTCTTCCTCTCTCTTCTTCTCATCTTCTTCTAACTTGCGCTGGTATTCTTCTCTTCTCTGAAATTCCTCTGCAGCAAACTTCTCCTCTTCTTCCTTGCGCTTTCTGTCTTCCTCTTCCTTTCTTTCTTGGGTTTCTTTCTCAAGGAGCAATCTTTCTTCCTCGTACTGCTTCTTTTGTTCTTCTAACTTCTGTTTCTCTTCCTCAATTTCCTTCTTGATCTTATCGGTCTCCGCAGCCTGGATGGCTTCTAAACGCTTCTTTTCATGCTCTTTGGCAACCTTCTCGGCAAGATCACTCTTATCCTTCTGCCAGTTGGTGTAGGATTCCTTTGCCTGACTCAATCTAGAAGCACGGTTTTCCTTGTCAGCTTTCAAGGAGACTAACTTGGCAGTGTAAGCAGCAACAGCGCCGCCCAAAATACCAACTTCAGCAGCCAACTTGGCATGGCTGGATCTCTTCTCCTCGACGCCATTCTTGAGGGTGATGATGGCAGTGCTTAATTCCTCCTTAGCAGTCTCGTTGTTCAAGACCTTGGCCTTCTCGTCGGACAACTTCTCTTTCAACTCGTCCAACTCTTTTGTGCGCTCGTTCAACTGCTCTGTCAACTCATCAATTTCAGTCGACAACTCAGAGTTCTTGTTGTCCAATTCGATCTTCTTCTCCTGCAATTCTTCAATGGCTGCAGTAGTTTTCTCTTGGTTCGACTTGGCATCCTCCAACTCCTGTTTCTTGGTGGTAGTCAACTCTTCATGGTTTTTGATCAAGGTCTCCTTGTCGATCTCATGTTGCTCAACAGCCTTAGTTTCACGCTCTCCGTACTCAGTGTTGGCAATCTCGATCTCATTCTTGGTGTTTGCTTCAAACTCTTCAGCAGCATTGATAGCGAAAGTCACCTTATTGCTGATACTGGTGAGCTTGGCAGCAATTTCCTGATCGAATTTGGCCTTAATCTTGGCAAGCTTACCCTTGTGCTTCTCCAAGTCTTTGTCGAGTTTCAATTGGTGCAGAGCAACTTTACTGTCCAAGTCTCTCTTCTGAAGGATCTGGTCCTCCTGACGAGACTTCTCAACCTCCTCGTTGATGTTGGCAATGACTGGAGCAACCCTCTTGGCAGCAATATCCAACAACTGCTGCTGGGTCAATCTCAAGCCACCGCCCAAGTCAATGAGCTTGTTTGGGTCGTCCAAACTCTTGGCGGTAGAGCCGATGGCAGCTGCGTTCAATTCCTGGTAACGGTTCAACAAGTTGGGCTTGTCCTGCAAGCTGTCCAAGACGGCCTGGTTAGGCAACTCCACAGGCTCAAACTTTGTTCCAGGTTGAGAATCGATCTCAATAGGAGTTTCTTTGACCTGATCCTGGATGCCGTCGGCATTGGCAACGACCACATTGTCACCATTATTTTCAGCGTCCGTTAATTCAACATTCTCCTCTTTCTTATTCTCTTTGTCGTCTTCGTTGACACTCGTCTCCTTTTTCTCGTCTGGGCCAGCTAAGTCTAACTGCTCAGCCTTCTCGCTCTCTGTCAATGGTTTCTCGATGGCGATTTCCTCTTCTCTGTCTTCCTTTTCGCCGTCTTTGATCTCATGATTAGCAGACTTTGGCGATTCGTCCACGTCGGCCTCAGCAGCCTCACCAGTCACCGTCTCTGGAAGACCCTTCTCGGCCTCTTTTTTCCTTTTCTCCTCCTCCAAAACCTGGTGGGTCGTAAACTTTTTGGGTACAGTCAATTGAGAAACAGAGTTGTTCGTCAGGAACTCTTTGACCATATTCTTGCTGCCAGATGAACTTCTGAAGGGCGACGTCCAAGTGGACGAAGTGGCCAACGATTTCAATCTGCTGGACGTTTTGCCGTTCGACTCTGTTCTCTCGATTTCGGCCATTTTGTGTTGGTTTGAAATTGAGTTCGGTAAAGTCGTTTGTAGTGAAGAAGTGAGATTAACCAGCCAGCAATTATGGGAGATTAAGCATAAAGGGGTGAGGCAGAACCAGGTCGGAAGTGCCCTCGGAACTCGCAAGTACAGGAGTGTGGATCACGTGTAAACACACTACTTACCGTCTCGGTAGTATTCTTCGACGTAAGTGCGGGCACCCACACACTTCCACCCTGCACATAGACATTCGGTGCATTTTCGCAATTTTGGAGCGCAAGGCTGTGATTGCTAAAAACGTAAAAAAATAAACTGTGGACGAGTCCGGAGTCGAACCGGAGACCTTTCGCATGCTAAGCGAACGCGCTACCAACTACGCCACACGCCCAGTAAAATAACTGGTCCCTAGCAGGATCGAACTGCTGATCTTGGCGTTATTAGCACCACGCCTTAACCAACTGGGCCAAGGGACCGTACTTATCATGGAGGTAGTCATGGTTTTATCTGACCAATTGTATGTGTATTGTGTTGTGCACGATATCTCGCTTTGTGCTTTATAAGTAAAAGAATATAACCCAACGTGCATACTTTCAAAATTAGCAGCTAGCTTTAAATTCAAATTCTCATATCTTATTTGATTTCAAAGAGATCCAGTTCGATGAGACAATAATTGTTACATCAAAATGTAGCATATTCTGGAAGATCGATTTACCTTATTTTGTTCGCAACTTTCTTAGGTGGCTGCGAAGGATTCAGAAAATAAAATGAGATAATTGAACTGAGATTTTGAACGAAACAAAATACTCATGAGAGACTAGTTAAAAAATAAAAAATACAATGAATACAGAAATAAGTCAAAATGCAAAATTCCCTCCCTCTTCAAGTGGCAAATACATATTAGCATGATCTATTCCCTCTTCAAATCATGGATGATTGTCTGCAACTATCCATTAGTGTATATAATTCAACCCATTTGACCTCTACACCCCAATGATCTGCTTCTTATGGGGGAAGATTTCAAGCCTGATACCATTGTTCTGCGACACACCTAACAAAGAAAATTAAAAAAAAATGCCTCAATTTATCGTCCGCTGATTGTATACACCGTCTAACAGCTTGACTATGTTCTTTAACCCAGGTTTATGTTTCTGCTCCAGTGCGAGTTTTTTTCTCCTCGTAAGCTATCACCCATTGACATTCAGATCCCATCTAGACTATTACACCAAAAGCTGAAAAGTGGATAATTTTAATCGGAAAAAACGTTAACGAAGAAAATCGTGAAATTCTCCCGTCCTTAGAAATTGTTTAGAAATTCTAGTTTCCACTGCATGGGAAAATCCCGCTCTCCCGTTTTATCTCGGTTAGTTCCATTGGAACTGCATTGTGCTTAGTGCGAGGTTGAGAATGTGACTTCGAAGCCTGAATTCGGGCCAATCACCACTAGTTGTAATCACCAATCTACACTGTGCGGACACGCAAACATTAGCTGGCTTTCCAATCTGCTCTTGCAAGCATCATTGACACAACACATCCACTCGTGCCAGAACCAAACCCAGACATTACATTTTCTATCGCATTCCTTCCTCCCTGGTTATGGTCCCGTCGTCCCCAATAGCTAATTGTTCCTTATGACCACAGTAATTCCAACATCTAGTGCCTGTCATGTGTTACAGTTGCCACCAACTGAAAAAGACGACCGACTCAATTTGAACGTGCGGACGGGCTCTGCGTCTGTGCTCTACAACTCGTTTGTCTTCACCTACGGTGGGTTGACCATTGGTCTCGAGTTGGAGGACCAGGTATCTGTCGATGACATCACCTCAGTCTTCTTGCTGCGAGTGGGACCTCATAAGTCGAAGCGGGTGCGCAAGTACTTGTCCGGCGAATTATTCTACCTCGATCTCATTCTGAAAGTATGGAAGCGAGTGGAGGTTCCTGCCGAAGCTCCAAAACCAAAAGCTAGACTCTTCCACGAGTTAGCAAGAGGTGACGGCCGCATCTACGTCTTTGGCGGTCTTGTAGTGCCTGACGATGTTGACGAAGCAGTTGAGCCGTGCCGACTTGTCCCATGTAACGACTTGTGGGAATTTAATCTCACCACCAGCTCGTGGAGGCAACTTCATGATGGTTCAGGCTGGGACTCCAATTTGGCAATACCGAGACCACGGTTCTGCCACAAGATGACTTTGGTTGGGAGTCTTCACTTTGCCAAAAAGAAGGACCATTATGGTCTCATGATCGCAGGTGGCCTGGGATCTTCTTCTGAACCGTTGTACGACAACGCAGTTTTTGATTTGGTTGATGGAAAATACACCAGTGAACAGACTCCATTGTATTTTCTGGCCACCACTGGTGATTCAGCAACAGACAAAGAAAAGGGACTTTCGCATTTCAAGGCTGTCAACAAGGACAGACAGATCAACGTCAACTATCTCAACAGCATTATAGTCAACTTCAAAGAAGAGGTGGAGTATCACCATCATATGCACGGACTTCCCGCAGGTCCCCAATCAATTACGTCGCAGAACAAGTCAATCGTTGAAGAAGAATCCATCATCATTTACTCTCCTACCAGTGAGCCAAAGGTCGACACTACGATCAATCCATTACTCTCATTTCGCATTGGAAAGAAATTTGGACGTGGTAAAGTCCTCTCTTTACACAAGAAAAAGAAGAATGTCACAACCAACTCTGCTCCATCAAAAGTCTTACGTCACACTATTCCTCTCAACTTGAGGTACCCTACTGGTGGTTTGTTTGGTCAAAATTTGGTGATTACAGGATTTTTACCTAATGAGTTTGACATTTCTATCTTCATTTATAACAAACCGACCGGCAAATGGTCTCGGCTTAATATTTTCTGCAATCACGATTATGGTTCCCACAGGTTTTGGGGAGGCTTCGCATGGACCTCGCATCATAGAGTTGTTTTGCTTGGTAATTATGTTACTTCTCGAACCACAAGCAGTGTTCGTTACTTTTCGTCCATGATCACGGTAAGTTTACCAGTGACCAACATTCTCGCCTCCTCCGAAATAGCTGGCAGTCACTTCCACGGGACAAACGGCAAGAAGTACATCGTAACAGAGAGTAGTTCAACCGATGAGATTGTTTCAACCAGCTCCTCATTCACTGAAGACGAGACAAGCTCTTCGTTACTGCAAAACAGTGGAGGGACTGCCATACCACAAACCGTTCGTAAATTTTCAGGATTCTCGGTACAGAGTGATGGAAAAACGGCACAGCATGCTGTTACATTCAGCGACTACGTTGAATATGCAGCTCCGAAGGTAAAATTTACGAAGGTTCGGTCAGTGTTTCCACCAGCTGCAATTACTTTGGGAAGAAATGCTTTTGACAGGTATGGAGACTTGATCTCAGACTTTGAGTTGATTTCTTGTAATGGTGATCGACTTCCTGTCTCGTTAACCATACTCATGGAGAGGTGGGGTCTGTACTTCATCAAAACCCTCGCAAGAGCATACGTGCAAGCAATTGACAATTTTGAAACTGAGCAGAGCCAAGAGAAACATTCCAGATTGAGATCTTCTAAAAGTTCTGGTGACAGCGTGAGCTCAAAGCTAACGAAGTCTCAATCGACTGGAGCAGACACTTCAGACAACGCTCTTGGTGAAGCGGAAAATAAATTGCATTATCAAGTTGCAAAACCTAAACCATCACACAAGGAACCTCCACAGTTCAGACTTCCTTTCCAAGATGGAGGTTCCAATGCTTCGGTCAATGAGACATCTTCACAGACAGCCTCTATAGATCCTCACAAACAAGATGGGGAAAGGAAAGGCTCTATTACCTCATATTCTTCTGGGACCTCGATCTTGGCATCCTATCTTCAAGATATTCCACCACAGCTACCGCTACCCAGCGAGCCACTCCCAGCAGTTCCAGCAAATCCTGTTTCTTACAGATCATCTTCCCGGAAGAATTCGACAGATGCATTATCGCCCCGTGCCTCCATCATCCACACTTTGAATGCTTTACGAAGCATTCCAACTAATGCCAGCCCTTTTGCATCGCCTAGAGGCTCCGTCTCTTTGATAAGTGAGCCAATGAAGCAGCTCAATTATACTGGTAAACTGGAATCCCCAAACGCATCTGAAAACCAATCGGACTCATCACCATCAGCTGGTAGCGCAGAGCCAGAAAGAGTGCCACTCAAAAGGCTGGAGGCCAGTTTCTCATCTTTCGATTCAGCGACGAAGTCTCTCTCAGCCAATATCAGTGAAAACTATTCAAGTATTTCTTTGCACAGTCCCGGAAGGGAAACTGAGTTGAGTGAAGGTCATACTCTTTTGGATTTTACGACAATAGATCCAGCAACATTCAAAATGGAGCCATCTTTAATTCCAAGAAAACTCTATATCCCATTTGGGACAGCAACTTTGAAGGCATTTTGCGAGTACTTGTACATTGGTCAAGTGGGCAATAAGTGGCCGCTCAAACCCTGTGCCCTTGATTGCTTGATTATTGCAAGATACTACAAATTGCCGCTACTTTATGACTTGTTATGTGAAGTTCTTTACGGTATCATAGGAAGGAAAGAATCACTAATTGTAAAGGAAGGTAACAAGTTAAAGAAGAAGTTTGCCGAGATTTTCGAAAAAATGGACACTCCTCTTCAAAACACGTTCAGAAGTCCTTTGGGCGAGTATGAAGGTTTTATGGACACTGTTGATGACGGATATTTGGATATTGCCTTGTTGCGGAAGTCGTCGAGTCTTCACAAAGCCAGTGTATCTACACTTGGCAGCGGTAAGAAGAAACTTTCGTCTGCAATTAGCATGAGCATACATGAAGAGGGTCCAAATGAGGAAGAGTTAGATTACTTTCAGCCGAAGAAAAATTTGGTGAGTGAAGACCCGAAATCCCCAAGATCTCCAAAAGCTAAAATCACAACGAAGAATGACACTTCTGATGAGGATGATACCATCGACAATAGTGGGGACGAAGATATCGACTTCGAACTGTCCTTGCATTACTTGGATTTTCAGGACAGAAAAACATCAGTTGGGCCAAGATCTAGGTCTGTCTTTGACAGATCTTTGCATGACTCCGTTACACCATCAAATCTTGACGATGAATATGGTGATGAGCAAGAACGGTTGGCGGACATGACATTGGAGCAGTTGGTGTCGCCAGACTCCCCAGAGCCTAGTGCTTACATTTTTGACTTGATCCACGAAACCGCCTCGTTGTGTACTGATGTGAAGTTGATGTTACGGTCAATGAATGTCAGACACATGGTGCGGGCACTCAAGGAAACACAAGAAGAGTACGAGAAATTGCGTATTTCGTACGAGGAGTTTCTTGATTCTCAGAACACAGACAAGGAAAACGCTGGACACGGTGATATTGGACAGCTGGGATCTGTTTCCACAGTTGTGTCAGGGTCCCAGCTTGTGTCGAGGCCTGGACCTGCGGAGCTGCGAAGCTACGGGGATGTGCTGGTTGGCTCAGGTGGGCCAGGAAAATTGGAGCCCACTCATTCTTCATCATCGATAACCACTTCTCCATCGATAAAGTCGGAGAACATGTCGAGGACTACAAGCAGTCTCAAGTTCACACCGTTTAAGAACCCTAAGAATGATATTCTGGATGCTAACAGGGAATTGGACAAGAGAATTGCACAAATGATCAAAATAGACGGGAAGTTGAAGCAGAAGCAGGCTAAGGAAGAGAAGATCAGGAGAAACCAGCTTGAGAAGGAGAAGAGAAAGCAGAGCTCAGACAAGATTTTTAGGAGTGAGGACACTAGCGACATGATGTCTATCACGTCGAAGACCACCATTCACGACGACCAGCTGATATTGAGCATGGCTACTTCGAGTAAGAACCGAATGTTCAAGAGACTAGGAACTAAGCTTAAAGGTAAAGAGGATACTGTTCCGGAGTCTAACATGATGGTGCACACGAAGCTGACCACCAGCTTGACGTCTTCGTCCAGCAGCAAGAAGACCGTCAAAAAGGGACTATTTGGGCTTCGAAAAAGTAAGTGAAATTGATATCCACACACATCTTTTTTTCAACTCAATGGATCCACCATAGGCCTTCTGTAATTAATCGACGTGGGTAGACGACTAAGTGGTTGTCTTCCTCTCGCACTCTGGAAGTTTTTCACAAATTTCTACTTCTGGCCTATTTAGAGATCTGTACCACTGAGATCTGGTCGATACGGGCTAAGACATTGCCTAATCAGACGCACGTCAAGTGTCGGCCCCGTATCTGGAAATCACATTGGCGGAACCCCGAGCCACCAAAACTGAATATTTGCATGGCCCAGGGCTCCACAGCACTACAGCAAGTATTTATTCAGGCACAGCAATTTATCAAACGAGAAATTCGCAAACTGTGGAGACCGATCGAATTCTTTGTCAGCAAGTTTCTTAGTATGATGCAAGTGTGCAGAACGGTTGCGGGATTTCGTGGAAGAATATTTAAACACAGTAGATTCCACTTCCAATTGTCTTACGTCAACTATAGATTGATTCAACTGACATCCGATCACAATAATCAATTGAACACAGTCACAATGTCTTTGCAAGTTAATAACGATGAATTCACCTTGAACGATGGATCCAAGATCCCAGCTGTTGGTTTGGGAACCTGGAGAGCCTCTGAGAAGGGTGCTGCCTTCAACGCCGTCAAGGTTGCCTTGGAGAACGGTTACAGACACATTGACACTGCTGCTATCTACGGTAACGAGAAGGAAGTTGGTGAGGGAATCAAGGCCTCCGGCGTGCCAAGATCTGAGATCTACGTCACCACCAAGTTGTGGAACTCCGATCACGACGATGTTGAGAAGGCTCTTGACATCTCTTTGGAGAAGTTGGGCTTGGAATACGTCGACTTGTACTTGATACACTGGCCGGTCTCTGCTCACGGTGGCGAGAAGGCCAAGAAGGATGAATACGACTACCTTGAGACTTACAAGAAGATTCAGAAGTTGGTCAAGACCGGCAAGGTGAAGTCTGTCGGTATCTCGAACTTCACCCAGAAGAAGGTTGAGAAGTTGCTAGCCGACAAGGATGTGACCGTTAAGCCAGTGGTGAACCAGATCGAGGCCCACCCATTGTTGCCACAGGAGGAGTTGAAGGACTACTTGACCAAGCAGGGTATCTTGATCGAGGCCTACTCACCATTGGGATCTGATAACTCGCCATTGTTCAAGAACGAGACTATTGTTGCCATTGCTGAGAAGAACAAGGTGGAACCAGCACAGATTCTTATCTCGTGGGCCGTCCAGAGAGGCACTGTAGTGTTGCCCAAGTCGGTCACCGACTCCAGAATCATTTCAAACTTGAAGACCATCAAGTTGTCCGACGAGGATTTTGACACTTTGAACAAGTTGTCTGAGAAGGACGGAGTTGTTAGAACATGTGACCCACAGTGGGACGTCTTCTCGAGTGACGAGTAAGCCCAAATGCGGGTCCGGCCCGCTCTTCGTATCATCTTGACGTTGATGCTACATTGATGAGGTGTTAAATAAGCAATATCACATGCTTGGCAATGAAATTTTACTCGTTTGTAGAATTCCCGGGTGCACTTCCCATTCGGGATGCGAACGGCTCAGATAAATATAAGACTCCGATTATGCCCCACATTTCAACCTCCACCGCTTTTTCAAAAGTACACCAACTACAAGAATGTCAGTCAGACTGGAGATCAACGAGCAGCTTGTGGAGTATGCCTATAAGAACCTCAAGAACATTCCCGACAGCGAAGAGTACAAGAAGATGATTTCCAGTGTGCCATATAATTGCTTCAACAAAGAACTATGGATGAGAAGAAATTTGGCCCACGAGATGGCCGCCGACTACGTGAACATCCGCATGAAAGACTACGACTTCAGCTTCGACAAGCACCAGAAGGCTCGGTACGAACACTTGTCGAAGATTTTTGGCAGCTGCCAGGCGGACACATTCATCGAGCCTCCATTCTATGTGGATTATGGCTTCAACATCAAAATCGGAAAAAACTTCTACGGAAACTTTAACTTAACGTTTCTAGATTGCACGCTTATCACCATCGGTGACTATGTTATGATGGCTCCGGGCTGTGTGCTCACCACGGCCACTCATCCAACAGATGCTACCCAGAGATTGAGCGGTGTGGAGTATGCCTTGCCCATCTCGATCGGAAATTACGTGTGGTTAGGATGCAATGTGACAGTATTGCCTGGTGTGACCATTGGAGAGGGAGCCGTTATTGGGGCTGGCAGTACCGTCACTAAAGACGTGCCAGCCTACACTGTGGCCGTTGGAGTTCCTGCCAGAGTGGTGAAACACTTAAAGCCTTACAAGAGAAGAGAGGAGGTACTCAAAAGTTCAGCTGAGAAGCCAATTTCTTCAAGCTGACCTCTCGGACTTGCTCGTAAAATATTCAATCATTCAGTTCTTCCATGTTGCGAATGGCATGTACTAGACCTAACCTGCGCAAATGCATATCCATATACTTGCCTGAAGACCTGAGGAGAGAATACCTATATATATTGTAAATGAATTGAAGTTTGTTCGATATATCATTTGTATTTCTATCTGCTATTTTCCTTTTTTCACAGGCTTTCCATGGCCCATTTCCTGAACACCTACTCATATTAGACCACTCCTGCACTGTTAGCAATAATCCAACTTCCATATTTTAGCTGTCCCCATAAACAACCATGTCTCAATACGGAAGTGGCCCTGCGCCGGAGGACTTCATTATCCCTGACGAGGATGAGTTTATCAACCAATCTCAGCCGGCACTGCAAGCTGCCCCAGCACAAAATGCTAGCGGTGGCGGCCTCAATCTGTTCTGGACACCCAAAGTAGACTTGTCTTCAGCATTCACTCCATTTGTCACGTCACTGAATTTCCAGCAGACAAACACCATCAGAGAGCGCCAGTACAATGGTGGAGATACCCTCGATGAGCCTGTTTGGCAAACATTGAAGCGAGATCTTGTTCAGATCGGGAAAAGACTTGCCATAGTGATCTGGCCAGCTCAGCTCCAGCAAATGGCCAAAAGTCACCAGCTGGTACTCATCAACTTGGCGACCAGCAACGGAATCAGGTTGCCTGCTCTGATAGTCAATGCGTCCGTTGCTGTTCCTGAAGACGACGAAGAGGATGAGAACTCAGGAGGAAACGCTTCGAAAGTGGTGGCTCTAGACTGGGACTTATGGGGTCCCCTAATTTTCTCGTTGGGCTACTCGGTGACCATGGGCCTTGCTGCACCCAACTCTCAGACGAATGTTGTGTTTTCGGGAACTTTCACATTCATCTGGCTTTTCTACTTGGTAGTCGGTTTGAACATCCAACTCTTGGGCGGAAGCATTTCCTTCTTGTCTGCCATTAGCGCTACTGGCTACTCTATGTTCCCCATTGTGATTGGTGCCATCATCAACACGTTGGCCATCAAGTGGAGGTTGTTGCGTTTGGTGATCATTTCTGTTCTTGACTTATGGAGTGTCTATGCGGCCGTCATGAGTCTACGGTGCCTGGGAGTGTTGCCAGGACGGGTATTCCTTGCCATTTATCCGGTAGCATTGATGTATGCGGTGATATCGTGGCTTGTGGTGATTACTTAATCGAGGAAAATTATCTTTTATTAATAAAGCATGCAAATCAATGCCATTACAACAGCTCCAAGCCCAGCGCTAGTACCGACTGCTTCGTTTCTACTAGACGAGGTGGTCAGATTCGATGAGTGGTTGGACAAAATTGTCGACGATGCACTTGTGGCCGACGATGATAAAGCAGCCGTCGACGTGGCAAATGATTCCACACAAGGCGCAAAGCCAATCTTAAAATTGTCAAGATCGAATATCGTGTAGAAGCTCTTGAGGAAGCTGGCTCCCAAGATCCAATATGTAGTATCAGTCGAACCTAAGGCTTTCGATGCACAGTATCCATTCAAAACATTATTCAGGTAAGCATCTCCACGAATGTTCTCTACAGGAATTGTGAAGTTCTTACCGTCGATGGTGAAATCGACCGCTCCCGTTGCATTGCACAAGAATGCGTAGTTTCCAACACCGTCTGAGATGTACAGTGAACTGAAAAGCGCTGAGTGGAGTGCGTCGGCATCAGCCAACGGAAGCGACAAGCCAGTGGTTCCAGTATCTATGATGGCCTGCTTGGTGCTGTTGAAGTTTTTCATGGGATTCGTCTGGTTTTGGTAGTCTGTGACAGTCATTGCAGAGATGCTAACCAACCAGTAGCCATGGGTGTTTTTATCGAGAGAGCAGTACTCGACGTCGGAGGTGGCCAACTTTTCTGCGTTGTCGGAGGCAGAGTCTCCAAACAAAAGCAAGCCGCCAAAAGAAGAGTTCGAGTTGGAGCTAGAGCCCAAGATCAAGCCGAACTTCCTATTGGCAATGGATCCGCTAGAATGCAACTGAGCAATGAAGTTAGTAGGTATGGAATCGTCGTATGCGGAAGGAATACCGATGATTCCACTCACGTTGTAGTCATTGAAGAACAGAGGTGCAGATGTGGCCAAGCCAAAGGAGTAGTTGGCCAATGCCAACCCGTAAGGAAAGCTGAAAGTGAGATTGTTATGCAAAGTGTCCACCAACGACCCGCTGATGGTCTGCCCAGTGTATGAGATAGTAAATGCAACGGTTGAATACAAGGAGTCCGTGTCCTCAAACTTCGGAGCATTCAGACAGGCGCTCGCCGTGCAGCTTGTGTTGTAGATCCACGAGAGACCGCTGCCCGTGTCGAGCAAGAGCGGGAACACCTCCGTGTAGCCCGACTTGTTGTCGTTGATGGTGGAGTTGAGGTAGTAGATCGAGTTGGAGGAATCTGTCCATAACGCTTGGATGCTGGCGTCCAAGCCGATAGTCGGCCCTGTGTTAGACAGAGCTTTGACCTGCGGTTTAACTATCTTGCTGACTGTCTTCATCTTTTTGGGCAAGTACGAGGACATGTCACCGACTCTGTAATCCTTGACTGGACCCAACGCCAAAACACCGGCAAGTAGGAAAAAGACCGGCCACATAGATGGCAAAAAGATTAGAGAAGAGAGAAAACGAACGACAGCGGCAACTAGAATGGCCGACAGAAGTAAAGAAAGAACCAATCAAAAATATAAGGGAGTAGGAAGACCGTGGTTGAGCTTCAAGTCTCTTTAAAATCATACAATGGCCACTAACTAGTTGGAGCGAGGACCTGCACACAGAACTCATATTTTCAAAACAACGCTACAGTGCACTTTCCTGGATTAATTATTGAGGAAAGTCCGCGAATGTACGAATGTATTGCTATAGGCTTGAAGGGAAGTAGAAGTGATTGAGAAGTTTGGCTACATATACGATTTTTTCTACAGTATTGAGTTATCTTAGGTTATTTCTTTGATTGTTTTTTGGTCGTTTCTATGGTTGTTTTTTTGTCTTTTCTTTGGTTGTTTCTTTGGTTGTTTCTTTGGTGTTTCTTGTTTGTTTTTCCTTTTCCTTTTCCATCTTTTCTCTTCGTTCTCGTTTTCTCTTTGTTCTGTTGTTTGTTTTCTCGTTTGACGGCTGCTACAGTGTTCGCAACGGATCTCACCCGAAACGTTTCACTTTCCCAAAATAGCCTCTTCATAACAACAAAGCACCATCTTGACGGTTGATATTTTCAGCCCGATCGCTAAGTAAAGCTCCCGCTTGGCAAGTTTGGTTACTTCAGTTAAAATATGGGAACTATGCGGAGAAATCCGATCTGAGATATTTCTTGGTAGACTATTTTTGGCAAGTAGCAGATTTTTTTCTCGCTCGAGCTACTAAAATTGGATCAATTTATCGGAATGTAGAATTATAAAGATGTGGTATGTTCCACACTTTGACGCAAGAACTTGATAGCAAGGGTTTGAAACTTATCGAATGCAAGACCATGCGTAGATGGCAAAGGTTTGAAGGAATGCAGACCCCATTTTTTTAGTTGCACTTGGGTCAAGTACATCAAAATAGGCTGAGTTCGTGGTCCTTAGGATTGTACTTGTGGTTATCAGTACCGGGATAAATCAATTACGAATGTTTATTCAATCCAAATTAAAATCAGTTCGTATAGTGGCATAGGTAATCAGCCCATCTTTCATTGCCGACCCTTGTTATGGAATCTTCTTGATATGGCTGATACTATATATAATTGCTTCGTTATCTGGACCGAGCAACCAACCTACCAGATTTGGCCGGTCTTTTATTTTAATCTTTATTATCATAATGTCTTTTTGGGACCCTAGTATTCGTCTCTCACCGTTGGCCGGGCACTATTGTCGATTATCAGTGATATTGCCTGATTATCAACTTCCCTTTACACCTCTTTCTTCGCACCCAGATCTTCGAGCATAAATCCATCAGAAAGGCTTGCCGACACTCCAAAGCAAGGGAGACAACATAAATGCATCTCTTAATTACACAAACTCGCAGCTGTTAGCGAATGTTAACTTGATGAAAAATTAGTTATAATTTTGGCCCTATCAACTTAGCCTCTAAATTGTCGATTTCTATTTGCTGTGGCCAAGCTGTCGTGCACGTTTCACGACAGTAGACGAGGGTTCGATTCCCTCGGCATTAACATTTCATGATGATCAAAACGGATGTGAACAATCTCTGAGTGTAGCAAACGCTCCACATGGATTAAAACACCTGCCTTCCTACTGATAAAATGTTTTTTTCTTTCTTTCTTTGTTTTTTCAATATTGGAGAGTAATGTGTATTGTACAGCGAATGCTAATAAATGTCAAAAAAAATCCAGTAGCCTTCAATGAGACTTCTGTCGCCTCTTCTTCCTCTCCATGGTCGCAATATGCTTCAAGTCGTCCTCACTAGGCTCGTAGATATGCCAGATTGTATAGTGAGGCAATCCTCCGACTCTGAAGCCCATGGCCCTGGCCATCTTGCCGAATGCCTCCGTCTCAGCGTGATTCCATAAAGTGAAAGCAGGGAAATGCACGCCTTGTCTGAATATTTTTGCTTTTGCCAAAATCGACACTCCTCCAACACCGTCCAAGTCCACAACCTCATCTGGACTGCCATTAGAATCACGGATGTATGCCAAATGCACTCTGTATGTCGGGTACTCAGCATAACCTTCGACAATGACATCGTCTTCGTCTAATGTTTTGGCAAGATCGAGGGCGGTATCGGACTCAACCCACGAATTCAAGTCGTATGGCTGTTCACTGTTTAAGAACGTTGGGAGAGGTCTCCAAATGTTAGGTACCATAACGTCATAATCAAACTTCATCAAATCCTGGATAACGGTACCAGGGCAAGTCTCGATGTCAACATCTCTCCAGTAGACCCATGAATGGTATGGTTTCAATGCGCTCGCTGTCAACCAGTTTCTTGCACGTCCCATTAGCTTACGACGGATACCTTGCACCTTGACAGCATGACGGTCGCTAAATCCTTGTCCGATAACTTGTCCAAAGTCTTTGACAAAGATAGAAACAGATCTAAACGGAGTGCGGTAGCCTGCGTGCCAAGATTCAGGCGAATTGTAAGCTTTTTTCACGTTTTCAATGTAGCTGGGCTCCATGTACAATTGGTACAAGTCGTTGGTCCCCTTGACGTTGGCGCTATGCTTACGGGCTTCCTCTTCGAGTAATTGGTCGGCCAAAGTTCCATTCTGAAGGGCCACTGCGTACTCAAACACTGTCTGCAAAGTGGTGTCACCTGGGGAACAGTCGGACACCAAAAAGGCAATGTCTATCAAAGAGTGGTCGTAGGTTAAGTTCATGAGGTTGTGGAATGCCATGGGCAATACGTGATTGGCATTTCTCAAAGGCATCAAGAAGAGCACCACGTCGCCCGCATCAGCGCCCTTCCCACCTGGAGCTCCCTGGTAGTTGTTCAAGTCGTAGAACTCCACTGTCTCCTGGTAGATTTTCTCCTCCTGATCAGAAGTCGACGCCTCCAGGCTCTCGCTGGCTAAACTATCCGATTCGCCTGCATTCTCCTTGGTTATGCCATCTTTGGTGGCGGTATATAGGTCGTATCCATCGTCCTGTGAAAGGTCCACATCCAAGATGGATTCGGTAGACCAGGACCAGCGGAAAAACGTCCACAACAATAGTAGACATATCCCTCCTATCCAGAGGCTGCGAATAATACCCCGCGAGGGCTTTCTCGGGTAGAGCCTGTTATTGTAGCTGCGGTGGTTAGTATTTGAGATTAACGGAGTAGTTGTCCTTTGTCGAGACCACAGGACTACAGATAAAACATACATTGGCAAGTCGGGTTTACCGAAGTTAAGGATTGCCATTCTTGTCTCACGAGGGAAATTCTATCGAGGCAGCCGGCGGAATCACGTCTTAGATTTCGATTCCGCTTTGGGTAGTAGAGATTGGTTGGAATAAAAAATCGCCCAAACACAAAATTGTTAGGTGCGCCGTGTGTACAGGTCCACATACTTACTGGCGAGGCTTGGCCTGACTTTATAGATGCTAATATTATCATTTATATATGCCTATGTTTCCATGTCGAGCACGTAATATCTGGTGGTATTGTTTTTCAAGATTATAAGTGTCATAATAAATAAAAAAAATCTGTCCAAAAGACTTACATCGACTAGATAGCTCAGACAGCTCGGATGACGATTCTGAATTCGATCTGATTGACTAGAACTTTGAAATGGAATGGAGATTGGGTGAACTACTTGCGAGGTTTGTCGTTAGGAACGACTTTCATGAGCTCATTAGCAAATCAATGTGAAAGAGAGAGTTGCTTACGCGATCTTTTGACCTTTTGATGTCTTGTACAAGATGGGAAGAAAGCAACGAAACTGTCTTCCAGAAATAGTTTGGTAGTTTTTGACATTAAGGCTTCTCCTAAAAGAAATGGGAACATACATGAAAAAGATGTTGAGAATTGCAATACAGGAGAAGGAGGAACGTTTTCAAGGTAGTGCTGATGATTATACAGCCCTCAACTCGAGAAAGAGTAACGTTCAGGCCAAAAAAAATTAGACCATGAAAATCGACAGCTTTATTTTACTGAAGACTTTGTCTCTGAGTAAGAGGGTACTTGCTTATCCGATGATTCAAAGTTTGGACGTTTGTTTAAATATGCGAGGAAAGCAAAAAAAGGACTTGTTAGAAGAGGTGGTACAGTTTTCGAAAATAATGCTTTTCCTGAAAATAGGCCAAGAAACCTGAGAAAGCTGTTGAAGATTGCAAAAGATAAGATATAATTGCGTTTCGGAGTTTCCGCCAGAAATTACGCAGTCCACAACTCTAGAAAGGTTTACGGGCAGGCCAAGCAAGAGGCTGATAATAAGTAGTTGGCAAAATGAAAGAGTGATTACTTGTTAAGTGTGCAACGAAGAACTCTATATAGCCAAGAATTGTCTAATTATGAATGGGACTTATAATTACCACCTTATAGGAGAGGATTGTGAGAGCATTGGTTCAACCCGGGACCATGAGCGAGTGTACTCAAACAGTATGATGCAGTGATTAACAATTATTGTTTAGAATTCATAAACTTACCAAGACTTATGAACTACCAAGACTTATGCATTAACAAGACTTATGAATTAACAAGACTTATGGACTACGAATACTAATGGACTACCGCAACAAATGAACTGCCATGCTTGTGAACTGCTAAGGCTGGATGAAATATGAAAGAAAAAAGAGTTTCTAGGTGTTGAAAGAGCCGCCATGAAATTCTCATCTCACAGGATCTCAGAGCCGATTCACCAATCAACTACTCAAAGATGTGGATCCGCTCATGATTTTGTAAGGGGAAATGAAAAGCGAGCGAGGATCCAGTAACATCAAGCATATACGTAGAAGATAAATGATCAATTAAAATATGAATGGAATTAGCAGCCAATGCGTCAATTCAAATTATGCGACGGGCCTCATAATTAACCAGCCTTCCCTTGTGGTATGGCCAAAATTGAGTATTCAAATATAGTCTAGATAACCTCATCCAAGCCATTTTTCTCCGGCTGGAACCACTCGTCCCGCAATGTACTCCAGCACTGCGATGCTAATGACTGGGCCTGCTTCTCACTCTGGTCCGACGACCCTTCAATGTAGACCTTCAACTTTGGCTCTGTTCCCGAGCCTCGGCAGGTAAAGCGCACCTTTTCGTTTTCACTGGGTCCACCAATTGGCTTGAGCACTGCGGTGATCATTTGTGAGGTAGCATCAACGGGAAGAATGGGCACGTTGTCGACGGTGGAGGATTCATAACCAATGGTTAAGTCTCTCCACTCAACTACCCTGAAATCCTGTATTCTCTTCGGATACTGCCTTCCAGGCCCGTACGAATTACGAATGGTTTCGTTGAAGATTTTTGGTGTCTTTGCCACGTCGTCAAGCTTGTAATAGCCATTGCACTCTTTATACCAGCCATACTTGGCATAAATCTGTTCAAGCTTAGTGATTGGATCACTTGCTCCACTAGAAAACCACTTCTCATAGAGCTGAAGCCACATTACGGCGGCTGAGATTCCATCCTTGTCGTTCACCACACTGAACATATAGCCAATCGCCTCCTCGTAGCCAAACGGAACTAAGTATCCTTCTTTCTTCAACTCAATGGCCTTGTTGCCAATCCACTTAAAGCCCGTCAATGTGTCCGTGTATTTGCATCCCACCGTATCAGCAATTGAGCGAAGAAGTTGAGAAGAGACAGTGGAATTGACAAGGTATGTCTTCTCAAGTTTCTCTGCTGGAGTAAGCTCCTCAATGACATATACAGCGAACAAGATGCCGATTTCGTTGCCTGTCAACTGTCTCCATTCCCCACTTTGTGTGGCAATGGCAACACTGAATCTGTCTGCGTCTGGGTCGTTGGCCACTACCAACTTGACGCCTTGCTTCTTTGCCTTTTCTATGGCTAAATCAAGCGCACCAGCCTCTTCTGGATTTGGAAACCGCACGGTGGGGAATTCAGGGTCTGGAACAGATTGCTCGGCCACGCTATCGACGGTTCTGTTGAACTTCTGTGCCAACTTTTTGAAGATCTCCAACCCCACTCCATGCATTGGAGTATACACAAAATCATACGAGACAGAACGGTCGGCGATCAACTTAGAGGTCACAGCCTCAACATATGCATCAGTGAGCTCTGGCTTAACTGACTTCAACTTTGCAGACTCCAATCCCTTCTGGAAGTTGTCCTTGATATCCCACACTTTTCTGTCGAGCCATGGCTTCAAGTTCTGATCGATGCTTGCGGCAATACCCACGTCATGTGGCGGAATTATCTGGCATCCGTTTCCATAGTAGACCTTGTAGCCGTTATCTTTTGCTGGGTTGTGAGATGCAGTGACCATCACACCTCCAGATGCTCCATAATAGTCGATTCCAAACGGCACCATGGGTGTATGCACGTACAGCCTATCTGCTGAGCCGTCGAATTCACTTGGGTCCGACTCGCTCGAAAGGTTGATCACTGTGCCCAAATAGTAGACAGTGAATCCACGAGAAAGTGCCACACTGGCAGTGATTTCTGCGTATCTCTGCGAGTGGTGACGGTGATCGTATCCAACCACAAGTGACGATCCTCCTTGTTTGATCAAGTACTCAATCAAACCTTGCGAAGCTTGTAATACAGTCACATCGTTCATGTGGGCAAAGCCAGATTCCATGGATGATCGAAGTCCAGCAGTACCGAATGCGATTCTCTTAGAGAGCTTCTTCTCCAAAGTAGCGTAGTCTTCATTCTTGTGCAAAGTCAGGATCTCCTTGCGAGAAGCTTCATTGACGTCCACAGATAACCACTCGTCGACGAGCTTGTCAATACGTTGCAAATCGATACTCATGAGTTTATCTCCGTGGTAGATTTGGTGGATGCGAAAAATGTGTAGAGGAATAGGTAACTGCGAATATTCCCCAGACTTTCTCGGTGCTCATATTTCATGGATCTTTCATGGATGTTTCATTCATCTATTTTTACAACTAATACACATTAAGATATGCTAATTTCGTAGTGAACAGTCTGGCTCTTACCAATGCCTGCCAACTTTACCTTTTTCGTGTCTTGCACTGTCTGTGCGGTGGACTCACTTACAAGATGTGTCAATTCTTCCGTAGAGAGTTCAGCCGCATGGTCTACCCACAGTTTCCCCTTCTTTATATAGAGATTAACCAGCAACTTGCTGCTGTGGGTCTCGTATACGACTAAGGCCAGGCACGAAGGATCGAGAACGAAGTCGATTGGCGACTCGAAAGCTATTTTGTGCACCAACGAGTTCTTCCGCAAGTCAAAGATTTCGAGCGCAGTCTTTTCTTGTTCCGACGACGCCACGGCGAGCCAGTAGCCGTTGAGCGCAAATTGGAGTTTGTTCACGTTGGGGAAGTGGGTAATGATGCTTGATACTTTTTCTGTGGAAGTCAAGTCGTAAATAAGCACGTTGCCAGTGGTAGTACCTATTCCTAGAAGAACTCCGTCAACATGCAAGTCTGCCGTGACGACTGCTTCTTCGAGAGCGGCTTTGTAAATTATCGAGCTCTCGTTGCATAATGCCCACTCATTTTTGTCTGTCAAGGCAACAAATAATGGCTGGCTTGGGTGAGGAATTACCTTGGTGATAGTGTCCAACGGAAGACTCGTACGCTCGTCACTTAATAAGTCGATTATTTCGCCGTTTGAAAATGCCACAATCTTCTGGCTATCTTGATCGTTGAGTACCGCAGTGGCACTTACACCTTGTATATCGAATACTGTAGTCTCTGGTAGCAATTGAATTTTAGTTGAGGATGAAAGTAAGATCTTAGAGCCATCAGAGTTTGCAGAAAAACCGCTGAAGTCCTTCAAAGTGTGCTTTGTCTTGGAGGTGACGAACTCCAACTGCAGCGTCTTCGACACCGGCAAAGTCACCTTCTGTTTCTTATGCAAAGCGAAAAGCTGGTCTCTGGCTGAACTCAACAATTCAACTGGGATTTTTTCTTTGCTGTCCAGCGCAGAATTCTCTCCGTTTGTCAGTATTGAATCGCCATTCTCGAGCTTCTCTCCTTCGTCCATAGGTTCTTCTGTCTTGGCCCTACCTGCTTCCCTGGCAAACGCCTCGGAGAGTTGCTGGAGTGCCGCCTGTGCTTCATCACGGTCTTTGATTGCCTTGGCAGTCACTCGTACTGCCGCATCGTACTGGTACAACGCCTCACTGAGCTCTTGTCTGGCAATATGGAGCTGCTTACGCAAAGTGTATGTTTCCAACGCAAGAGCATCCCACTCGTTCTGGAAAGCAGCCAACATCGTCGGAATCGAGTTGAACGCCGGTGGTCTGGGCGGAACAACCACTGGAACTTGTGACTGAATAGGAACTAAGTCTTCTACCGCTAGAGGCTCGTCGTTAATTGGATCTTTACCTGAGGTTGCAATGTACGACTCCACCAACTTTCTCTCGAAAATAGCACCACTTCGAGGAGATACCACAGGCTCCTTGGCAGGCTCACCCGATAGAGCACAGAGCATCATTGTATTTGAATTTAGTGGAGAAGAGTCTCTAATAGTAACAATTACTGAGATGCGCCCGACCTTTACTATACACACTGAAGCTAATAGTGCGTACATGGAGCACTACAATGTATACCTACAAAAACACTTTAAGTACGCTTGTAAAATGCTGATATAAATGTTCATATAAATATGCTCATGTTGGATCCCATATCTTCACTTGTAAGAACTGTAAGAACTACCCTATGCCTTGCCCCTAGTGTGGGTTGTTGCCCTTGTATGTGTGGTTGTAACCCATGACGGGCTCATGGTGCTCATTACGCACCAGACGATATCTTCTCTTTCCAGAATGGAAACAGCCACAACAGTAACCCAACATGGCTACCACGACCAAGATCAAGGCTGCTACAGCACTGGACCACAGGAAAGCATAATATTGTACTGACAACCAACCTTTGAGGCCGTATTGCTCAACGTTATTGTTGACTTCCTGTCGAGTGTAGATGTATGTGCCTGTACTCAACGCAGACCCAACAAGAGTCACAATGAACACAATAACCATGAGCAAGAAGCTGAGACAGGATAGACATGAATTTTCGGGCGAGCAGAAAAGCCCAATTAATTGAAAGACAAGCGAAATGAACGCCAAGCATGCACCGGCCAATATAAGCGCAAAAGATACAACTGTGAGATTGTGCAAAAGATTGAGAACGTCCTTCAAATTACCTGGAAGCCCCAAATCTTCGTAAGTCACCGAGCTCACCAAAGCTAGCAATTCTGCCTCGATAGTGTCTGTCAACTGATCTGGTAGAGCATCAGACAAGCCATCGATTTTTCCTTCAATCAGATTAACAAGCTCGTGCTTCAACAAATCAAGCGGGTCAAACTTGAACCCTGCCTTTGGCAGAGAGCAGTAGGTGAAATTCACGTTCTTATTGTTGAACTGCGTGCCGAATTTACCTAATTCTTCGAGCCACTCTTCAGTGCTTCCAACGCTTCCCCTGCAATAACCCCAATATCCAATCGAGTAGTACTCTGCCAAACCCAAGTCGGTGACGTTCGCATTTGCAATCAAGTCTTCTACGATTTCATCAACATTTCCACTGAGAGATGCTGCAAGCGTCACGATGGAATCAGGAATTGAGGCTGCAGACGCAATCAGCAACAATTGATTTACCTGATCTGTAGCAGTAGCAAACTCACTAATCAACGACGCAGTATTTATGCTCAACCCTGTCGCGGACGACAAAATGCTCTGGAAAGCAGAGGTCTGTCCACTGATTAATTGAGCAGCAGCGGAAGTATCAATACTGGCGGCGGAGGCCAAGCTCGCTAAAACATCTCTTGGTTGCAAAAGCCCTGTAGTAGTTGGTGTCGCTAGAAGTTCAGCATTCAACTCTTGTGGGACGAAATCGCGCTTTTGACTGGCCTCTCTAATGATCGCCGAAAGGTTGACATTGCTTGTTTGAAAACCAAACAAGTAATTTCCGGTCAAGTACGATTCGTTCTTGTATGAACCAACCAATGACCACACTGACAATACCAAAGAAGCGATTGTGAAAAATATAACTAAGAAGCGGAAAAACATCCTTGATGCAGAAATGATCAAAGATTTTGGAATCAGGGTCTCCTTTATGAATGTTGATCAGAGAGAGGCGGAATCACGAATTGTTTATGGAGCTCGAAAAATACTTCCTGTATCATGTTGGTTGTGTGCCCGTGTCGCTTGGCAATGATAGATTGCTGGCAAGAAGCTAAAATAAGAAGCGGACCAAGCCGCAATTTATGTGTGACTTCACTCCATTGTGAGGCTGAACAATGTACAAAAAACAGGCAAAGCTTAGATGATCGTGACCATGTTGGCCACAATTTTGCTCGACATAGGTTTTCCTGAAACAAGCTGGTAGATGTTGTAGGTTAGCAATTGTTACCATAGGTGAATTGGGTCACTTACGATTGAACACTAGTGTTGACATCACGACCTAGCATTTCGTCTGTGTGCATTTACTCATCGAGGTGATCTAGTTCGTCCAAGAGTTCTTTCTCCAACTCGTCAATGTCAACCCCTAACCGGGGCCGCTTATGGTCTATATTTGGCAGTTCCGACAGTTCTTCTTCTTCCGCACTTTCCTCCTCCATACTTCTCTTGCGGCTGTAGAGGTTCTTGACAAAGGACTGTCCATTCTTCTTAAGCAAGGGCTCTTCATCTTCATCACTATCATCGTTACGTCCTTCCAAGTTATCTTCACCATCGTCTTCATCTTCATCACTAATATCTGCCAAGAAATCATCAACCTCCGCACTGGCTTCCTTAAAATCGTATTCTTCAATAGAAGAGAGTGAGCCGTGTCTTGGTCGCATAGCGGACGTCCTAGAGGTTTCTTTAAGTTTCAAGGACTCAAGACTTCTTTGGTATTTCTCCACATCTCTGTCTGAAACATACCAATCCTCTTCAGGCACTTCAATCAAGTAATCTTTCTCACTAACTGCTTTCCATTGACTCAAGCATGCAAACAACCAGTCTGGATTGACAATTTTTACATTGGGAATAGTCTTTTTGGCCACACGTACCTTGAGCGTGAGTCCTGGCTTCATAAACGTAGAGGACGGGTCCCTGCAAACAACATGAGTAACGTCGGGATAAACCTCATTCGTGACACGAACTCCAAATTGTCGACACCAAATAACAATATCAGCGTTATCAATGTTCATGCCTAATGGTAAAATGCCTGAGAAGAGAACCACAACTTCCGATAAACGAGTAGATTTCAACTTTGGGATGATCGTTGTGAGATCTGGACGAGGAATACTTCCACGGTTAGCTTCGTACTTCTTGTACTCCTCGTAGTACTCAGAGTGAATCTTCTCCAAAGCGGTCTCTAGAGATATGAGCTCTGTATCATCATCATACAAAAGGTTCTCTTCCTCTTCTTCCACCTTACCGTTAGCTTCAGGCAGGGGAGTGTTGTGTTCATCGTGAATTATCTTGTCCAAGTTGTGCTGAAGCTTTGCCAATGGCCTGTCGTGTTGCTGTTGTTCAAGCGACTGACTTCTGTTGATCAGCTGCTCTAAAAGAAGATTTTGATTGTTCTCACCGCCACCAAGTTCCAAGATTCGATCCACTGGAGACGAAACTTCCGTATCGGAATCAGGAGAATCAGATTCTTCGCCTTCTCCCATCTGCTCCTCGGGAGATTCAGACCCATCTGCCGAGCCCGAACCGTCGCTGTCACTTAATTGTGCCTCCTCCATAGCCTCCAAACGCGCAATAGTCTTACGTTTCTTCGTTGGCCCAACCAATTGCCCGTTCTTCTTCGGTAGAAAACTCAGGTTAATATCACCAATGCCTACAAAGAAATCGTATGGTACAACCTTTAACAAATTGGCCTCCCATTGCCAAACGTCCCCTCTGTCATCGATGATAACGACCATCGATTGATCCACTGGAAAGAGTCTTTTCAAATTTTTGTGCGTAAGCAGCCCACTCTCGTCTCTACTCAAAATGCGATCGCCAAAATACTCGCCTGTAGGGTCGATGATCCCTGCAATTGCTAGCGCATAATTTCGGGTCGCCATGGTATAGATATGAAGCTCGTACAAATTTGACACCCGCCCAAGAAACTCCGAGAGTCCTGGCCGAAGCTTTACATAGTACCAGCATTTAGTAGGTGCTGGCCGAACACCCACCCAACCTGGAGGAATTGCAGGTTCCTCTTCAAGGCTGAATGATCTGACGTCTTTAACAAAAGGATAGTTAGGGTTTTGTGGATCTCGCTGCCACTCGCCAACTGTAGGATCAACTGTTGCATGAATAATGGTCTGGTCCAAATCAACAACTAAGATGAGCTTCTTGTCAGCCACTAAACTTTCAGTAGTGCTCTGTTCGATCTTTGTTGCCTCGTCGAGCGAGATTCGAAGACCAGTGTTGTCATGGGACATCAGAATTGTCGCACGGTCTTCATAGTTGTAGCCGCTGTAGTCTTTCTCGTCCTCGACCGCTTTACCACACAAAGCACAGAGTCCCCCGTACTGGACGGTATGTGAGCATGGTTCTTGCACTGTGCATAATTGGACACCGCTGTGGGGAATTTCGTCATTGACACCGACCTCAATTTCAGTCACTTCGCCCTCTATAGGTGACTCAAAAGTTCCGATTCTCTCGACCCTAATCTTGGGGGGGTTTTGCTCCTTGGAGTTGGGGTCATCTTGGTAATCCCAGTATCGATATTTGATCAATGCCGAGTGTTTTTTTACCTCATCTCCTGGCAGACACAACACTGCCGTCACCGTCACGGGAAAAGGTACTGAAGGAGGTAGCGATATAGAAGTCATAAAAGTGGAATTCTAACAACTTTGTGGGGGTATTATTCTGAAGATTTGACGGGTCAAACAAAGTTTATGCGAAGGCAACCGGGGAATTTGCTAGAATCCGAGAGCTAAATGGTGTTGAGTAATTTGCCCCGGAATAAGTATACCGTCCAATTTTAAACCTAGTGGCAGCTTGTTTTCTTAGTGGGAATTATATGTTAAGCAATAGGGCGTGTTCTTTGTTTAGGTTACGGTGAGGGAGGTACAGGTGTCGCATTTGGGCTGGTGCAACACTCCCACTATAGGAAATTATATTGATTTGCGAGAATATTTATGGAAGGTGAATGGGAATTCCTGTTTGCCTACAGAAAGAAGTACATAAATTATGTCGTTATTCGTAATTATAGATCCTCCAACTCTTCGCCGGGCTCCTGCTCTTTTGTAGCCATCCAATTGGATGGGTCGGTTATATCACCACTTTTGGCGTCTTCATCAAGCATATTCTCTATTTGAGCGCCCAAGTCATCACCATCGTCAATATTCATAGCATCTCCATCATCCATTGGATTCTTGGTGTCTTCGGTGATGGAAGTCGCGGATTGTACAGCTGGCTGACTATTAGACAAAACTTTGGGCACTTCCTCATGATCTTCAAATACAATATCTTGAAGCTCTCCACCTTCGTCGTCACTGTCATCCAGAAGATTAGATGTTGGGTTGAACGCAAAGCCAAATTCGAAGGAACCGTTTTTTTGATTCTGCTCTTGTTCCCTGAGTGCTTTCTCTTCTTGAAGCTTGTGGAGTTTCTCCATCTTTTTCGTTTCCGCAATTCTGGTGGCCAAGATCACTTTTCTGAAGGCATCTTCTAAATATCCATTGAAATACTCAAGGTCTTTCATGCTTGGTGCGTTCGTGGCATAAGCTGAGAATACTTGCTCCGCCTTCATGAAGATGTTGCGCAGTCTCTTTCTTCTTCGTCTCCCGATTTGCTTCAATTCACGTTCCTTGCAAATTCTACGCTTTCTTGCATATTCGACGAAATCAAATCTTACGTCGCTTTTCGTTCCTGGAGTCGCTTCTTGGTTGACTGGCACAACTTCTATGACTTCATTTTCTTCAACACCTGCCACCTCTTCGTTCTCTGCAGACTTCACCACACCAATATCATCTGGGCCGTCATTCTTATCACCCTTTTCCTCATCGATAGGGTGCTCTGGCTTATCTGCAATTGGATCGCTAGGTTTTTTCGTTTCAAGAATTGCATTCTCCCTTTCGCTCTTAAGATTTTCGTTAAATTCGTCAGTTTCTTTGCCATCAGCTTTTTCAAGTTCGTTGGCAGGAGACTCCACATCTGTCACATTTTTATCACCGCTGACGCTCATGATATCTTCTTCATCAGAGTCTAGATCAGAAGTATTCAACGTATGAATATCTTTCTCTAGGTTGGCCATCCAAGTTTTGTCGTCATCTTCAATTAATTTGTAAAGAGATTTCTCGTTAAGCCTCGACTCTTCGACCAATTTTAGTTTGATCTGCTTTAAGTCAGTGATAGTGTCCATATAACTTCCAGTGTTCTGGTAAGTGAAGTCCGGAGGCAAATCTGGAAAGTAGCTCGGAATATATAGTCTTGGCTCGGATTGCCGAGGCACCAATGCAGCAATCTCATACTGTTCGTTGGCGTGAAATACCAGAGATGGATCGTCCTTCTCCAAGTTGTAGTTTTCGGCATAGTACTCCCGCAAAACTCCCGCTAAGCGATCTCGGAGCGCAAATGCATGCCTCTTTATCTCTGCTGGAAGCGTTACTGTGCGCTCGTATTCTCCGTACAACTCGCTCATGGTGACATCATTGCTCAGTAGACACATTTGTAGATCACTCACTCCGGCCTTATGATGGCGCTGTGCTTCGGTATACTTATGAAGCAGCGTTATAAGATGATTCATGTAGTTTGCCGACAAGTCTGTAAGTTCGTCCACAAACTCTTGGGTGAATCCTGGACTACGGGCTGACGACTTCACTATCAATCCAACAAACTTGCGGAACTCAAAGGCCACCGGGTCCATTGAGTTGCTTGTAGAAGCAGGGGGGTATAGAAGTGATTCATACGGCCCTAGTCTCCGGTCCAACGGAGAAATGAAATCTGATTTTGGCTTCTGTCTTTTCTCCTTCTCCTTCTTATCTTTTTCCAACTTCTTAGCAGCGGCCGCATCTTTCTGAGTAGAGGAGTCTCTCCTTGATGCATTTCTCGTCCTGTGAGCGATATTTTTGTCTGCCTTTTCAGATTGAGAAGGTTCCGTCGCCGGTTTGGTCATTGCCTTTGAATTGGTATAGACCAGTTCGTATGTTCTGAGGTCGCTTGGACCCTCGTTGTATGCAGGACGAGATTTGGTGTTTCCAAGTCAGAGTTTGTGAGTACAACATGAGAAACTTCCATGAGGCTCTTATGAGGCAATTGCTATTGCTATGAAGTCCTAACAATATAATGAGAGTAGAACTCCTATACACCAGAATTCTATTGAGCACATGATTCTGTTACATGTCTTCATTCCAAGTTACATCCAATACTGCACCCGTACACCAGTTTCAACCGGCATCCACTATAGGCATAATCTTCAACCCCACTGTTTGTATAGATCCATACCACACCCGTCTGTAGCTAAAATGTCTTTCTGTAGTTACATTCAAACATTATTTGCATTATAAAGTTAAAAGTTCCCTGACAACAAAAACTCCACGGCACCTTGCACATTGCCTCCGCTTCTTCTTAACGCAGCCACATTCTGGTCAAAGTCAAAGAAACCCATGTCATTGAGCTGGCCCAATTGGCTCTCGTATCTCACCTCAGGTGGTCTGTCATCTTGTTGAGCAGGCGCGCGACCGGCAGCACCGCCGAATAAGGCAAATGGGTCGACCGGTGGGACGCCATTAGGGAACAACGACGCAAATGGGTTGGCAGCGTTGGCTCCAGCAGTGGCTCCAGCAGTGGCTCCAGCAGTAGTTCCGGCATTGGCTCCAGCAGAAGCACCAGAATCCCCAGAGGCACTGTTGTCGCCGGATTCAGAGCCTAGCGTAGGGTTTGATCCAGGAGCAGGGAAGGCACCTCCAGCACCGTTGAGGCCCGCAGCGCCACGGCTCATGTTCATCATGGAGCGCATGGCTTCGGGATTCAGAATCATCTCACGAAACATCGGAGACTGGAGCATGGCCCGCACCTGCGGACCCATGGCACGCAACTGAGGGTTCTGGTTGATCATAAAGTCCAACATCTGTGGGTTCAGCAACAATGCATTCATCTGCTCCCGGAACATCGGGCTCGACATCATCTGGTTGACTTGTTCCGAGTCTGGGAAAGCACCCATGCCGCCGTCTGGGCCAAACATGGACGCGGAAGGTAACTGTGTGTAGCCGGCGTAGCGGGCACCGGTCAAGTCTGCCAATGGGTTGAACGATCCTTGGCCCGCAGCAATGTTCAGAGGTACCGAGCTCGAGTTTGTAGCTGACTGGTCTGCTGAAGTCAATGCCGAGGAAGTTCCAGCTCCTGGCGTAACGGCAGCGGCCTTGGGAGCTGTGCTCTTCACCAAATGCACCGTATGGCCATCCTGGATCTTGTAGGATGCCACTGTCTCGGCATCCTTCAACACCTTACCACTGTAGATCAATCTCTGTCTCTCTGGAGGAACGTCTGCCTCTGCAGAAATGATCACTTTCAAGTCTTCGATGGTTGAGGAGGTGTCGACAGAAACCTCATATTTTTTTTCGCCGGAGGACTTGATGTTGATTTTGATGGTCGACATTCCGAGGGCAAGAGTAGTTAATTAAAGGTGGGTGTTCGAAGGTGGAGATAGACTGAAGACAATCGGAAATCGCTTGTGTGCCGGTTTGCCATTATTGGTTTGGGCGGTTTCGACACGGTTCTATGAGAGTGCGCACAGCGATAGAGATTGAATGGATTGATTGGGGAGACATAGACAGTTGGCACTATTCTGTAATTATATCATTTATTTCTTAGAGAACAAAGGAATCTTCAACGACTAATCTGTGTCTTTGGTTTCAATAGTCAAGAACTGCGTTTCATTTCATTTCATTATATTTCATTTTGTTCCATTTATTCTATTCCATTTATTCTATTCCATTTATTCTATTCCATTTATTCTATTCCATTTTATTTCATGTCGTTTTATTTTAGTATTTTCGTTCTTATGCTTTCCCACACCACTCACCCTCTTTATGTCGCACAGTTCTCACATTTCTCACAGTTCTTGTACGGCTTGGTTAATGTCTGTGAATTCATGTTTTAGACTCTTGTTATTTTCAATGGTGGAGTAAATATATTAGCAACAATTTAAATCATAGAATTGAATGAAATGCAATTGGTGAGAAGTCTACTTCTTGACTTCAACCTTCCACCCACAGTCCAAACAGCTGTAGGCTTCCTCTCCATCTTCAAACTTGGTCTTGCCCTTGGTCTGCATCACCGACCACTCGCCCTTGGCAGGAATCTTTTTGCACTCGTCGTTGAGACATCTGCTGGCGGTCTTCTTGTATCTTAAACCACACGAGTTACACAACTGGCCTTCCTTGATAGACCACGATGGTCTCCAGCATGGCGATTGGTCCGAGCCACATGAGATGCACATCCTTGGAGCTGCTTGGCTGGACCTAGGTGGAGACTTCATCAACTCCGATCTAGTCTTGTCCTTAACAGATGGAGGAGTGATTGGGATGAAACGGGTACGCTGCAGCGACACCTTCTTTTCCTTTTTTAATGCCGTGGAAGAAGACTTGAACTCAAAGCTATTTTCTGGGGTCGCATAATGCATTGGCAAAATTTGAGATAATCGGGAAGATGAAGGCGATGTTGGGTAATTGGAGTATTGTTCCTTTGGGGTGTCGTAATGTGAAGACAGGTATTTTTCATACTTAGCGTTGATTAGGGTCTGGTGTTGATGGTGATGTTGATGGTGAGGGTGGTAGTGGTGAGCAGCGTCACCATCGTGTTGATCTTGGTGAACAGCGTCGTGGTCATGCTTGTGATTTGATGGTACGTCTTGCTTGAATGTGTGCAAGGTGGGATAGTATGGCTTAGGTGAAATGTATTGCTGTGGTCTTGAGAGCTGGATGAGCGATTGTGCCAACTCCAAGTACTCTGGATACCTCTTGACGTCGGTCAAGTAAGTCTTGTTGAGGTATGTGTAGTTTGACTCGTATGGGAAGTTGATTTTCCTCTCGGAGAGTGTTGGCAATACCTTGGAGCTGACTCGAGCATCGAAGTGAGGTCTCTTTCCAGCTTCAAGCTGGTGAATAGAAGGCAATTTGGTTGTGGAGCTGGGAGATGTTGACGTAACATGTTTGCCCAAGTAGCTGTAGTTGGACAAGTTGAAAGATGGTTTAGAACTCTTGATGGAGTCCAACAAGCCGTATCTCCAGTTTTCGTCATTGGGCTTGTATGTGTCGAAATAGTCAAGAGATACTGTGGGGATAATAGACTTTGCATTCCTAGATCGGTGCAGCGACCGCATTCCACACAATGCGTCGCTGAGGCTAGGTAAAGTTATGGGTGCCCGTCTCTGGGCAACAGGAAGCTGTGGTCTGCTTAAAGTTGGGTCCAATTGGAAGCCGGAAGCCTGATGCAACAAGGATGGAGGAGAAGGAGGAGCAGTTCTGGGCCTCTTGCTTGGTGGGCCATTCAGTAGTTGCTGCGAGTCGGTAGCCTGGTCACTATAAGAGCGCTTCTTGACATAGTTGGAGTTGCTAAATCCTGGAAGGGTGTGTAATCCAGGAGACACAGAATAGAGGTTCTGGTTTGTGATTTTTGTTTTAAACTGTGCTAACAATTCGTTGAAGGAGGTGGTGCCCGAGTGATGGCTCCCTCTCGAAATCGAATTAAGTTGATCTCTGAACATTGCTTCTTGGAGAATACTCATAGCAATTCACTAGCGATGTATGATGAGTTTAAAAACGCAAGGTGATGACAGTTGGTTGCAGAAGTGAAGTGTAATGCAAGATTGAATGTTTGATGGTGCTTTGAAAACTCCCGAAACAAGTTAATTAATGAGCTGCAAAAGCAAACGTGAGTGACTCTGCTAGACAAATTCAGTTTTGTTGTTCGAATTTAGAAGTACTTGTCAGCAAACTATGGAGGAGGGACTTCGGTCGTTAAAATTAGGATAATCGACAGACTAAAGCAGAATGCTTCTAGTCAAAATTAGTATGTGAAGATGTTCACCAGATGTGAAGATTGCAATTGAATGGGATTGTTCTTGAATGGAAATGTGCTTGAAAAAAAAGCTCCCTATAATGCTAAAGAAAGTGTAGTTGAAAGCGAATGTGTGAAGTCGATTCCAAATTAGAAAGAAAATCCGATATAGCGACGATCTGATCGCGAGCGACGTAGAGAAGCGAAACGCAGAAACAAAGAGTGAGGATTTGATTTCCAAAATAAAAATTCAAGAATAAGCAGAGCAGTAGGCTTGAGAGAAATATATATGGATCGCACAGATCAAGATAGTGATCCAGTAGAGTGCTGGTGTCTTTGTCAAATCAAATATCCTTCCATAATGGATCATAGAGAAGGTTACTGAAAGTGGCCGTTTTCAGCCTGGAAATGGCCCGATTAGGCAAAAGCCCCCAGCCTTTTTGACAGGATAAGTGTCCGCCGTACGCATATCTTCTAAGTGCAGGATAATGCTGGTCATTTCATATTTCAAAGTCCGAATATAGGTCTGATTGCCAATTTTAACTACGTGATCGTGCTGGCATGGCCGGATTTGATTCGGGTTTCAATTTACCGTCTTCAGGTGGGCATATGGCTCATTCATAAATGTTGGCAATTCACATTTGTTCTAGAAAACGGTCCCATCCGGCAAACCATTTTAGACTACTCACTGACGTGCAGCAGATGTGAAGGAAGTGTTTTCAATGTAACCGTTGATCTCCCGTATTCCAATTAGCATTTGAATGCCAATTACGCTATTTACTTTTTACAGAAGCGTATAGTCGTAATCTAAGGATCCAGATCAGCGGTATGTCGATCATGAAGCAAATACCGAGCGCGACAATTATTATTAGATCCGTGAATGTGCACACAAATTCTGTAGAAGTATTTATTATAGTCTACACGCATACTGATTCACGACAAGTCTATGTTTTAAACTCTTATTTATTGGCCTTTTCCTCCAATTTCTGCTCACCTTCAGTGGCGGCAATACTTCCTCCGACTCCACTAACGATGTGTCCGACACTGCCCAATCCGAGCGAATCAGCGATTTTGTTTCCTCCGACAGACCCAGCAACGGAGACTGCTATGTTCTTGACCGTTCCAGCTTTATCGTCAGGCATTTTGTATTTTTAATTGACATTAGGAATTGAAGAGGAGTTGTGGAGTACTTATATATTGTGAAATCTTCTTGGTTGTGTGCCCATGGCTTTCCTTTCGTACTATCTTGCTGTCACGTTGACAGCCTCACGAGAAAGCAATCTTGATGCAATACCAAGTACTTTCAGTACTCCATTGAAATCCTGTGCTTACGGGTTTTCATCAAATCAAAATCCGCTTAAAGCGCTTTAGCTCAATGTGTCATGCTTCGATATGGACATGGACCGCTGGCTGCGAAAACCTGAAGGTTAGTATGTTCTCTTGAAACCCGCTCTATTTAAGCACGTAACGCCGTCCCACAAAAGAGATGACGTGCCGTTCATAGCCTAATATTGTTTCCAGCTCACGCAAATTGGTGATAATTATAGGGTCAGAACTAATATTTTTGTGTCTTGGACACATTGCATAGTTCCATGGAGGCAACTGAAGGGTTGCAGCCTGAGTAGAAGCCTAATCCCACGTTGAACCTGACCGCCCAGACTATGGAAAAAGTCTCCATGGACATTTGAATTCGCCAAACGAGACAACGCTTAATTCGAAGTCGTATTAAAAATTTTTCAATAAGTTTAGACTCTGAGTAGAGTTCTCACTTGCTAGGTCTGCGCAATGTGTCTTCTTGAGAATAGAGATACCCATACCCATTCAACCTTGCATAAATAATATCAGGAAAAGATTGAAATTGGTAAGTTCTGACTATCTTCAAAAAATTTCCAAGCACATTCATGAAATTTCGTTTGAAAAGTCTAGCAGTCTATCTCTTAACTTAAAGACCTAGCTCCCATTGGCTTCACTAAGCCCAATAAAGGTGTAAGTGTGCAGTACCAACGTTGTACAGAAGTCACATCAAATTCATCAACCTTCAATTATACTTTGAATCAGAGACGATGAATCAAAACCAAGATCCCAGTACGTAAGTCAGATTGTTGATTTCTCCATACATGGAGCTAACTCGTCTATAGCACAGCCAATCGAGCCGTTTTTGAAGAAGCTCTTGGCCTCGTTGGATCTCCAGTATTTTTCTCTGGGTCCTGGAGCACAAGCACAATATCCAAATGTCGAAGCTTACGCTACACAGTTTGCTAAGCAGTTGAAACCAGCTACTTCGATCGTTGTGGATGGAAAGCCATTGATTCCCGAGTCTCCTGCCGCCGATGCTAGATTGGAATTCCAGAAAAAATGGTTGGCATCGCCGTTGACAAACCACCAAATGAGCTCCTTTGACTGCCACTTAGTGCCAGGCACTGGACTCTACACAGTCATCGTGAATGGCAAAGTTCGCTTTGACGAGAGTGGGAGATCAAAACTAGGCGAGACTAGCGACTTGATCCAGCCTACAACACCAGCAAAACCTCGTCCCATTTGGGGTCCGTGGTTTGGGTTCAATCTCAACTTGGTGGTTGACGAGATGGTTGTCACAAACGACGAGGCCCAAACGGTCAACGTCTTCAATTATAGAATTACATTTAAGCCTCACGACAGTGTGGTGCGCATATAGGTTAATTAAAAAAGGGTACATAATCGCTAAACCTGGTTGGACGCAATGTATTGGTTAAGAAGGAGTCCCAAGTAGTTGTCGGAGTAGAACTCAACTTCCGGCATCTTGTATCCGAGCTGTTTAACAGCTTGTTGGATGTTTGGAATGATGAAACTGTAGAATACCACATCAACTGGTGCATTTTTGCCCGACGACTTGAGCTCCTGGCTCTCAACTACATTCGGAATTGGGTAGTTGATAACTGCCTTGTGGGGTGTGTCATCACCGTCACTACCAAAGTCGTCAATAGTAACATATCCCTTGCTAAGCTTTTTTGAGTCAGAATCAGCAATCGACTCGATGATGCCTGGATATCGCAAAGGAGCTTGAACATCGGTATTGTCCCAGTTTAAGTCATTTTGCTTCCCAATAAATCTTTGGTGCGGAGGCTTCAAGTAATCATTGTCAGGTCCAATTGACAGTATATACTTGTCTCGGTTAAGAAGTGGTGCTATCTGGATAGCCACATGTTTTGGTAAAGTCACTTTGACCCAATCATTTTGAAAGGGAGAAATGATGTAATGTGTGTCAATGGTATACGGGCCCTTGTATAAATCATATCGAACTGACCCAGTGTTGATGATGATAAGCCTCTCTTCGTTTGTGGTGATATTTTCATTTCCCGGTTTCAACAGAGGCAATACCTTTTTAGTAAGTAAGCGGAAAATATTCTTTGGATGTGTGAGAGGAACGTAGTCCATGTAGTAGTTCGAATGCAGAACAAATCCAATTTCCTTATCCAAGTTTAATTCCTTACGAGCTTCGTCGATCATGTGCTTTGTGGCCGTTCCGTTATCTGTGTCGAAATGCTCAACGTCGTTTCTGCTGTGGAAGAGGAACAGATCCCTATTGAAGTCAATGTACGACCTAAAGTAACGCGATTTCAAGTCGAGTTCTTCAGAGCTCGTGTTGACACTCAAAAAGCCAACTGTTTCACAAAATCTGCCGCTCTGAAGTCCAGTAGACAACTCGTCATAGACGACGAAGTCCCGAATATGGCTATGGCCTCCAAAGTATTGGATTTTGGCCGCTGGATAGTGGTCTCTCAACTTGGCATGGAGCAAGCCGAGTTCATTCCACCTTCTGTCCACTGGTACATGACCCACCACGAGAACGATATCCACAGTTTCGGCAGGATACAACGTCAAAGCTTCATCGAACCAGGCCTCGTAAATGGCATCGGCAATGGGTGTTACTTTTGTTTGAATGTTGTTTCTGTTGAAATTAAACAAGAAGGCAAACGAGAGTATTCTCTTTTTCTGTACCTCGGTAGTGAAATATCTATACTTCTTGCCAAATGGAACCCATTCCCCATCCTTGAGATACTCCACATTTGAGCAGATGTAGTTCTCCTTATAGTGAGGGATTAAGACTTCGACCTCTTGCTGAGAGTTCTCTACCAAGTATAATTCGTGATTGCCCAAAGTGACTATATCATATTGCTGTCGAATGAAGATTGGTAGCGATCTCTGACCATTCGGCACTGTTATGTCTGATAGCCCATTGCCATCATGTCTGTCTCCACTATCCACAAGTAACAAGTCTTGACCGTTCAGATGGGCCAAGCTTTTCATATGATGTGCAAACAGCACAAAATCTCCCCAATCAGCACTGTAAGTCTTCTGATTAATATGGCCAGAATACCAGCCATGGGTATCAGTAGTATGGAGAAAATTGACATCACTAAGCACCAATTTTCTTTTAGAATGGGCTGAAGAATATTGCGAGAGAGCAATGCCCACCAAGAAAATTATTGGATAGAGTTTCTTGACAAGCATTGGTGATAAAGCAGATTGTGGGAGTAAATTAGATGTGTAGATAAGATAATGCGTGCGCCATACATTGCTTTACCTCTAGTAAGAAAAGTACCCTGGGAGTTTTACAATCGAACTTTATATGAAATATGTATTAATTTGCTAGATGCACTCAGACACTTACAAACCGTTCTGGGCTCTTCTTCTGTCACGCTCCTCAGCGATAGACAACTTGATACCCTTACCCTTTGGCAAGGAAACCCATGGCTTACCAGCTTCGGTACCGACAACGAAAACGTTAGATTGTCTGGTCACGAAAGTGTTCTCCAAAGCGTCCTTGATGTGGACCAAGTCGAAACCACCCTCGTGCTTCTCTCTGTGCACAATGACACCAACTCTACCCAAGTTCTTACCACCAGTAACCATGACCAACTTACCAGTGTCGAACTTGATGTAGTCAGTGATCTTACCAGTAGCCAAGTCGATCTTGACGGTATCGTTGGCTCTGATCAATGGGTCTGGGTATCTGATGGTTCTACCGTCGTGGGTGACGACGTATGGGATACCTCTCTTACCCAAAGCGATCTTCTTGACCTTACCCAACTTGTAGGAAGCCTCCTCAGCAGTGATTCTGTGGACAGTGAATCTACCCTTGATGTCGTACACCAATCTGAAGTTCTCGTTGGTAGCCTCCAAGGTGATGACATCCATGAAACCAGCTGGGAAGGTGGAGTCGGTTCTGACCTTACCGTCAACCTTGACGTGCTCTTGCATCAAGATAGCCTTGACCTCTCTACCGTTCAAAGCATACTTCAATCTGTTTCTCAAGAAGACGATCAAAGGCAACGACTCTCTCAACTTGTGTGGACCAGCGGATGGTCTTGGAGCGTAGGTACCGGACAACTTGTCCAACATCCAGTGGGATGGGGCTGCCAATCTCTTAAGGTGCTTCTTTGGTCCTCTAGCCATTTTGGTTTAATGTAGTTAAAGAAATTCGTAACCAGAACATTGAAAATTTTCATAAAGTGCGAATTGTGGTGATACTGCACTTTGCATTCAGGGCGTGAGCCCTTTAGCATCACGTGCACATTTATGAATCTTATACGCTCGTTTCCTCCCATACTTTACCAACTGAGAGAACAGAGTTTTGAATGCATATTCATGAGTTTCGATAATTTGAAAGCGGCCTCCGCAAAATAAAGCATTTTTCAAGTGCTCGTAAATGCACAGTTATTGTAAAGTTTCCGATTATCAGATTGCGCATTCTCACCAAAACCACTTCTTACTCTGCTTGAGTTCGGCCTCAAGGGTTTCCTTCTCAATTGTAAGCTGTTCAAGTTTCTCTTCAAGATTCGCGAAACGCTCAGTCTCACTTGCATTGACCATCAATAATTCTTGAATCTGACTTTCAATATCTTGCGGAAGACCTTCAGGGCCAGATTCGAGTTTGGACTCCAACTCCGAGATATCAGCCTGTAAATTGGAAACAGTATCTTTAAGTTCCTCAGTATCGCCAAGAACCTCTGGCAAAAGTACTTTAGTATCGACAAGCAGTTGGACGACAGCTACGTGATCGTGGTTCAATTTCAAGTATTCGCACTCAAGTGCTTTGATCTCATGACGTAAGACACCATTGTCAATCTTGAGCTTCTCGATTTCATCTACTCTCGCTTCATCTGTGCTGCACATGTGATCAAACTCCAGCTTGAATTTGAGAAGATCTGATGGAGAAATAGGCACAAGCAAAGCATCTTGCACAAATGCGTCAAGCTTGTAGTAGCTTGGATTATTAGTTGAAGAGTTCTTTCTTGACAACAAGGAAAATCTTCTGGGTTCTTGCTTCTCAGGATTAGCAATATATTCTTCACTCACATACACATTGAAAAGATTCGACTTCAAAAACTCTAAGAGCGCATCAAAATTCAAGCGGAGAAGAGTGGCTTCGTTTCGAAGCATCAAATTGACTCCAAGTCGAAGCACACCTTCAATTCCCTGTGTGATGACCAAGTCAAAAATTCTGAGCACCACATCTAGTGGGAATTTGTAGCTGAAGAAAGTGAGGAACCACTGTGAAGCGTACATCAGGGAACGCACACCTTGACGGATCAAGTGGTTGTAAAGTAAAGGCAGATTCTGGTCTATCAAACGGTCAAATTGGTGCAACAACAAATGTAATCCGTGCATGTCTGGAACAAACAAGTCCCGGAGGCCGTACTCCTTCATTAACACCACAAGTAGGGAGAAACATTCCGCCTCTGTCATGTTCATGATCAATGGAACAGCAATGAATACCATACCCTGAGTGTAGCCAACGTCTGGGTCGAAGAGCGAGTATGTTTTGATAACGCTGTATAGTTCTTCTGCTTTATTCAATGCGTCCACGTTCGTGAAGAATGAAGTTCTGGTCAAGTCTCGTTTGATGGACCTCTCATGTATGGAGGGTTCACTCTTCAAATTCATGTACAATTCCTCAAGCTGAAGACTCTTAGAGCGCGTAACTAGCTGCCAGATAATGCCTCTGAACTCCTTGGGGATGCCTTCCGCTACAGCTTTTTGTAGCAATTCCGGATCATCTTGGACAACCGAATCGTAGTTGTCCACTACTCGACTCCAGAATTCCCAGTCAATTGGCGCTCTGCCCAACAGCTCGGGCGACATGTGGCAAATGGTGGCCTTGATATCGTTGTATGTCTTCTTTATACTTTCCGTTCCGGAGTTTATAGCGTTCTGCTGTGATGCATCTTTGGATCCAAACTTGATGGAAATATCCGTTTGCTTGGCCTTCAACAACAGCGAGGCCACACCCAGTGGCGGTGGCAAGCCGTTCATATCTGCACTTATACTACTGTAGAGGTGTTTCCGAGAAGGCAAGTTGTCCATCGTCAGATACGATTTGTCTTCATGCTCATCCTTGGTTTCCGGGCTGGTTGGAACGTCAGTGTGCGCTTTCAGCTCAATATGTGTCTCTGGTTCTTCATCCGAAATCTCATGCGAAGAATTCTCTGAGTGCTGAGGCGTGTCTCCAGCTTCAGCGTTAGTTTCGGGCTCTGGCACGCTTACGTCTTGTAAGTCTGTATTCTTCACAGTTATGATATTTTCGTCTGCGTTCGCGGCCGTGCCTGGAGGCAGAAAACTCTCTTGTGAGGACATTCCGATCAGTATTTTGGGTACGAAAAAGGTGTGAATGAGTGCTTAAAACTTGGTCCACTGGAACTTTCTGTATCGGTGCCAGGTGGTTTCGATTTGTATGGTGATAATGTGTGCAGTTCTCGGATACCTAGGGTGGAGCTATGGTGTGCAGGAGAGGATCCTGGAACCATTGGCTGGGGTCGATAAGTTATAAAGCTAGAGGTAAATAAACATTTCTGACGCGTTTGGGTGGTTGGTGAAATACGAAGATTTCTAAGAATCCGTTTTTAATTTTAATTTCCTTGCTTTGGATTTTTGAAGCAAAGTATTTGGATGGAGACCTTCGCATGGTAGACCCAAATCGACCATTATTTGACGTATACCGGAAATAACAGCTGGTCTTGACTACAAAGGGAAAAGCAGTTCACTCTAATTGAAAAGAAAGATAGCGTCAACTTTGATATCAATTTCTCATCGGGCTTTATACTTTATATTATTTCTCTTCTAGAAACAAACCAGTCCCCATGCCAATCTCTCTACAGAAATCAGTTCTTATACAAACATAAACTCATTCAAGCCAAACATACCTATTGAATCCGGTTCCGTCCCCTATGCCCAGCAATAGCTGTCCTCTTCATAAATTTCAACACGGTGCTCCGATTTGATTTCAGAGCCGCAAGATGACGACAAAACATCATAGTAGCAAGATTCTGAGCCCGACAGCGACAGCATGTTGCAACTGCTCAAAATGTCAAACTCAGACACAGACGATAACTCGTCGCTACTAACAGATTCGCATTCATTACGTAAGTCCTCGTGGACGATTCCACTTAAGACGTTCTTCTCAAGTAAGAGTGCCTCCAATTTTGCTCTATCGCAGTTGGGGAAGTACACCCGAATAACGTTGTTGCCAGCAAGGAAACGAAGTGGGAGCTCACCAAGCTCGCTCAACCGAGCCAAATCCCGCTGCAACTCAATAATATGTTTTTCGAAACGCTTCAAGTTTGCAAGCAATTCCGCCAAAACCTCCGCACTCATCATCGTGGCCAGAGGGATCAAGATCTTCGGCTCGATCTTGAAGTCTACAAAACATCCCTCGGCAGCCTCCAGCACCGGGCTGGCTAAGTTCATCACCATGTCGTGGAACTTCTGTGTCAACAGAATATTT
This sequence comes from Sungouiella sharkensis, assembly GCA_030567015.1. Taxonomy (NCBI): domain Eukaryota; kingdom Fungi; phylum Ascomycota; class Pichiomycetes; order Serinales; family Metschnikowiaceae; genus Sungouiella; species Sungouiella sharkensis. The sequence goes on along the minus strand of JAJLRN010000001.1, from coordinate 303,921 downwards.
AGTCTGAGCGACAGAGGCACTTGCTCCATCGCTGTCCTCGCCGCATATGCCGAAAGTCTCTGCACGTTCCATGCGGGCTTTCTGTCCTCGTTCACACTGAACTTCCTCTTGAGAAGCTCGGTGAGGGTGGGAGCCTTGTAAAACGAGGTGAACAGCCTCAGCCGGAACTGGCCGCGCGACGAGAAGTTCTGGAACATGATCGACCCGTTAATGTGGGACCATCTCATGTTATGAAAGCCGCTAAAGCGGTGGGAATAGGTGGAGTAGAAGCGGGTGGCATAGTAGCCTCTACCAAACGCCATGGTGGAGCTGTAGTGGCCATAGCCATGCTGCGACGATACTCGAGGTATGCGGAGGCCCCGACTGCCTCGCATGGGCACAGGCACCAGCACTGGGACTGGGACAGGCACACGCCCCCGGTGGCCCAAGTTTTCCTGGATCTCCTCGAGCGCCTGGCGTATCCGTCTAGCGATACTTCTCCTAATAGAGGAAAGGTTCTTCAACGCGGACATGGCGGGGCGGCGACGGGAGGGAGATGCTGCGAATAGATAAATAAGAAAAGATAGTGGGGACGGTGATTAGACCAGGAAAAAAAACTGGGAGTTGAGAAGTTAGTGTGGAGACTGAGGTATTATGTTTACTGGTTGGGGAATTGTCGGTTTGCGCACGACACAGTCATGAGCGCCGATATCCGGGTCCGGGTCAAGGATGCGGATATTGGAGATAAAGAAGGAAGGTTTTATCTTGAGGGCCACAGCTATTTCGGAGATAAGGTGCACAATCAACGGCCGTACAGCTTCTAACATTCAAGTCTATATTAGCAAACAGATAAGGAAAAGGTAATACGTAACTCGCAGGGACACCGGCCAGGGTATAAAATACAAGAGATGAAGGAAATCGTGAGGGTCGTTAGGCAAAGTCATCGCACATGACTTCGTCAAAGATGGAGGTGTACTCGGTGATGGAGTGGGTTTTCTGCCTTTTCAAGCACTTGCCCGAAAGATCGTCCAATTGCTCGTTTTCGTAGTTGTAGTTGTCGTACGAGTTCAACGAGAGAAGCGACGAAGGACTCGTCAACGATGCCGCATGCGTGGAGTCAAACGAGTGAGCGTGCCGGCTGGTGGTGCCGGCCATGGTGGGAGCAGACTGGCCCAACACCGCCGAAAGCATCAGCGGCACCGCCACGTTCTTAGTCACCGCAGGCGGAGGAACAAACTGGAACCGTTTGGTGTCAGTAGGGATGTTGTTGAGCACAAAGTCATCGATGATCTCCTGCTTGATCTTCTGCTTGTCGAAGGGCACTTCAATGTCGAAGTTGTCGGTGTCGAGCTTCTTGTCGTCCAAAGATCCACTCAAGGAGTCGTTGTTGGAAAAGATGGAGTATGATGGGGACTGGTTGACGGACGTTTCATCGTGCAACTTGTCTCTGTAGCGTCGCAACGTGCTGTTGTAATCGTCCTGGTCCACGAGCTGGTCCACATCGATGCTCAGGGGCAATAGGTAGCGCAAGATCTCGGTGACATGTGCCAATTTGTTTTCCACTTCGGTCAAATGTGCTCTTGTCAATGGAGATCGAACAGTCCGGGGAGAGTACGAGCAACACCATTTATGCTGGATGCACTTCAGACACTTTGGGTATTCTTTGGAGCACTTGAGCTTGCGCTTTCTACACGAATCACACGCCTGCTCGATATTGGAATCCGATAACGTTGACACATCCGACTTGGACAAGGTCATAGTCATCAGCGACGTGGACAAGGATGCGGATGAAGATGCGGATGCGGATGAAGATGCGGATGAAGATGAGGTCGACGACGAGGACGAGGTCGAGGATGAAGACGAATCTGCAACTGAGCTGATAGAGACCATGGTGGGCGATTGGGGCTCCAGCTTGATTTTCAACAAGGATTGAGTCATTGCAAGGGATCCAGCGACTTATCGGAATGTTATCTTACGGTGTGATGGTTTCCACCTTTAGAACAACGTGCCTGGAAAACTTATGATCAGGGGATATGCAGACAGGCTTCGGTCCGGCGGAGGAAGATTTGATGCAGCGGGACTTGACAAAGGGTTGTTTTCGAAAATATCGAAAAGAAAATGCCCGCCAGGTGTCGTAGGGTGAATAAGCGAGGCTTTTAAAATTTTTCCTCTACTCGTTGAGTGAGGAGGCCGAGAGGGGTAACCTTCAAATGTATCTCAGTGTCCATCCTAAATTACTCGCCCTGTGTGCAGGAGGGTAACCTCTAGCTGGGATGGCCGGTTGTCCCGAACGCAACGAACACGCAACAAACGGTTGCTTCTGCGTAACCGGAGCAATTCGGTTCTCTGCAGCGATTGCTAGTTTTGTCCCCTGGTATTCCTGTCAGCTACTCTTGCCTACCATATGCGGTAGCCGGGTCGTTGAAGATCGCCGAAGTTCGGCCTGCACTTTGGTGTTATTGCCCAACAACATCTTCTCTTGGAAGAACGCAATGTTGCGTACAGTTTTTCCATATACGGCGGTTGTCTGCAGGAGGACAGCCCTAATAATGCGATCCAGCGAAGTGATATGCGGTTTATTGTCATTTCGGACTTGGTTCGGACTTGTGGTAGTGAGGTGAAATTGATAAAGATGGCAGCTGGAGTGGGAAAAACGATGGAAATTGTCAGGATGGTACCTCTGGATTTGGAATGTAGAGCATTGGAAAAGTGTGTGCATTGTCCAAATTGACATGACCGGGACCGGAACGTACTTCTCGCTTGGCTCAAGTTATAAGTTGTGACCTATTACGAATAAGCGATGGAAGCAACTGCCAAAGTTTCCCACGCATGATCACGTCAGCCCGGCATTACCAAAGCTGGTCTAGAACAAAGAGCAAGAGTCAGCATAGAGCCGACAGAAACCTGCTATTTAGCAACCACTTGCAAGACCTGGACAGTAGCCTGGACGTTAAAGTCCGCGCTGACGGTTTCTTCTGGCCTTGACATTTTCGAGTCAATTGCGACACCAGTCACATGATCTGTATCACATGAACGTTTGCTTGTAGAATCACTTGACCAGTCACATGATCTGTATCACATGAACGATCGCTTGTAGAATCACTTAACCAGTCACATGATCTGTATCACATGCCTTTTCACTTGAAGGATCACTTGATCAGCTACATGACCAAATACTTGACCAACATCACACTCCGAGTCAACTGACCAGTCACTAGGCCAGTCGTTTGGCCAGTCACATGATCAGTGTCACATGCCTTTTCACTTGTAGAATCACTTGACCAGCTACCTGACCAGTCACTTGACCAGTCACTTGCCCAGCATCACAGTCCGAGTCAACTGACCAGTCACTAGACCAGTATCACTTGGCCAGCATCACTTGGCCAGCATCACTTCGAGTCAACTGACCACCATCACGCTGGGTCATATGACCTGCATCACTTGGCGAGTATCAACAGTTAGTCACCTCTTCCACAGTCTTCAAATCGCTGCAATCTGATCTTGTCGTAAGAATGATTAAAGTAGAACACTCGTTGAATATCTGGCTCTGAGGTTACAAGCACAGCATCTATTTTTTCCTCTTTCATTGTTTCCTCATTACCTTAGAGATCCCATAGTCTCCCCCAAAAAAGACATTAAGAACTCTACACCGCGCTCCTCCACTCCTAATCAACCACTAGACATTATCGTCGTGAAACACAAAGTGCGTCTTTTTCGGGTCCTTGGGTGCACTAGCAACGTACCGGTCGTTGTCCACGGGTCGCTGCATGATATCGTTATGGTTGAGCACGCTTTGAATACTTAAAACGATGGTCTCCACCCCGCAAGCAGGAGTCCAGTCCTTGCCCAAGAGATTGAGACAGATATGCCCGTTCGAGTAAATGTGTGGATGCACAGGAATAACATACTGGTCCTTCTGTAAAAAGCGCACCAGCGGAGAATCCACTGGGTAGCCTGATACTATCGTCACTGCCAAGAGGTGGCTCTGGCTGGAGTAGTGGGGGTTTTCTGTGGTTATCTCAAACTGGTAGTTGGTCATGTCACTTTCCGCGAGCATGCGGATCCCAGGAAGGGAGTTAGTACTGAGCGCACGGTACTCTTTAAGAAGACGGCGAGAATAGGGATGGGACATAAGATGTTTTTTTCGAGTGGGTGATAGAGTCTAATTGTGAGCCGAATGGTGGGGGCACAAGGACTCGTGCACGTGACCAGAATCGAAGTTGGGGCTTCCGTGGTTATGCATCAGTTGGTAACACCGGGCGTGTTATTGGCTGGAATTAGTAAAGTCGAGGTGGCAGAATGAGGTGGCAGAATGAGGTGGCAGAATGAGGTGACAGAATAAAGTCAAAATTATAGCCCGAAATGAGCGCATGTTATAGGCGAATTACACACGGTACTCGGTGCGAATGCCCGAGAGTTCTAACCGGTGTCGCTTCCAAGGTGGGCCAATAGACCGGCACTAAAGTAGACCAATTTTGGTGAGGAAAACCCCGATATTTTCTGGCAACACTCGGTAGTACTTTTCTAATCAAACAAAAAAAGTTACAGGAAATTGCTTTGAAAATAAGTCATACGATCATTTCCTCTTTTTTGTTTTCTTTTTTTTTTATTATTATTTCTTCTTCATTTCTTCTCCCTGCTTCGCCTTCTTCTTTTTATCCAGTCATCAGAGTCTTAAGTGCGGCCACCTGCCTCTGGTTTCCACGGCTCTTACTTTGCACATAGCGAGTTCCCAGAAAAAAGGTGCTGTTCTTTCTCGTAACTTTGATTCTCTTAACTCTATGGAGAATTTCCATTGATTTATGCGATAAAATTCATTCACCTTAAGCGTCGGAGAAAAACTGTGAAATTCCTCATTTTACAATGATGATGGCGCAACCTTAAATAACAACGCTCCGCTGATGTTCCTACCTCGGGAATCCCCGTCCGGCGGCCTTTGGTGACCCTCGCTCGTATGCTTTTACAATCCCCCGTCAATTGGGTAACGGTTTTCCGAAAACCTCTTGTATTCCCTAAATTAACTTTTTTTTTATATAGGCATCTGCCGTATATGGCCAGAGCTGGCGGTCTGCCTGGCACTGGCCACTTTATTAATGGCCTGCTTGCTGGTGGCCCGCTTGAATCCGTTCAGTTTCCTCTGCGAATTCTGGTACTTCTGGCTCTTCTTTTTTGACTGCGAATTATACTGTGTGCGCTGGAAATACGGTGAAGCGTTCTCACTGATGGTGCTGTTGACCTGTGTCACCGTAGGCGGCTGGGTGCCAATGCCACCATCCTGACTGGCCTTCTTGCGTTCTCTAGATAATGCTCCCAATGCCTTCTTGAAGTATTGGAAAAACGGAACATGCTCTTTGGTCGCATGCTCTAACTTTCCAAAATCTCGCGCATTGGTGGGAAGCTTGATGGCCATTTCTTTCAAAAGATCGTCTCCAATGAAGTAGGATGGGCGACCGTATCCTAGCTCTTGCAGTTTCTGTAACCGGAGATTTCGCAATTCACTGAACGCATGCTCAATTGCCTGTTCGTTGCCTGGCGAAACGGCTCCATTGAAATTCTGCCGCGAAAGCACGATTTTAGATCTTGTATCTCCCCAATCGATGTTCTCCTTCTCTTTCTCCTGCTCGTAGCGAACTTCTCTAGCACTAACAAACGACTCCTGGTATCTAAAATTAGTCAATCCAGGTCCGTTACCATTAGAACTCAAACGTGGTTTGTTTCCGTTTCCAGTAAAAGTGGGCCGGCCGCTCTGTGCAAAGGAAAGCTGGATTCGCTTCCTTCCATCTAAGATTTCACCTGAATTTGGTCCCAACTTCACGTAAGTAGATGCAAAGCCTCCTTTCATAACCTGGTATTCTAACAAGCATCCCTCGCTTTGCAAATGGAAAAAGATCCGCTCAATATCTCCTCTATCCAAGTCCTTACCTTTACCATGATTCGGATCATTGCTATGGCCTAGTTTCATAATCTTGTTACTCTTCGAGCCTTTGTAAACATCCTGGCAATGAATAACCGTCACCTTATCATGTTGAAGTGCTCGGACCATCTTCACAATATTCAAACAATGCTCTGTGACATCTCGGGTCACTGAAACTACCTCGCTGCAACAATTATCACATTTCCTCTGACACTCTCTAGGATCAAATGTCTCGTTAAAGAAATGCAATACTTGCCTTCTTCGACAATCGGTTTGGTTTTCACAATATTGCACCACTTGTCGCAACTTAGCAAGATGTGTATCACGAGCCGATTGTTCAAGTTTGTCGTCTCTCTGAATCAAACTTTGAAGACTTCGAGCGTCTTTATATGAGTAGAACATAATACATTCACTTTCCTTACCATCTCTTCCAGCACGACCAGTCTCTTGGTAATATCCTTCCAAGGATCTAGGAATGTACATGTGTATGACAAACCGGACATCTGGTTTGTCAATACCCATACCAAACGCGATCGTAGCACAGATGAGCTGAATCTTGTTCTGCTGCCATTGCGTCTGAACTTCAAACCTCTCATTTGGATCCATACCGGCATGATAATACATACACTGAATGCCCCATTCATTGAGCTTTTGAGACGTTGTTTCACATGACTGCTTCGAATGACAATAGATGATTCCAGTTTTCCCCGGTTGAGTGTTCAAAACGTAATCTCTAACCCATTCGTAAAAGTTTGGTGGCTTATTTCTAACTTCGTAGAATAGATTCGTTCTGTTGAAACTTTGTTTGAGTAACACAGGGTTTGACATCCGCAAATGATGCACAATGTCTAAACGCACTTTCTCATTGGCCGTAGCTGTAAGAGCCATTATAGGAACATTAGGGTATTGTTGCTTGAAAATACTCATGCCTTTGTAATCTGGCCGGAAATCGTGACCCCAGGAACTCACACAGTGAGCTTCGTCAACAACAATTCTTGCGAGCATATCGTTTTCATACAACTTTGAAATGACTTTTTGCACTCTGACAGAGTTATTCACCATCTCAGGAGACAAGTATACTAGGTCAAGTTGTCCACTAGTCAAGGATCTGAATGTAGCATTCCTCTCATCGCTCGTACCCTTGGAACTTATCATACCTGCTCTGATGCTTTTGTCTAGCAAATGCTGTACCTGATCTTGCATCAAAGAAATCAATGGAGAAATGACCACAGTTGTACCCTTCGTTTTACCACTTTGAACCAAAGCTGGAAGCTGATAACATAAAGACTTTCCTCCTCCTGTAGGGATCAAAACGAAGACATCTTTGCCAATGAGAGTAGAAACAATAGCTTCTAACTGGTTAGAACGGAAATCTGGCAATTTGAAAATGTTATGGAGAACATCATAAACTTCATCAATAAAATCTTCTGAGCCAGGAAGTACTCGTTTCTTCGGCTTCGTCGTTACGGTCTTCGACAATTGAATCAACTCATCGTCATCGTCACTGAAATCGCTGTCGCTCTTTATGTGAACTTTAGTTTTTGGGTAATCAATCTTCGAGTGCAGCAACTCAGTCAATGCATTTAAATCCTCGGCTTCCAAGTCGTCGTCGGACAAAATCTCGACAACTTCATCACGTCCTTCATTCAACTGAGTTGTGAAGTCCATGTTATTTGCATCATTATCATCATCTGAGACTTCAATAGGTTCCGACAAATCTTCATATTTAACTCCGTAACGAGTAGCAACGTCCTGTGACAAAATTATATCTTTCATTTCATCACGCAACCGTACTCTTTCATCCAGAACATCATTATCGGAGTCAAGCTCGTCATCATCACTTGCAACCTGCTGAGAATCTGCCTGAGTTCCTTGCGGAGTGCAAAATGTTTCATCAATCGATGCCAATTCGTCGTCGCCATCATCTCTAGCCACAAATCCACTTAAATCGGTATCTTCATTGTCGACCTGGGAGGAGTTGAGACCATCCATAAAGCCTTGGCCGAATTCATCCTCCATGTCGTCATCCTCGATATTTTCTGAAATGTGAGGCAGTTTAGGACGATTTCGGTTCTCCATAATAATCCTACGTGCCTCAGCCTTATTGGCTTCGTAGTCTTCATGGTCGTCGTCATCCACGTTCCTAGGCGACGTGGCCACGATATTTTGTAACTGTAGCTTTGAAATAGAGACGGAGGGTGGCGACGAAACGATCTTGCTAATATGTGCTGAAAGATCATTCGATACAGAAACCATTGATGAAAGCTCTGGATTATTGCTGGAGAGTCTTGACATGTCTTCCTCAGTCGGTAGAGGGTCGAGAAACGTAAACTTGGACCGTAAGGAAGCTTGTTTCGCCTCTACTTCCTTAAACTTTGGTAGATAGCTATTTGAGTGCCATAACTTTTTAGCATCGAGCGAAAGCGAAGTTGATTCATTGATGAAATGGCTTTTGGTAAGCAAGTTGATCTTTGCCTCGCAGATACGAATATATTCATGTAGCTGACTGACATTGTTATTGGCAGAGTTTGCTAGGAGTGATGGGCCTCGACTAGCTTTTTCTGGCTCGCCATTGGTGAGCGATGGTTTTGGATATGCTGAAGATATGTTCTGAATAGTTGTGTTGGAATGATGGTTGATCTGATGAATGGACTGGCTACTGATTCGATCATTTACCTCTCGTGTTGCCCCATTGTCTCTGAGAAACGGTGTTCTCTCTGGTTCTGGCTTCACTGGTTTGGCTAGAGCAGGTGGAGGTACGGAGTCCACTCTTGGCCTTTTCAGCAAGCGAGAATCTAGCGTACTCTGTCGCTTATGCACACCAAGCCTGGCAGTGTCAATGAGCTTGTACGAGTCTGAGTCGTTGTCGCTGAAGTCAGAGATGTCATCAATGTTGATCTGTGTCGAAGCATGCATAGGTCCACTTGGAGGTTTATTTATGGTTCCCAAGTGTGCTGTTTGCGTTTGAATATTAGAAGTGGATACATTTTTAACACTGCTCGCTGTCGGTAGCGACGGTAGCAATACCCCAGTGCTGCTATTTCCAGTCGGAGGCACATTTAATGATGTATTATTAGTGAGTGGAGAAATGATTGGGCGAGATCCAGACAGAGCAGGCGCCGGATCTTTCCGAAAAAGAATATCGAGCTGCCACGGCGGCACCGTCTGCGGATTTGCCGTCGCAAACCACGCCCTGGCCTCCCGTAGGTTGTTCTGGATCGCCATGAAGACAGGATGGTGAAGTACGCGGACCCAAATCGATGCGCGTAAGTAGATGTAGGATAAGAAGGTTGAAGGTGTAGGAAGAAATAGGCAGCGAAAAAGAGGGAGGAAAAGGTAAACAAAGAAGAAGAGGACGGAACAGAGGAGAAAAAAAAGAGGAAATGAGAAGAAGAAATGGGAAGAAGAGATAGAAAGAAGAAATAGTAAGAAGAACTAGGAAGAAGAGATAGGAAGAAGAGATAGGAAGAAGAGATGGGAAGAAGAACTAGGAAGAAGAGATAGGAAAAAGAGACAGTAAGAAGAACTAGGAAGAAGAACTAGGAAGAAGAGATAGAAGGAAAAGATAAGAAGAAGAACTAGTAAGAAGAACTAGGAAGAAGAACTAGGAAGAAGAGATAGAAGGAAGAGGTCAGAAGAAGAACTAGTAAGAAGAGATAGTAAGAAGAGATAGTAAGAAAAACTAGGAAGACGAGATAGGAGGAAGAGACAGTGAGAAGAATTAGGAAGAAGAGAAAGTAAAAGAGATAGGAAGAAGAGATAGGAAGAAGAGATAGGAAGAAGAGATAGGAAGAAGAAGAGATAGTAAGAAGAGATAGCAAGAAGAGATAGGAAAAAGAGACAGTAAGAAGAGATAGGAAAAAGAGACAGTAAGAAGAACTAGGAAGAAGAACTAGGAAGAAGAGACAGTAAGAAGAACTAGGAAGAAGAACTAGGAAGAAGAACTAGGAAGAAGAGATAGAAGGAAAAGATAAGAAGAAGAACTAGTAAGACGAGATAGGAGGAAGAGACAGTGAGAAGAATTAGGAAGAAGAGAAAGTAAAAGAGATAGGAGGAAGAGACAGTGAGAAGAATTAGGAAGAAGAGAAAGTAAAAGAGATAGGAAGAAGGGATAGGAAGAAGAGATAGGAAGAAGAACTAGGAAGAAGGGATAGAAGGAAGAGACAGTAAGAAGAGATAAATGAAGGAAGAAGCGACGATGTGGAAGGATGGAACAGGGAAAAGATTAATTAATTCAAGAATTTTTACGAATTACATTTTGTCTCGTTATCAGCATGTTAACTAGCGTGAGAGTGAGCTACTGGAGGTTCTGGTAAGAAAATACCATCTCCAACATTGTATAGAAATGGCATGAATGAAGGCAAAAAAATCAATGATGGTAAATTTGTATACTCTTTGAAAGGTACTTTGCGGTTATGGATCTTATATTTGGATTCCTTGTTGGAGATTATGTAACTCAATTGTCCACTCTCAGCTACTTAACGATCATCCAGCACTCATGCACTACATAAGTTCCATCCACCACTCAACTACTAAGCATCATAGATCTCACCCGCAAAATAAATATCCAATACTCTTATAAGTCGTACTCTTCCAAACTGCCGAAAGTTATGAGTGCCGTGGGAACACCTCTACTGCATTTGATCAACACAGTAGAGCTCCAACTTAAATAGGCATAGAAGGGAAGACCTCATCCAAAAGACCAGAATCAATTCTTTCGAACAAATCACGGCAAAAAATTGAAAATAAGATTATAAAAGTAAAAATGGAAACTCCGCATGAAACTCTGTGTGAACGGAAATGGCTGGACCATGGCCCTAATCAGATTTTCTTACCAAGCCAACCCCACTGACCAGGGCTGCGCTGAATTAGCGTATGGAATTAGAATTATCTCCACAATCCTTCCAAGTTGCTCACATGTTATCCATCTTCTGCTCCGTTGCCACACATTGACGGGCAGTGGAAAAATCGTTCTCCGCTATATGACAACTCCAGGCGGAGAAAGCACATTCAAATGGAACAAGAAAGTGCGCGGAGGAACCACTATACCTCGCAAACTACTGGATAGATCCATTTTAAAGCTTGGCTAGAGTCAATAAGGAACATCACTGAGCTTACTGACTTTCTCCATGTCGTCTGTAAATGTAAATGCACCCTCTTACAGTCTGAAAAAGCTCATATTTATCTACCTACTTCTATAACTCAAAAATAACACCCACAATGCACTCTCAGACCGTCAGGTGTCGAAGCCCATCAACTTCCCCTCCCTAATCCCCTCACCACGTGACGAAAGTCACGTGAAGGACACTGGTGGGGAATGCTGGCGTCCCCGACCTTACAAGAGGAGTGCAAGTCCCCGCAATCACTAGGACCCTTAACCTCGAGAGATAGTAGTCACTAGTGGAATGTTGAGAGTAGAGCACTTGGACGTACCAGTAGGAAGACCGAAACTCGGAGCTGCGAAGTCGGAATTGCTTACAGGAATTGTAACACTGCGAGGCAAAAATTCATGAAGATAACCCGAGCGCAGCCGCACATCAAAGGAGGGGACCAGGCAAAGCTTCGACAAGAGAAAAGAAAAATACAATTGAGGTTGTTATTGTAGAGCGCCATTTACTAACTCGAAAATAATTCGCCTGCAGCACCTGGGAAAATTGCGAGCGATATCAGGTGCTGGAAAATGGACCCACTAGGTGGGGAGACTTTTGAGTGGAGAGATCCATGAGTAAAAGACCACTAGCAATTTTGGGCCGAAGAGTAAAGCGTTGAATGGACCACCTCGGAACGATTGGGTGTGGCAAGAGCCGGTGTCGGAGTGGCCCTCGGCGGAAGGCCGGAAGGCCGAGAAGTCCGACCGGCAGTGGCCGGCCATACCCTCGTAAACATTTATATCCGGCCAGAACCGCTAAAATGAGTGGCAGCCTTCTCGCGCCATTCTGCGCTATGGGGCACCTGCTTCCCTCGGTGCCGACTCAACATACGGCAGAATGCCACCCCCGGTAGTTTTGCGCTTGTGCCCCCGGCGTAGCTCTCGGAAAGTTGCTCGTCGATAGCGCCACTTTTCCCGATTCGCACTTACATTCATCCACCAGGAAAATACCTACATCACCCGATTCCATACATAAAGCCAGCGACTGCTAACCAAAAAAGGAACGCTTAAAAAGTTCTAAATTCTCCATAAAGTTCCTACTTCTCAATCAGCCGTCTGTTCCGCCATTCCCTAAAACACTATACTTCACTGGGAAAAAAAAAGAAAGCAACTTTCTCCTCCTCCCATTCCATTCCCCTCGCCTACTTAGTTTTTCCGGCCTGTGGACAGCAGTGTTCTCCTCTTTGTCCAGGAATTGCATGGATTTTTCGTCCCCAACTCCTCATTTTGTGCATATAGCCAGTTATATATTGACTGCGAAAAAGGCCATAATCCACTACTTGGTATATTTTTTAGAGTGATACCCTAGACTATTTTTTCAATCTTCAGTTTTTTTGCATTCATTGTGGCCATCATGGAAACGCTCCAAAGACTGAACCACTTCTACGTGCTCCACCAGGAGAAAGAGCCCCACTTTGCCATCTCTACCTTCTCCACCTCGTCGTCTCCATCAGCATCTTCATTCACAGACTCCCAGGACGACCTCTTACCGGATTTGTGGCTTGAATCGCCTTCCAATGGCCCCAACGGACAAAATGGCCCAGCGCCGCTTTCCGCCATGCAGCCACTACAGTCGGCCAACCAGGCATTCTCGCCAAACTACAACTTTTCTGTGGCTTCTGGTGCACAATCTTCCATGAGCTTTGGACCTAACACCGCAATGCTCCGGGAAGCCTCGTTGGAGTATGCACAGTCGCTCTTACCCCACAGCTTGCTTGCTCCGTTGACCGAGGAGAACTTAGACTACAACCTGGCAGTGTCCTCGCTGGAGTACTCTGACGACATCTTCAACTTTGAGCAGCAACAAGCCCAGCAGCAGACGAGACCGGCTCTCCATAACCACAACTGCCACAACCACCACAAGTCGAGGCAGGACTCCGTGTCATCGACGAGCTCCTGTAAGGGAAAAAACATCAATACCCAATTGTACAAGACGGAGCTCTGTGTCTCGTTTATGAAGATGGGGTTATGCCCATACGGCAACAAGTGCCAGTTTGCACACGGCGAGCACGACTTGAAACGAGTGGAGAGACCGGCCAACTGGAGATCCAAACCATGTGCCAACTGGGCCAAGTATGGCTCTTGCAGGTATGGCAAAAGATGCTGCTTCAAGCATGGCGACTGAGCATGGCCGCACGACCCTTTTATTTATTGCTGGTAAAGCAGGTATTGCACGAATTAATGACTTATGGCTCCCTGAATATGGATTCGTATCCATCGGATCTTGGAGGTAGAGCAGCCAGGGATATAAAATATGTTTAATTAGATATTGATCTTTTCAATGCAGGTAGTCTCTTGTAATTATCTGATCTATGGAATAATTTCTAGCTATGTTATCGGATATTCTCTATGTACATCTCAGTTCGTGATGAAGCCGTATACACGGAACACTGCACGAGTACTGTCCACATGAACCACATCTTGAGTAGCTCGAGCTGGACCCGCATATACAGCAGAGTTTCACTTTAGGCTTGAATACTCTTTCGCCAACCTTGCGTTTTTTCATGGACGGTTCTATGCTTTCGTTCTGCTCCGCAAACGAGTAGTTTACTCCGAGAATGGTGTTGATGGAGATCAAGTTTTTCTCCTCTTCAAAGTACGAGTTCAAGTTTCTTCTCGCAGCCAAGATTCTCTTGGTCGACGGTGTGTTTCCTAGCCATATTTTCTTCTTGTCGGCGGCACTGAGGTTCTTGTGAATGCTGGTGTATCCAAATGTTTTAGGAAGTTCAAAGTTTCCGTTTGGTGTTTCTTTACTTAGCTCTCCAAGTCGTTTCGAAATAAGTCTTTCTAGCTGCATTTGCTGCGATGACTTGTACATGCCACTGGCAACCGTACCGCTATTATAGTTTGCTTGCGTTTGGGCATTTAGAAGATCGGTAAGATTGTAGTTCACCTTGGGCTTGTGTTTCGAGTTTCGGTTTGCATCCTCTCCATTGCCATTATCGGCAGATTTATAGTATGGCCTTGCCAGCAAGTTGACCAGGGACAGAAAGTATATGGTTGAGCTATTTTTGTGGCCCAGCTTGGGCACCTCTTCCACTAACATGAAGTAGGATATTGTGGCTGGCAATAGGAATATGAGTTTCTACGGATTTAAAGCGTGGTGTTGTATGCACAACATGTCCAGGCAGTTCGGTACTTCCCTGTACTGACATGACCAAAGTTAACCTTTTCCGAGAAATTTTGATGAAATGATTAAGTAAATGAAATCAGAAGGTCATTGAATTTGTCGATTTGCCCTTGAACATCTCCTGTACTTCGGGATTAATGTCTAAACATAGGGTGCTTTGCGTCAGAAATATTCGACTAGGACTTTGACAAAACGAAACCGCAAAACTTACAGGCATGAAGCTCACAGTCTATTAAAGCACAAGATTCGTCTTCATCGAGTACGTGAACTCTCTGCTCATGCTGACACCGTTCTAGAGGTTATGCTGGATTTCATGCATGTGTATTTCAAAGATAAATTTCACTGAAACTTCAATTTTACTGAAACTTCACCAGATTACACTTCTACGATTCAAACCTCATTGAGGCGCAATTAAAAGCACCACCGGAACCAAGTATCAACAACAGCCTCAGATAGTAATACATCACTATATGAGTGGTGAAAACGGCCGTGATGTTGTCCACAGCGCCCACAATGCGAGTCGGCCGGCACAAGACCAGCCTTGCTGCAGCGGATGACTTAACTATAGCCTTTCCTCATCGACTGTTATAGTTGATGAAGAAAAAAGAAAAACATTCAGAAATCTTGTAGAGCTTGTGCTATATAGTGCGCGCCGGGTAAGAACCTTTGCTAGCGAGACAGTGTGGAGACACAAGTTGGGGTATTCGAGTAGAAAAGCAATTTCACAAAATGAGTGTTGTAATTGCCGTGTCAAAGGCAACTTAATTAGAGCTTCCTGAAACTCCCAATACTTGGCAGGCCGAAAAATTTAATGAACCGTTCTGACAAGCCAGGTCACGTGATAATCAAATTTTTTCCACATAGTTAGCTACGCATTAACGTGGAAAACTCTTTGAAGTTTGAACTCAATCTCTTCGATTGCCATGACTGAAGAGATTTCCGAGTTGTCCTGGGATATCTTAAAGGCTGAAGGTCCCCAGATCATTGCCGACTCGCTAACAAGCAGAAGATTGCCAGCATTGCAAAAATTACATAACGTATTAGCAGCCAGTGACTCACTGTTCTTGACAGAAGAGAGAGAATCAGTTCATGCTTTGGCTTTGGCAGTATTAAAAACTTACAACTACTACCAAGACTCTGCTTCTCGTACAGAGGTATTGCGTGTGTTGGAGAAATATGTCGAAGTAGACCGAAATTACTTAGATCGGTTTGTCAAGTTTACTCATCAAATTGCAACCAAATTTACCAATTTGGCTCTCACCGATATCCTAACTTTAATATCATGGAACAACAAGTTTGCCTTGATGTCATTGGACTTGTACGACACAAACAAGTTGCTCTCCCAGATCATTGAGGTGCAAGTTTTGTTGCTTAATTCCTGTGCGGAGGCAAGCTCCATTGAAGGTCACAAGCATAACCTTCTGCATCGAAAGCGTGCTTTCCATTCCAGCTTGAGCCAGACTAAGCAAACTTTGACTTTCACTTTGACTCACGAACCTGAGAAAGCCAAAACTTTGATTGACATCTACATTAAGAGTACTATAGCCGTCAAGAGCTCTTCTTCAGCAGTATTATTATTCTTGGGTGTTCTTGCAGATGCATTGTATGACTTACAGCCAGTGGAGCCATCATTTCACGAGCATTTGAAAAACTCAACCAATTTAAACAAGTTGGTGATGGATTATTTCATAAACCAAGTAATTTTGGCCAAGCTGGCACCAGCAAGCTATGCCCTCTCAGCATTTACAAAATATTACATCAGTAATTTTGTGGACAATGAAGAATTCGTTTCCACAGTCCTCCCTGCTTTGGAGAAGGCAATTTTGAGATCTTCTGAGATCGGCTTCTGTCATCTCACTATCCCAATTTTCGGCTCCAAAAACATAGTTGACATTAGCTCACAATTTGCATCCTCTAAGCTTCTCACTCATATTCTCAACGGTATCAAATCCACAAAGGAAAACGTCAGGGAGAAGGCATATGACACGTTGGTGGCGATCTTGACCAATGCGGTGCCAACCATTCTGGCCGAGAACAGCGGCAAGATTGTCGATGAGATCTTAAAGACGTTCAAGGGAACTGCTAATACTGATAGTAAAATTTTCCTTGCCAAAAGTATCAAGTTCTTGCCTCTCTCTGGCGATTCTGTTTCCACAAAGATCTTGTCGAGCATTCTTCCTCACACGGCAAAGGAAGTGAATGAGAACATTCTTGCTGCTTTGGTCGATATACTAACTTCGGGATATTTTCATGTATTGAAGGAAGGGTGGAATTGCGGAGATAATGAAAAGATCGAAGCTCAGTTCAAGTCCGGCTTGGAGAATGCAAAATTACCTCTCAGGAAGATCTGGGCTTCTGAGATTGGTCAGAAACTTTATGTAAACCCTAAACTCGCACAAAATGGACTGATCATCGCTTTCTTCAACCAGATTTATCCTTCCTTGTTGAAGTCCCTCAAGGAGGCCACCAAATCTCCTTTGTTGACCGTCACAAACAAGGGAATTGCTTGTGCTTATGTTTGTATCACATTGAACAAACTATTCCAAGAATCTCTCCCGGTTGATACTCAAACTGTCTTCCTTGATCCTTTCGAAGTATCTGGTGATAAGTTTTCTATTTTGGTTAGTCCTCAAGTCTATTCCAAATTAGGTGGTTTGGATCAGCAGTGGTGCTTGCGCAGTTTGATTTCAAGCTTTGAACATTCTAAAAACGATGAAGCTTTTGGTAGTGCTTACTTGTACTTTGCCATTTCATCTAATGTTTCATACTCTGCTAGAATTGAATCATTAGAAGGAATCAAGCAGTTATTAACCATCGATGCTGCTCGAGCTAGTGAAATTCTTATCAGTGGAATTGTCTCTATGGTTCACTCAGAAAGTTCAGACACTGAGCTTAACTACAACTTGAAACACTTGGCACCAGTCTTGAACATACTTACACAGGTTTCCGATAAGGAACTAGCTGAAAAGAACTTAATCAAACTTATTGCAATTGCACATCACAAAAATATTTCGGTTAAGGAGAAATGGATCGGATTGGCTTTAAGAGCCTCAATCGACCCACACAAGATTCTCGATGATTCAGTTGATGATGTTCTCCTGATTCTTTCTGACGAGCTCCGTCTTACTGACGCTTCCAGCAACTCCTATCAGGCAGCTTGCGAGGGAATAGCTACAATTGACTTTGTCAATCCAGAAGTTGTTGCTCCTCGTATTGCTCAACTTTTAGAAAATGAATTGAATGTTGATGATCTCAAGAAGATTGACGCTCATGCAATTGACATTTGGAGAGCTCCGGAAGGTGAATTGGTCACCAATGTTTTGAATTCTAAACCTAAAAAGGCTGAGGATAAGAATTCAAAGGATTACGAGACAAGAAAATGGGAAGAAAGTTTGAAGAAGGAGATTGCAAACAAAAGTAAGGGACCTTCCAAAAAATTAACAAGAGAGGAGCAGGCCATTGTGGCCGAGCAGCTTGCTAAGGAATCAGCTATTCGCAAGGAAGTGAATGAAACTGTGAAACAGTTCTCCCGTGGTTTTCATATCATCAGAGAGTTGACTGCCGGTCAGAACAAAAATATCAATAATGATGAAAACAAGTGGTTCTTAGTAGCAGTGGCGAACCTTTTGGAAACTTTGAAGTCTCCTGTGGCTTGCGAGCTTTTTGGAGAATTTGGAACGACAACTTTTATAAGGGCCTCCAATGTTATCACGCCAAGATTGGGAGTCTTGAAGGAGATCACAGGTGTTGCCATTTTACGAGTTAGTGGCGTTGAAGGCATTCCTGAGAACTACTCCAATATCCCATTATTGAGTATGTTGAGCAAGATCTTGTTCAGAATCAAGATTTTGGCAGATGAATTCTTCGACTTGACGTCGTTTATCTACATTTTGCCATTGCTCACCAGGGTCTTGGAGATTGGAAAGACGGTTGCTATTAAGAATTCCAAAAAGCAGGTCGTCACTTCCGAATTCTTTGATGAGGATCCAGAAGAAGAACATCTTTCTTTGGCTGTTGATATTATTTCTTCCCAAGCAATGCTAGAAGATGACTCTATCCCACGTAAGCTGATTCTTGAGCTGTTAATTTCTTTGATGAAAATTCCAACGAAAGCAAAAATGGCAAAGGAATGTTTCCTAACAATCTGCCAGCAGATATCTGTCAATGTTGTTCAGGATGATTTGACCTTGTTGATGAAGAACTTGGTTATCCCAGACGCATATGTGAAAGGAGCTATTCTTCAAGGTATTGACTCTGAGTTCGACTTGACGGACGAGATGAATTACTCGGATGAGATCTGGATTACTTCTCATGACAATGACGACAATGTTGCTGAGGTTTCCAAAACAATCTGGGAGGACAATAGCTTCTCCCTTGTTCCTGATGCCCCACATAGACTCTTGAAGTATGTTGGAGACGAGGATGCTGGTATGCGTTTGACTGTTGCAAAGTCAATTGTGGATGCTGTTACATTATTGCAAGATTCCGATCCAACAATTTTCGATACTACATTGCAGAACTTGCTTACTTTGTTCTACGAAATGGAAGTCCCTCCATCTCCAGAATTGGATAAGTTCGGTTTGGTAATCAACAGCCACGCTTCTCAAAAGGATAAATGGGAGTCCAGATCCACAGTCGCATTGACTTTGAAGAATTTAAGTCCTCTCTTCACGAACAAGGAAAGAATTACTAAAGTCTTCCAATTCTTAGTTGAAAGGGAAACTTTGGGCGACAAGGAAGAGTTGGTTTCTCAAGAGCTTCTTGAAGCCGGTGTTGAAATCATCAAGGAGCATGGACTCAATTATGTTGAGCACTTAATTCCTATTTTTGAGAAGTGTTTGGCCGAAGAGGATAAGGGATCTAAGAAGCAGGATAGAATTAGAGAGCTGGTTATCATTTTATATGGTTCATTAGGCCGCCACTTGGACGCCTCTGATGAGAGATTGACCATCATTGTTGATCGCTTGCTTGCTACTCTCGACACCCCATCTGAAGATGTTCAGTACGCTGTTTCTGAATGTATCGCGCCATTGGTCAAGTCACTTGAACCAAAGTTGCAAGATCATCTTGATTCACTTTTCGAGAAACTCTGGAACGGTAAGAACTTGGCCGTTAGAAAAGGTGCTGCCTATGGTATCGCAGGTTTGGTAAAGGGTGGTGGAATCAAGTCATTATTTGCCAACGATGTCATGAGAAACATTACTAATGCAGCTGATGACAAGAAGAATGAACACATGAGAGAAGGTGTTTCTTTTGTTCTTGACTGCTTGTCCCAGAGTTTAGGTGCTATGTTTGAACCCTACGTAATTGAGGTTTTGCCTATCATCTTGAAGTCTTTGGGAGATCCAAGCATGCTGGTGCGTGAATCCACCGACATGGCCGCAAGACAGATTATGAAGGCTACCACGAGTTACGGTGTTAAGAAATTGATTCCTCTTGCTATTAGCAACTTAAATGATATTGCATGGAGATCCAAGAAGGGTTCGGTTGAATTACTTGGTTCGATGGCGTACCTTGATCCAACTCAATTGTCTGCATCCTTGTCCACCATTGTTCCTGAGATTGTTGGAGTCTTGAATGACTCCCACAAGGAGGTGAGAAGAGCTGCAGATCAAGCATTGAAACGATTCGGAGAGGTTATTCGTAACCCGGAGATTCAGGCCATTGTTCCTGACTTGATTAAGGCCATTGGTGATCCAACTAAATACACTGATGACGCTTTAGATAAGTTGATTAAGACTCAATTTGTCCACTACATTGATGGTCCTTCCTTGGCTCTTATCATCCATGTTATTCACAGAGGTATGAGAGATAGATCTGCTTTGACGAAGAAGAAAGCTTGTCAAATTGTAGGTAATATGGCCATCTTGGTTGATAGCAAGGATCTCCTTCCATACTTGTCAGCTTTAGTTGGAGAGTTGGAGATAGCTATGGTTGATCCTGTCCCTGCCACTAGATCCACTGGTGCCAGAGCATTGGGATCACTAGTTGAAAAACTCGGCGAAGAGCAGTTCCCAGACTTGATTCCAAGACTTTTGGCCACTTTGAACGATCTGTCTAAAGCTGGTGACAGACTTGGTTCTGCTCAGGCACTTGCGGAGGTTATTTGTGGTTTAGGACTTTCCAAGTTGGACGAGATGTTGCCAGACATTTTGTCCTCTGCTCAATCTATGTATTCCCACGTTCGTGCTGGATTTATGCCATTGCTCTTGTTCTTGCCAGTTTGTTTCGGTTCTCAATTCTCACCATATTTGAGCAGTATCATTCCACCAATTTTGTCAGGATTGGCCGACACCGACGAGGAGATCCGTGACACCGCATTGAGAGCAGGTAGATTGATCGTCAAAAACTATGCCAACAAGGCTGTGGATTTGTTACTTCCAGAATTGGAAGAAGGCTTGTCAGACTCATCTTACAAAATTCGTCTTTCATCTGTTGAGCTTACTGGAGACTTGTTGTTCCAGGTCACTGGTATCTCTGGTAAGAACGAACTCACCGAAGAACAAATCGAAGTTAATAAGTCCCTTGTTGAAGTCTTGGGACAGGACCGTCGTGACCGTATTTTGGCAGCATTGTTCGTTTGTCGTTCTGATATCACTGGTGTTGTTCGTGCAGCTGCCATCGATATTTGGAAAGCGTTGGTGGCCAACACGCCAAGAACTGTGAAAGAAATTATTCCAGCTTTGACACAAATCATTGTTAGAAGATTAGCTTCAAGCGATGGGACTCACAGATCTATTGCAGCAGCTACTCTTGGTGAAGTTGTTCGTAGAGTTGGTGCTAATGCTCTTGCCCAGTTGTTGCCTACCTTGGAAGAGTCCCTCATCTCCAGCGACACCGACGCCAAGCAAGGTATTTGTATTGCACTTACAGAGTTGATCAACTCTGCTTCTGAGGAAGCTTTGATCAAGTACCAGGATATTTTCATTAGAATTATAAGAGATGCCTTAGTGGATGCATCTTCTGGTGTCAGAGAGGCTGCAGCTCAAGCTTTTGAGGCACTTCAGGAGAAGTTGGGCAAGATCGTCATTGATGAAATCTTGCCAAACTTGTTGATCATGTTGGAATCAGACGACTCTGAAAATGCGTTATTGGCTTTGCAGGACATCATGGCCAAGAAGTCTGATGTCATTTTCCCTATTTTGATTCCGACATTGTTGGCTCCTCCTCTTGATGTCTTTAAGGTTAAGGCCCTCTCCTCGCTTTCATCTGTTGCGGGTTCTGCCTTGTACTCTCGTTTGGGTTCGATTATCAACGCTTTACTTCAGGCAGTAATCAATGCCAAATCGGAAGGTACCGAACAAGAGCAGGAAGAAGTCAAGGATGCTTTCGACAAGATCTTGTTGTCTATTGATGACGATGCTGGAGTTCTTCCTGTTATGTCACAGTTGATGTCTTTAATCAAACATCAAGACCCAGCTAAGAGAGCAGCTATTTGTGAGAGACTTGGAGTATTCTTTGCCCACACTTCACTTGACTACTCTATCTACCTTCAAGACCTTGTCAGCCAATTTATCTTGTCTTTGGGTGACAAGGATCCTGAGGTGGTTAAGGGAGTCTTCGAGGCTTTGAACTCCTTGATCAAGGCTCAGGACAAACTGTCATTGGAGAAGTTGGTCAAGCCATCTCACCAGGCTTTGTCAATTTCTGGTGTCAAAGGAGAAGAATTGGCAGGATTTGCGTTGCCGAAAGGCCCAAGCTGTATCTTACCTGTTTTCTCTCATGGTTTGATGTACGGTAACAGTGAACAGAAAGAGTTGTCTGCTTTGTCTATTGCTGATATAATCGACAGAACTCCAGCTGCTAACTTGAAGCCATTTGCTACTACAATCACTGGTCCATTGATTCGTGTTATTGGTGAGAGAGTGTCCTCGGATATTAAGTCTGCCATTTTGTCTGCATTGAGAAACTTGTTGTTGAAGATTCCACAGTTCTTGAGACCATTTATTCCTCAGCTTCAGCGTACTTTTGTCAGATCGTTGTCGGATCCATCTAACGAGAAGTTGAGAAACGGTGCTGTGGCTGCGTTGGGTGTCTTAATTGAATTTCAACCAAGAGTCGACTCATTGGTGACCGAATTGGTGACTTCAGCTAAAAATACTGACGATCAAGCCATTAAGAATACCATGTTGAAGGCGATGTTGCAGGTCATCGTCAAGGGTGGTAAGAACATGAGCGTCGCCTCTAAGTCTGCCATTATGACAATGGTTGAAGAAGAAATATCCACTGTTAGTGAAAAGTCTGCTGTTTCTTACGCTCGCTTGATTGGCTCTTTGTCCCAAGTGTTGTCCACTGAGGAGGCTGCCAATATCTTGAAGAACAAGATTTTGAACAAGCGTGGTGATGAAAACGAATTGAAGTTTGCCATTTTATCGGTTAACTCTTTTTTGAGGGAAGCTCCTTCTCATGTTTTTGACACAGGCTTGCTTGAAGAGGTTGTCCAAATCGTGATAGACTGTTGTAAGTCGACTGTTCCATACATTAGTGACAATGCCACCGTTGCTATCGGAAAGCTTTTCTTGCTTCATGGAGAAATCAGCTCGCCACAACAGACCAGCGATTTGAAATCAGAAAAGCCTTTCGAGCTCCCTGAAGATTTGATCACCAGTCTTGTGGACCAGCTCTCCATATCGACTATTCAGCCCGAGTCTAACTCTCCCGACACCAGAAGATTGTCGTTGGTGGTTATCAGAACTACATCTAGATTCAAGTATGAGGATATTGTCAAACCACATTGGAATGTGTTATTGCCATCGGTGTTTACTTGCTTGAGAGATGGTATTATCCCAATCAGATTGGCTGCCGAGAAAGCCTACCTAGCACTATTCAATTTGATTGAGGACAAAGACATGAAGGACTTCACTCAGTGGTTCGAAGCTGCCTCTCAGGGATCGATTGTAACCATTCTCGGAGCAACAATACAGCCAAGATCTATTGGTGACTACACCAAGAGAGTTGCATCCAGGTTGGCAAGTGTCGAAAGGGAGAGATTAGAGGCTGGTGGAGATGAAGAGGCCATGTTCAGTGACCGCTTCGAAGACGAGAAGGAAGTGTGGGCTGTCGGAGGAATTTGAGAGTTTTACTATATTCTTTACGTCATTTTACTCGAACAATACAAATTAACGATTTTACAAGATTTTAACACAACAGTAGAGTGCGAGCCCATGGAACTAAGAGTCACAAGTAAATGATGGATAACTAAAAGCATTTTATCCGTAAATTTTTTTATTACCAATTCCTTTAATATTAATATTACATTTGAACCACTGCGGAAATTGCGTTCTATAACCATCCAGACATCATTTGAGAAGACAATTTCAACAAACTGAAGGGTGCGATATTGCCTTCCATGTTGCATTTCTCTGCGCCAATCGTATCCCAAGACCTAGGATCAGGGTTAGTCTATAACAATTCCTTACTCTTCAAGAAGCTTCTTAAATTGACCACTAGTGCCCGAGCTAGAGGAAACGGTCCTATGAGTGCCGCCAAGTGCGTTGTGCTTCAAGGAGTTTGGCATGGAAAGGTTCTTTGGCAAGTCCAACTTTAGACTTCTCAATGGAGGCAAATTGGTCGAAGCCTGTGAAGGCAGCTCATCGATATCCATGGGGTATCCTCCAGGATACGTTGAGTCTCTAGATGTGGTGGAGGGCGGTGGTGTGTGATTCATTTGGCGAGGAATAGTTGGTGGAACATTAGGCTTCTCAATTTGGGCAGGAGCCGAGTTCGGATTAACACTATTCGAGCCCACAGGAGTCATAAAGAAGTTCGACAAGTTCGTCGATGAGTTATTAGCGGATATAATCGGAGTGTTTGTGATAGAGAGACCAAGAACAGGCGAGTTGGGTAAGGTGAAATTGTTCATTGGTGAATTAGGTCTGCTCTTTTTCAATCTCTGTTGCACATAATCCAAATCGCTGTCCTCCATCACAGGATTCCTCGTTGGTGTCGGACGGTGAACAGCTTGGTTCAAAGGCGTCATCTTTTGAAGAGACAGAAGGGTATTAAATGAAATCTTCCCCGAGTTGGAGAGTGTCGTGTAGCTGTTGTTTTTGCTGGACACAAGTGCAACGTTCGACAAGTACTGTAAGTTATTCAGTGACGTGGATGGCCCAAAGCCGAACCTGGCAGCCTTTCCCGAATTGAAGTATTCGGTGAGCGAGGGAAGGGATTTGGAGTTTGTAGGTGCAGCCAGGTCATGTGTAGTGGGCTGTGTGTGGGAGTTGGTCTTCTCCAACACCTTCAACTCTTCAGTGGCAGCCGACGCCAAGATGTCGATGTTCATGGTGGAGTGAGAGCTTGAACCCATTAAAGGCCTTACAGAATGTTCTTCATTGACCATGGACATGTTCGAGTCCTGAGTGGGGGGCAGCCCCTCCACGCTGTCAGCAGTCTTCTTGGCATTTATATTTGTGATGGAGGAGGTCGACGACGACGCCGAGGATGACAAGGATGAGTGCAGATCGGCCTTCAGGTGGACTGTAGTGGAGGAGAGGCCAGCATCGAGAGAGGTCGTGACTGTCGACGAGGGCTGCACAGTGGAGGTGGTGGATAATGTGGGGAGATTCAGGCCTGTCGAGGAATCAGCGTCCAGAGAAGGCGGCGAGTGGCGAGAGATGTGCAACAGCAGCAACGGAAGCGTGGGCGACGTGGGAGGCACCAACGAACCATTGGAGAGCGCTGATACCCCCATGCCCGAGCCTGTAACTTTAGACAAGTTTTTGTTTCGGCGAGAGTTCGGGTTTGTGTGGATGCGGGAATGCCTCGTGAGCTCGTCGGAGCGGGAAAAACGCTTGTTACAGCCCGGAAACGAGCATGAATGGGGCTTTTCTCCCGTGTGTGTTCGGATATGGCGAGTTTGGTGCTCAAGGCGGTGAAATGCCTTGTCGCACATTGGGCACTTATAGGGTCTGGAGGTTGAGTCCTTGCGCTTTGGTTCCGGTTTAGTGGACATCATGATGGGGACTAGGGAAGGAAGAAAGGGGCTTCAGAGGTATAGCTCTTATGAAGAGCGCTTTCACGAAGTTAGTAGGGCGTGCCACCGGAAGGAATCGATGATAAAAAGTATGGGGTAAAGCAAAAAAAACTTCTCCAGAATCCTCGTGAATCCGCACGATGGAGTGTATTGAGGAGAAGCGGAGAAAATCAAATGGTCGGCGCCTGCAGGGAACCCACAATGCACCGATTGAGTTCAGGCAAGTCTTGGGTGAATTTGGTGACAGGGATTAAAGATAGTATTTGGCAAGAAGGTGTGCAATTGGCGGAATGAGAGTTTGTAGATTGGCCTCCTTATTGGTGAAATTGTAGGATGCTCTGGATTTTTTTTCGGGGTTTCTTTGTTTTCGGTGTTATTATCATTCCCCATCTCTACGCATTTTTTTGGTTTGTAAGGACATAAGTGCGGCAGCCAGCTGTAAATGCGATAAGCTTGTGGGGCGGAAAAACTAATGGGGCTACTACTGTATAAGCTGGAAACAGGGCGTGGCTGGCAACAAATATGGTGATGTGAGCAAGTCACGAACAATTGACAGATGATAATGACTAGGCCGTGGGCGAGCTCGCCAAACAAGAAACAAAAACTACACGTCTGTCCACATCTCCACACCAAGCTAATTTTGACATTTTCCCAATGATTAGCGAGTGCTCTCCCTGCCTGGTAATAATGCTCGGATTTTTTGTCTTTGCTAAAATCGCACTGGCTCCGTAACCGGCTAATCCCGGAGCCCCCAGTCACATTTCCCGGGCGATTGAAGCAACATTGCGCTGCTCCAGCCAAAAACTACTTCATGTTGGGTAATGATTAATGGATAAGAAGAACAAGATCGGAGGTAATAAGAGAATTCTGAGAAACCCGAGGAATTGAGAACTTAAAGGATATTAGCTCTCGACACACCAATAACTAATTGGGCCTGCGGCAACCCCTAACAATAGGGACATTTCTTTAGTATTGGCGAAGCACGGGACGGGAGCCTCCAAAAGTGCCCCGTGCTTAAATTTACCCTCGTCACCTCACTCATCTTTTGACATTTGTTGACTATTGCCAGGGATTTCAATCATGAAGCAGAGTGAATAGGTTGAGTTAACTGAAATGGCTGGAATTGTCTAATTGTAATTTCTGTTGGTTTCTGGCTCGATTGGTTGTGCACATGTGCGGGGAAAGTTGGCAGAAAATTGCGAGGCCAGGCAACAAGTTTGGCCCTATTATTTTTTAGTAGTTTTTCCTTGATGTAGTACTACCTGATATGGCAGTCTCGCTTGCAAGTGCCAAGATTGCCTGATACTGGCTCCAGAATTATATACTGGTGCCAGTGCTCTAGTACACCATTATTCATGAGACGAAGAAATGTTCTGTTGTTCGAAAGGGCGAACGTTGGAATTAGCCTGGTCTCTACTTTTTAATTCTTTCTTGCTAATTTCTCAGGTATCTTTCTATGGCCTGCCACGATTCACTTGACTCACTGCTGTACTTTCTTTAAGGAATCCTCACATTTTTCCCAATTTCCTAAATTAGCACTACCTAACCATTCACGAATGCTAAACTAAATATCTCCTAAAAATCCAATTTAGGGTCCTTTGGCTCCACACTGCATCCTATCTTTCATTATCTTGCCCGTTTCTAACTATGAACTTTTTCTCAATCTTGGTGTTCTTTTAACTCTCATTTTATCCATTTTTTTAGTTTTCACTTTATTCGAGTTTTTTTTAATTCTCACTTTATCCGGTTTTTTTTTAATTCTTATTTTATCCGTTCTCTTATTTCTCATTTAATCCGTTCTCTTATTTCTCATTTTTTTCCCTTCAGGCAATCTTTTTTCTGCTTACACTCGCTTTTATGTAGTACTAACTGGTTTTTGCAGCCACATTCACCTCACACTTGCGCAAAATCCCACCTTTTTCTTCTTTAACGCTGGAAGCCAATTAAATACCGAAAACACCCCAAAAAAGCTTCAAATGTCTGAATCTGCTGCACAAAGAAATCTTCAACTGCCCTCAAAACCTAAATTGGAGAAATGCTCCAAAAATTTAAGCGCAGGTAGTGAAGATCCTGAGATCGAGAATAACAAGGAGAACATCCGCCCTGCTCAACCACAACAGGCTCTGGCATCAAGAGTAAAACCTTCTTCGTGTGTTTTTGTAGCAAGTCTTCGGTCTAATAGAGCTGATGACGATTTGTGCCGTTCGGTCACGTCACATTTCTCCAGGTTTGGTAAGTTGGTGTCTGTGAAAGTATTGCGGGACCTGGCCAACCGACCTTACGCATTTGTCCAGTATACGAATGACGAGGACTGTAAAATTGCCATTGAACTAGGCCACAATGCTGTGTTGGATGGCAGAAGATTGAGATGTGAAGCGGCTAAAGTCAACAGGACCTTGTTCATTTCCAGAGCACGTCCCATGAAATTAACTGAAGTAGAACAAAAGCTTTCTGAGTATGGCGAGACAGAGCTTATCATTGCTAGCACTGAGAATGGGAATCTCATCTCTGAGCCTTTGCCAGCAAGTGCCAAATGTCTTAACTGGTTTGTAAAATTCTGCTATCGAGACGACGCAATCGGCGCCTTTGCCAGTATGACCAATTCGGCTGACTTCCATGTAGAATGGGCACAGAACATTGACGATTCAACCGCTGGGGTTCCCAGAATCGATAAGTTTTCAATATTCGTGGGCCAGTTGAGTGGTGATGTCACTGAAAAAGATCTCAGAGATCGTTTTACAACCCATGGAGAGATAGAATATATCTCAATCAAAGCAAAGCCCGGCTCAAGTTTTGCATTCATAACCTTTAAGCACGAAAAGTCAGCCGCTGGTGCCGTTGCTGTTGAAAACCACTCAATGTTCATGAGCAAAACCATTCTAGTTCAGTATAAAGAAGTAACGTCAAAAGCTGCTTCAAAGATGATACTCTCTCCAAGAACTCCTATTGCATTGGCTCCTCCTCCAATTAACATTAGGAGAGGACTTGTGAATAATGAAAACTCTTCCAAGGAATCTAGGCCCTACTACAACTACGAAAATATGTCAGGCAATTACGGAAGCTGTTACAAACTGCAACACAATACATATAGAGTACCCTACTATAAGTATGAGCGGCAAAAGAAAGTTCTCTCCCCGAGAGATTCCAATAGCTGGGCTCCTTACTGTTCACCTTCGGGAGAATATTACGGCAAGCGGTTGAATGACATAAACTCCGGTAATGGTGGCCGTAGTGGCCCATTCTATATTGCTCCTAACTATGGTCCTCAGCGGTAATCAAATATGATAACTTCCTGCTGTAGATGTGCTTCTGGCTACGATTGCCGCCTTTGATAACCATGTGCTGTTGGCACTTTGTGCATTACTGAGTATTTGTTAGTACCCATTTCACTGTTGTATATATTTGATGGAGGAATTCCGTGCGACCCATATCTAACAGAGAATATCCATCAAAAAGTTCGTCTCCTGAATGAATTGCTGCTCTCTACACAAGTTGGCTCATGCTGTCTCAGGTCATAAAGGTTCAAAATCAACGCTGATTTCATTATCGCCGCATCAGGTCTCGCAGCTACCGCTTCTCAACTATAATTCCTTGTATGAGTTCGGACCTAACCAAGAAGTGCTTGCGAACAGACCTTGGAAGAATCTGCCAAAATACTTCACTCAGGTCCTTGTTTCTGCTCTTGCCTTGGTGAAGATGAGTGTACATGCCAAAATGGGCGGCTCGATCGAGGTTATGGGTATGCTTACTGGCAAGATTGTCAGGAACACAATTGTGGTGATGGATGTGTACTCCTTGCCGGTCGAGGGTACAGAAACAAGAGTCAATGCACAGAATGAGGCCTACGAGTACATGGTTCAATACTTAGACCTTCTCAAGAGCGTCGGCAGAGAGGAAAATATCGTGGGCTGGTACCATTCTCATCCCGGTTATGGGTGCTGGTTGAGTGGAATCGACGTCGCCACGCAGAGCTTGAATCAGAATTTCCAGGATCCGTACTTGGCAATTGTAGTTGATCCAATTCTGACTGTGAACCAAGGAAAAGTGGATATTGGAGCTTTCCGTACGTTTCCCATGGGGTACACAACAGGAAAGAAGCCAGAGAATACGGTTGATACTAAGCAAATCAAATCAAAGGGCAAGAAGCATGACTTTGGTGCTCATGCTGATCAGTACTATGCACTTGATATCAAATTCTTCAGGAGCTCTAGCGACGAAGCGTTGATTGATGCTATCTTAAACAAGTCATGGGTTTCTCATCTCATACAAGCGACTAACTCGCGGCAGGAGTACGATAAACGACTTGCAAGTAAGGTTGATACACTACTTGCTATCAAACGGGAGTCCATTGCTTCTCCTACCCGACAACTTGCTCGCTTGAACGCATCTTTTGAAAATCTCATGCAAAGAGCTGCAGATGAACAAGAAGAGGCTGCCGATAGCACCGACGTGGACGACAGGATGTCCATTGAAGAATCTGCTCCTCCGGCTTATGGTAGCGATGAAGCAGAAGATGATGATGACGACGACGGCGACGAAGAAGAAGATGATGACGATGACGACGACGACGACAACGACGACGAAGATGGAGACGACGAAGTCGAAGAGAGTCGTCGGTGCAGATCGAGCTCGTCTACAGAAGTGCCCGACAGTGCAGAAGACAAAAACGTTAAAAAGAGAGGTCTACGAACCTCATCGGAAGAGTCAAAGCTGAATCTCTACTTTGAGCCATCACAGACCAGAACAAGAAAACGGTTCGCTACGGGAGATACAGGTACAGCACTTAGCAACGAATTCAGATACAAGATGCAGGCGGCACAGGCAGAACTTAAGCGGCAACTGAGAAACTTATCTAAAGTCGGTCACTCTGAGCTTGTTCAATTGATCTCTGCCAAAACTCGACATCACGTGTTCGGTGGTTTATCGCAGTGAGGCACATGCAATCAAAGCATTTCGTGATGGCCAGTTGTATGCACAGCGTCGCGTGGCTTTGCAACCAAGTGGCGGCGAAACTGACACTGTCTTGCTGTTCGCATCTTCTTCTCTATTACGTTCAGGATAAACTTGGAAGGTTATTAAAAGATTTGCACAAACTATTGATTCGTGAATTCAGTACGTGAAATTCACCGAGTTGGCTTTTTATTTTTTGCTTAAAAAGAATTTATCTTACACCTTGTCACCTATTCCAGTCCCGTCCCCCTGCGCATCCTTCTCTAGCGCAGTGCGTTGTGACCTATCCTACATTCATCGCATCTTAACCTTTTTTTTTGATATTTTTTTTTCCTCAGGCTCGCACCCAATTTCTACCTCCATAGTTAACTCTGGCTACATCTATCGCACCATGTCCAACCCGTTGGTGGAACGAATTCTTAGCAACCCTCTCACATTCATTTCAGCAAAGCAACCAGACCGTGAAGTTCAATCAGAAAAACCATCAGGCTATATTGTTCTCACCAAGAAGCCCAACCCTCATTCCAATCAAGAGCAGCCCGTAATGCTCACACGGAAGAAACACACAAAGTCTGAAACCAAACGGCCTCTGTCGATGGCCGAGGCCATCGCAGCATACACGGGAAGAAAGTATATGAGCAAAGCTGAAAAAAAGAAGGCCACTCCCAAAGTTTCAATCAAGCAAGTGGAGTCGGATTCCTCTGACGACACACATTACGAATCAGCATCTGAGTTTCAAACAGACTCGTCATTCCATGGGTTTCGTAGTACCAGTGAGGATAAGGAAAGCGAAAACACTTCCGATGAAGACTTGGGGACCCCACTTGCCGAGTCTATCACAGTCAAGATTTCCAATATGGTGAAGCCATCTGAATCTGATGAGGAGAAGGACGATAAAGACTACGCAGTTAATAACGATGATGAAGTTGAGGACGAAGAAGATGATGACGTCGAGGACGACGAACATGAAGAAGACTGTGATGATGAAGGCGATGACGATGAAGATGACGAAGATGATGAAGATGTGAAGGTTGGCGACTTTGACGATGAATCTGCAGCCGATGATGGTGAAGGTGACAATGACGATGATGATAATGCAAGCGAAGAAAACGACTCTAAGATGTCTTCTGAAGACTTGCTTCAGCTAAAGCATGATCTCCTCAATGAGGCAAAAAAGACACCTCCCACGTCACCAGATGATGATACCAACCCACAAGTGGCCAAAACGGTGCAACCGCCAATCACTGAAACCATTCAAGATCACTATAGCCTTGAAGATGATAACGAAGGAGTCTCATCTACTGCCTCCGCTAGAATTGTCAAAATGTGGAACCAGAAACAAAAGGGCTTGAAGCCTGTAGGACTATTGAACTTTGGCGTTACATGTTATATGAATTCTGCCATCCAAGCCATGGTGCATATTCCAGCTGTTCAGCACTACTTACAAGATGTGCATTCTGGCAAGCATCCAGAATTGAAGCCAAGATCAGTGACACATACACTTGCAGATGTTGCTGCTAAGATGTGGGGAGTGGAAAGCTCTCGTAGTGGAGGGCGCAAGTATGTAAATCCAAAGAAGATCGTTCAGCGTTTGGAAGACATCAATTGCATGATGAGCGAATGGCAGCAGGAGGACTCACATGAGTACTTCATGAGTTTGATGGCACGCATGCAAGAAGACTCAACACCAAAAGGACGCAAGTTAAACGAATCAATTATTTATGATATTTTCGGCGGCTTACTTGATCAAAAGGTGATTTGTCAAACTTGCCACACAGTCAGCAGAACCAAGCAAGAGTTGTACGATCTTTCACTTGGGCTCAACAGAAAGAAAAAGTCCGATGAAGAGAACGTTCCAGCCACCCGCTACACCATAGAGAAGAGCATAAAGGAATTTTTCGATACCGAGACGATCAAAATTGATAAAAGCGACCATTCAAGTGGATACCACTGTGAGAAGTGTAAGAAGAGAACAGTGGCAACAAAGAAGTCTACTTTGGAAAAGAGTCCAGAAACACTCATGGTTCACTTAAAGAGGTTCAAATTCAACGGCAACTCGCTGTCCAAAGTCAAACAGCCCATAATATACCTGAAGTATCTTGACTTGGGACCATACACATCGAACCACGAAGATCCAAAGTACCAGCTCATGTCGGTAATTGTGCACGAAGGCAGGTCCATTCTGTCAGGCCACTACATTGCCCACTGCCTCCAGCCAGATGGAACGTGGTCGACCTACGATGATGAATACATTAACAAGATCGATGAACGGGGTGCTTTGAGCGATCCTTCAGCATATTGTTTGGTATATACCAAGCTCTCACCAAAGAACCAGAAGCGCAGACTAGACGGGGAGAGCACAGCAAAGAGAGTCAAGTTGTAGTGGGGATAGCATATTCATTAATACATAGCATTAGAAACAGAAGCAATCATACGGAGCATTAGAAACACAAGCAAGTCATATGAAGCATTAGAAACACAAGTAAATCAAACGGAGTATTAGCAATAGAAGCTAACCATACGCAGCAGTAGAAACACAAGCAAATCGTACGGAGTATTAGCAACAGAAGCTAACCATGCGCAGCAGTAGAAACACAAGCAAATCGTACTGACCTTAGAAACACAAGCTAACCACACGCAGAATTGGAAACACAAGCTGGCCATACGCAGCATTAGATACGTAAGCAAACTTCTACCGGTAGTTCCAGTAGATAATGTATTAGAGGAAAACAGCAAATTGTATATAGAAAACCAACCGACCGAGACAGACGAACTAAAGTACCCGAGACCTTAAGATAAATATAGTAGAGAGAGCAATGAGCGAGAAATGTAACTAGGGGCTCTTGCCATATTGCGGGAGTCACCCAATGTCTATGCATCGACAAATACATTGTCGTCCTCGTCATGCTCATCGAACTCATCCTTATCTATGCCCAGGAACCGCTGCCGGCTCAACGCCTGCGAAATCCCTTCACGGAAGGATAGCACGGAATTGTGGGCGATTGGGGCCAAATCCTTCTTTGTTCCGGGAAAGTACATAGTGTCTTCTTCCAACGAGCTGGAGCACAAAGTGCTGGTTGACGAGCGTCTACGACGCAGTAGCTTGGCCTGTTGTATGAGGGCTGCGGTTGCAGAGTGGTTGGGGATCTGGCGGATGTACTTCTTCTCGATTACATACTTGCCCTCCTTGTAGGACTCTGAGTACTTGAACAGTTTCTTGTAGAGCCAGCCCAAGCTGGTGAAACACTGTTGGCACCTGATTTTGTTGATCAAGTAGATGCCTGTTTTCATGGGTGTTTCTTGGTCCTTGTGGTCTGGTTGCACATTGATAAGCTTATCTACTAAAAAGGCGTCGCCAGACAGGCCCCAGAACTTGTCGGAGAGCACCAAGCTCGACAAGCACAAATGCGACAGGCATTCGTTGCAGACGATTATCTGCGTGTCGGAGGCCTCGTAGGAGGTATTTTCGAAAAAATCCGTGTGTTTCAATCCCATGGTTGCAACTGGTGGTGCGAGGGATAGTTGGCTAATATATTGCGTGCAAGTAAGAACAAGCGGCAGGCAAACAAGTGCAACGGGGCGTGAGTGCGGGACCAGGTGCGGAAGAAACCAGGCAGCTGATTGAAATCTGCTGAGAGGAGTCTGCTGAGAGGAGCCTGCGATTCCGCAGAGTCTAAGGGAGAGAGTCAGGCTGGGGTTGGCACTTTGCAAGGGGCCAGCCGAAGTTAGTAGATTGCACCAGATTTAGTGGTTGCACTGAAGTTAGTATGTTGCACCTCAAAGGCAGCAAGAGATAACGGCAGGTGAGCGTGGGAGATAAAAAGCGAGGCAAGAAGAACAAAATGGTAAAGACAAAATGCGTTGGTTGGCGACACCAGGTGCAGCCGAAGGTTATATATGTGGGCAGAAAGTCGTAATCGGAGTAGCGACACAAGAACCGTGAGGGTAGCTACGGAAATACGATCGGTCATACAAAGTATGGCTCATGGTAGGGGAGTGCCGGTAGGAGCCCTTAACTATGGGCCACGACATTTTCGAGCGGTTGCCTAATTCTGGCGAGAGGAGATTCTGCCAGGACTGCCACTGTGGGCAAGTGCAGTGATTGATGCTGAGAAATGGGGGGGGAAAAAGGACTCATTTTACTACGGAGAGCAGAACAGAAAGAGAAGAACAGAAAGAGCACAGTTCAAATTGAAGACGGAAAGAGCCAACATGGAAAGAAGCGGTGAATGCCTGGCTGAATTCATGCCCAGCCTATTCCACAATGCGCAGTCTCAGGCTAATTGGGCCAAGTGTGGGTCGAGGAAAGGCATGTTTCTGGCAACAATGTGCGCATCCAGATAAGGTGCGTTGGGCCACTATAATATGGTTGGGCGCACTAGGACCTATTTCGGGCTGACGGTTTATGGTTTGGTCCCCGCCTAGCGACCATCATTGACTCTGGCGAGGCCTGTGTGACTCTGCAATGGCGTAGTTGACTCTGTAAAGGCTTGGTTGGCTCTAGCAAGGTCTAGTTGACTCTAGCAAGGTCTAGTTGACTCCTCGTGGGGTTGGTTTCACTTCACTTTACTGTAGGCATTGTTGGCTCTGGGAGGCACACGTGACCATTCTACGACATTGGGAGAATTCCGACGGTTATTGCCTCCGATAGTAAATGCCTCGCCCGATTTGGTATCAACCTCCATTACTATGTACAGATGCTAAGGTCATACTTGTCAGCGTGGCATCTTCACCACTTGTAGAAAGGCTGCACTTTAAAGTTCAACGGCTCGTTGTTCAAGTACATTCTAGGCTTGGCCTCGGCACGGGCCTGGTCTTTCTCCCACTGCAACCTGCGCTTGGTCTGCTCTGTCTTCAAGATTGCCTTCAAGTGGACGTATGGATGTTCGATGATTCCGGTACGACCCCGACCCTTGATGTCGACTCTCTTAACCCAGTTTCCGTCGGATCCGGTCCACAACGCTTGGATGTATAACCCGTCCTCGTTGTAGCCCAACGCACGGGCCTGCTCCACTCCTCTCTTTAATAGCTTCTCCAACTCCGTCGACATCTTCTTTGGGTTGAAATGCAATTGGTTGATGGCGTTCTTCACATTGCTGCCACGCACAAATCGGTTCACAACAGTGGCCTTCTTCATCGACGACTTAATTCGGTATGACTGCAAGTAGATGGTGGGCTCCAACATATCGATTTCTTCACTTGTCAAGCTCAACTTATATTTTTTCCCGCTCTCAGCATCGGCAACAATGTGGTTGTTTTTGAAAAACCCGTGCTGAGCCACGTTCAAGTCAAAGAGCCTTCTCTTCAATGGGCTTACGTACTTCTCGCTAACGATCTGGTTCTTTTTGCTCTCTTCAACGTAGTATTCCTGCAACTTTGCATCGTTCTCAGGTGTGACATTGGCTGCATCCACAGGCTGCTCCTGTGTCTGTGGCTGAACCTCTTTACTTTCGGTGACTTCTCCAAACAAACTGCCTGAGGCCAAGTTCGTGCTAGAAACAGAGAATTTTTGCGCCTGAAAAGCAACGTTCACAAATGGGACGCGCTTAGAAGATCGGAGAAACCTCCCACTGGCCGCAAGGTTCAATAGGCTTGTTCTAAACATTGCGTGTTTAATGTTGGTGAAGGTGTAGCAGAATTTGATTGATTTTTTCTCTAGAACTTGTGTGCACGACACGACCGGTATTGAACGGTTTCAAGACTACAAGTAAAGAGAGACTTACGTTAGACGAGAGGGCAACAAAATTTGCCATTCTGTCGTTACTTTGGTTGGGGACATCACTACTTGTTTGTTCTGATAATTGTTCTCTCTTTTGTTCTTCTTTCTTATTTTTCCCTTCCTCGTTTCGTTTCGTTCGACTCTCAGATCAGATTCAGAAAGACCCAAGTGCATCACTACAAAGATTCGGACCATCCACTGTTATAAAGGTTTATCCTTTCTGAAAATGCACAACAAATGCCGACTTCCAAGTGTCATCTCCATGTCGTTCACGTAAAATTGTATTTATTCAAGATAAATAGTGCTAGGAATGCCCAAAGGCAACATGCTGAGGCAGTAAAACCGGTTGGAATCGTTTACTCGTCATCAAAACCAGTCAAGGAGGCGTCTCTTTCTCTGGTGGGCAATGGGTAAACATGTGGAATTGGAGTGTGCGTCTTGTAGAGGTACTTGTCTCTCAAAGGAGTAGCAAGCAAGAAAACTGGGGCTGCAAGACCCATGATGATGGAAAACACAAAATGTGGTTTGGTGTGGGCATGGTAACGGAACCACTAGAGCTGTTAGTAATGAACCTCTTCAATTTAATAGTCGGCGCCTGTCTCATTTCCTCTCAATACTCAAAGTATGCATTGGCATTTTGACACACAAAAGTGGCAGCCCAGGATACCCCTTAAGATAAAGTCGGACATACTCTCACTGGTTGCTTGTAATAAACAGGGTAATCACCCCATACTTTGTCGGCAACACCCATTTCAGTTGAAGTTTAGTAGTGGTTAATTGATTTTTTTCTTGAAAGTGCTCTCTCTAATTGGTTGGTGCAGGCTGCCACTGTGCACAGGTCTCACCTACAAGACTACCAGACACTGAAGACTACGATACGTTGGCTATGAATATTCGCCGATACATTTTAATTGCTTGTGGAATGTGATTTCGGTGCCTAGTCGTACAAGTTTGTCAATAAAAAAGGACCGTTTCATGTTTCACCAGAAATGTAGTGTTCATTCAGATCAAGCTCTCTTTTTAGCTTTCGTCTTGGCCTCAACGGCACTCGACTTTCCCTCGCTGTCAGCAGAGGCCTTAACCTCAGCAGCAGCAGCAGCAGCAGTAGGCTTTTTGTTCTCCTTCGTAATAAATTCCTTCTGGATCTTCTTCTCGTACCACTCAGCGTAGTACAAGCCACCTTGCAAGAACAAAACACCAACCAAGGCAATCACCATCATGAACTGCGAAGCAGCAATCACATTGATACCAGTAGGCATGTCCACATCACCCCAGTCACCCACCAACGCACTGTTGATACCGATTCTTAAGTTAGT
This sequence comes from Sungouiella sharkensis, assembly GCA_030567015.1. Taxonomy (NCBI): domain Eukaryota; kingdom Fungi; phylum Ascomycota; class Pichiomycetes; order Serinales; family Metschnikowiaceae; genus Sungouiella; species Sungouiella sharkensis. Next base: position 266,792 of record JAJLRN010000001.1, on the reverse strand, counting down.
CAAGTAGATAACAATGCCCACCATCATCAACCCCAAAGTTGCATACTCAAAGTATACCACCTCAGGGTGGGGCTTGTACAACTTGATGAAGCAGCCAGCCAATCCAAGAAATATCACAACATGTAAGATGTAATGCACTCTCATAGGGGCGTTGGCCCAGGCGGTGTAGTGGGCCAAAGAGTTTGCAAACCCATTGTCGTCGTATCTCCACAAGGTGTAGAAATCGTAAGGCAAGTTACCGTAGATGGCACCCAAACCGAACGAGGTGGCACTGAAAATGAGCACCGTTCCAATTGGAACCAAATCTTGATATGCCATGGCGAGAAGTGCTTTTTTCTGAATGGGTTTATTGGCAGTTGAGTTTTTTGCCTCGGGGGGCTGAACTGGGCATTATCTATTGAGTTATGTACACGACTTTTTGCAATCGTAGCTGATTCTCAAATGTGATTCTACGAAGTGTGAAAGAAGTTTTACACTTGGAGGAAGGAAGACTTACTAAGATAACAAAATCTGATCGTGAGAATGCACATGACTCCAATCCCACCTTCAAAAGACTCTCATGGGGTCTGGGGGTCGAGAGTCCTTAAATCTTACATGCTATTAGGTAATCTTAGTGTTACCCGATTCTATTGTAGAAATCTTTTACAATGGGTTCTTTAAGAATTTCGGAAGGATTCCAAAACAAATACAATGGTGTTTCCATTGTGATGTTCGGAAGAATAAATCTTTCCGATACTGAAGCTTTTTTCGAAGTTTTTTTCCATTGATTAGACACCTCCTATTCTCTGATTTTTGAAGAGCCTACATAATAAGGCGTGAGAAACATTATCAGTAGTGCGCCTCGCGCACGTGACACTTGTGCTGGCCTAGTATCATGAAACTACTGTCCTGTTGTAGTGTAGTGAGAGAATTGACTGAAAAGTTTACGAAGCTTCGTTCAAGCTTTCAAACAGATACGAACATGTTGCTTGTTATCCTGCTTTCCAATGATTTATCAAAATTTTGCTGTGACGCTTTAGCATTCTTGTTAATTAGGTATGCAAATCAGTACACCAACATATTGGTCGATACCACACCGTCTTTTTTACTATTCGTAGAGGTTGACTGGAAACTTTTGATAATAGAGTCTTTAATCATGCGAAGTAGAAAGCCCGTTTCACCAACTCATATCTTTTTAAACCCACTTTAAACCTAAAACTCTTCACTTTCCCAACACTATATCAACTACAGACCTCCCATTGCATGGTGGTTGTGCCAGAATGAATCTCACGCACTTTTTTCGCCAAAATCCATCTCTCAAAATCTATAAGGATTACACTCTACTGCTAGATCTTCCGGATCGCCCTGACAAGAGCCCACCATGAGAAGTATAAAAGCTGTAGTAGTTGGCGATGGAGGCGTGGGTAAGACCTGTCTTTTGATCTCCTACACCACAAACACCTTTCCCAATGACTATATCCCCACTGTGTTTGACAACTATTCGGCTTCGGTAATGATAGACGGCGAGCCTATCAAGTTGGGTCTCTGGGATACTGCCGGCCAGTCCGAATACGACCGGTTGAGACCATTATCATATCCACAGACAGAGGTATTTTTTTGCTGTTTCTCAGTTGTCAATCCTGAATCTTATCAGAACGTGAAGGACAAGTGGATCCCAGAGATCTTGCACCATTCACCAAAAGACATCTTGATCATTTTGGTAGGAACCAAAGTAGACTTGAGAGACGACTTGCATGTGTTGGACGATTTGCAGGAGCGGAACCAGAAGCCAACTACCTTTGCTCAGGGCCAGAAGTTGGCCAAGGACGTTGGAGCCATTCGTTACATTGAGTGTTCTGCTGCTACTCAGTCAGGTATTCAGGAGCTTTTCGACTATGCTATCAGATCGGTGTTGAGCCCTCCCAATAGCAAGGAAGAGACCAAGGAGAGTTATGTTTCTTCTTCGAATTCATTGTATCCAAACAGTAAAAACAACGGAAGCACGGTTGCCACTTCAGAGAAGAGGAAAAAGATTCGTAAGGCCAAAAAGTGCGCTATTTTGTGAGCGTGGCCCCGACATGGTCTGCTGGACGGCCCCAATCACAAACATTCCTTAACACTCCTCTCTTCCTGAAGGCGGCGGTGCCGCCTTGCGTTGCGGCTTATTTAATTGCTTCACGACAATAGTTGAGCATTTTCTCTCAGTTCGATTCCGTCGCTTGCCTATGGAGTTGTTAAAGTTGTGCTTGCTTCTTCTTTCTACCTTCATCTCTTTAATCGCAAGCGTTTATATTACCTTTTATATCTAATGACACAGTCTTTTGGTGGATGCCACATTGTCTCTTCTTCCACATGTATCAATATCTCTATTGTTTTAGCAAAGCTGCACGAGCTGGGTGCATGCCTCCAACAGTAGCTGGCTCCTCCTTTTTGGAGCCAGCCTCCTTCTTGAGCTTTTTCTTTCTTTCGTCTTCCAACTTCTCGTTCTTTTCTTTTAACTTCTGCTGTCTGTTTTCAGAGTTACCTCCTCCGCCAACCGTGAGCTCAACGTTAATTTTCCGTTTTCTGATGGTCGAATGGTGCATGGCGAGAGCATGGTCCATCTTGCTCTGGATCTCCTTACCCTCGTTATCGAACTCCAAAAATGCAATTCCCTTTTCCTTACGGATCCGGATCCTGTCTGGGTTGGCATTCTTGAAGTGGGCAACTAGCTCTGCTTCCTGAATGTCGTACGGAAGATTTCCAACAAAAAGGAGGAATCTTGGGCCTTGGCCTCCATTGACTCCCTTACCCTTCTTTCCTCGTCTTGTCTTTCTCTTCTTTTTAGCGGGCTCTTCTCCGGCCTCGGGTTCCTTCTTAGTCTCTTCCAACAGTCTTTTCTTGTCATTGGAAGCCTTGGCCTTGGCCTCGGCCTTTTCAGCCTTTTCCTGTTCTCTTTCCTCCTTAGACTTTCTGAAAGCCAAAGCTTTCTGCTTCTTTTTATTAACTTTTTCCTCGGCCATACTGCTCTAGAAGCCTATTCACCTGTAGTATTTGTGACATTTCCACGTGAGGGCATCTGATCTTCCAAGCTATGTGCAGATTGGCATCACCTACCCCATCTTGACGGGAGTTCGTTATTACTTCACTTGTGAGGATATATTGAATTAGATTTCTAGACTTAAGTATTCTTCTACGAGTCCTTTTTCTGTTGCTTCTTTGTTGAAAAGCGCAGTATCTTGCCAAAAACCAAGGTGTCCCTGTAGATACTCCGGTGACGTTGATCGGCACTAGACTGCTCAAGTCGTGGGAATTGGTTGTGACTCTCACGCCAAGCCAAATTAACATCATATCAACTTACATAAATGGATCAGCATACCTAGGCTATGGCACTGGAGACAACGAAGGACTCAAACAAACTACAGAAAATCAGACAGTAACGGAACACAACGATCAAGGGCAGGACTCGCGAAGAAGATCTAGGGAGAGATAATCAAGTTTTCACACAGTCAATGAGAACAAGAAGATCGCATTGATAGAGTTTGAGGTGATTGTGTCTAGTGCCACTCTCACAGCATCAAATTATAAGCCTAAGAGTGAGGGTCGTATAAAAACAATCTAGAGAGTGTAATTTGTGATTAGCAGGTCCCAAAATGAACCCACCCTTTTAAAGCTTTGTTCAATAAATGCATTGCGTAAGTTATGGTACAAGAAATCTATTTATTGTGCTCAGCGTACAAGTCCTCGTACATGGTCTTTAATGAGTTGTAGGCATTCGATACCTTCTGAAGTTTCTCTTCAAGTTCTGCTTCTCTTGATGTTGATTTAAGAACCGAAGTCTCTGCGAACTGCTGTTTGAAATCAAGTTCCTCTTGAGCTTTACTTTGAAGCCATTCTGCGAAACCAATCTCTGATTTCTCAACTTCGGGAATTTGCATGGTCACCAGATGCTCAAGTGGGTCTGTCGACACGAGAACTCTTTTCAAAGTGGGTAATAGACGGTGCTTCTTGTCAAAAGCAGCTTCCCCGTCAAGAGTCCTCGTGGAGTGAACACCAACATCAAGGCAGGCAATTCCAGACTTGCATGGAGTAAATGTCTTTACCACCTGCTTCGTCACAACGTCACTGACGAACACTCGTCCTTGCGAGTCTCCAGATACGATGAACATGCCATCTAAAGATACGGCCATGCTTGTAGGACGAGAGCCATTGCCATCGTGGTGATGAACAAAAGTAAATTGTAAGTTTGGATCGCTCTCCACAGTGATAATCTTGCCGTGTCCTCCAACTGCCTCCAAGACATGGGTGAACGGATTGACTGTGTACATCTGGACTTGTCTTATAGTACCGTCGTTCAAGCCAGCGTATAAGGCTCTTCCAGCGGGGTCTCGAGCAATGCATTCCAATGGCATGGAGAACACGAAAGTCATCAACAAGGTTTTTGTCATGATGTCATATACTCGAAGAGTGCCATCTTTCGATGCTGTGTATAATCTCAAGTCAGACATAAGAGCTGATTCTGAAATTTTGACGTCGGTGATGGCCAACGAGTGGTCAGTGAACGAAGCATATGGTTTGGCAGCTCCAGATTCGGAGCTCACCAAATCTAGTGTTCTCCACACCATCACTCTGGAGTCGAGACCTCCGGTGAAGACAAAAGTTCCGCACTGAGAGAACTTGATCACGGAGATTTCTTGATAATGTGCATCTTTCACACAGAGCAAGTTGCCTGAGCTTATCTCCCAAATGTACAATTTTCCAGACTTGGAACCCGCAGCAAGTAGCCAAGGCACTCTGTACTGAGGTTTCACCTCGCTAGAGTGTGTTAATGGATGGTTGGCCATACCAAGACAAGCCATGTTTTCCGGAACTGGAAATCTCTGCTCGGCACTTTCTTTACCCCACGAGTAGCTTGTGATGAGCGCCTTGTTATTTCCAGCAATGAAGAGCCGTTCACCTGGACCCATGCCAGTTAGAACAGCTCCATTTCTTGGGCAGTCGGCATTTCTGAACGAAGCGAAGTGATGAGAGGTCTGGATCGACGACACAGAACCTAGCGACTCCTGCGAATGCTTGTCTGCTGGATCACCCTCTGTGATGTAGAAGACTGCTTCGTCCATTGATGTGTTGAAGATGAAAAGTTGATGGGTGCTCTGCACAGAAAGTCATCGCTATATGGAAAGTTATGGGTGCGAAATATGGAGGTATCTGCGGACATAAGTAGAAGCTATTGTGGATATATAATGGAAGGTTCAGGAAAAAAAAATAGGTTTAATAGTTATCTTCAGAATCATTTGCTTCAAAGAATAATATATTTAATCAATTTTTATATCCATTGAAATTCAGCTTTAATGTAGATTTGCAAAGTTGAAAATGTGAATTGACATGAAGAGGTCGTTCTCAGAGTAGTCTGAGAATAATAAGCACCGCTGTAGATAAAAATGAACCAGCAATTACCAATTACCAAACGACATCATGGCGACTATCTGGAATATTTATATCTAAATTCTCTTCTACAGTATTCCCCTTAGCAAAGTTTCAACCCCTGCGTTTCAATCTTTCGCCTTCTTCACTTCAATCTTTCGCCTCCTTCTCTTCAATCCACCACCTTGTCTGCTTTTACACAACCCGTACACCAAGCACCTACTGGTCTTCAAACTCCGATTTTCTCCAATTTCTCTGCCACTAGATCATGCCTATCGACATCATCTCTACAGCATACTTTGACGGCCCCGATGCTATTCCCGGATGGAATTTCATCAAGACCTACGGCCCATATATTGCTGCTGGGGCCGCAGTCAAGTACTATTTCGGTGGATCTTCCAACACCTGGAACAGAGACTTGCATGGACGCGTCTACATCATCACAGGCGGAACATCCGGCCTTGGAGCTCAGGTCGCATACGATTTGGCCATAAAGGGTGCACAGCTCATCTTGTTGTGCCGGTCCACCGAGGACTCATGGACGACTGAGTTCGTAGAAGACTTGAGAGAGAAGACGAATAATTTCATGATCTACGCCGAGCTGTGTGACTTGTCTTCACTCCATTCGGTGCGTCTTTTCGCTACAAAGTTCTTGGACAACCAGCCTCCTCGCCGTTTGGACGGTGTGATCTGCTGTGCTGGGGAATGCATACCGAGAGGTAAGCCCAGACAAGTGTCCGTTGACGGAGTGGAGCTGCAGCTTGCCGTCAACTACTTGGCTCACTATCACTTACTCACGCTTTTAAAGCCTTCAATGCATGTGCAGCCGCCGGACAGAGATTTCCGCATCGTGCTCACCACTTGTTCCTCTCAAGCTTTGGGTCAGATTGACCAGGACGACCTTTTATGGGAGAAACGAAAGTATCCAGTGACCAAGCCTTGGTCTGTTTACGGTACATCTAAGCTTTTGATTGGAATGTTCGGTCGCCTGTTGCAGAGAGATTTAAACGAGTACGTCAGAAAGGACAAAGCCCCATGCAACATCAAGGTTTCTATTGTGAATCCCGGAATCATGCGGTCTCCATCGACCCGGAGATTCGTGTCAATGGGCACAATTTGGGGCTTGCTCTTGTACGTTTTGCTCTATCCTATTTGGTTCCTCTTCTTAAAGAGTGGTAAGCAGGGTGCACAATCATTACTTTTTGCAATAGCCGCACCTATTCTCGGAGCACAAGACGGCGGCAACCTCATTCAGGAATGTAAGATTTTGACAAAGGGAAGAAAGGAATTATGGGATTATGAATTGCAAGATGCGGTGTACGCCAAAACCAGCGAGCTCATTTCCAGCTTGGAGAAGCTGTCTGCAATTGAGAGGAAGAAAAACGAAAAAGCATCAGGAGCCGACAAGAATAAGAAAGTAGAGGAGCAGAGAAGAAAAGAAGATCTTCACGAGAAGCCCAACACTGAAGATGAGCTAGATTACAAGCTTCGGATGATGAAGAAGTCATTGGGACTTCCTATGGGCACCGGAAGTGAATCTTTATTTTTCGAGTCCTCCAAAGGCAAGAGTCTGTCTCTTAAAGCCAAGAGCAAGTCTCGCAAGAGGTGATGGTGGTTCTATAGAAGGTGAGAAGATGGAAGTAGAAATTTACAAGAGAGGCCGGAGAACTAGAGCAGTGGGAGAAGTAATAAGTAATGCGCTCTCAAAGTGCAAGTAATACAACTACCTACTTCTTGCAAAAATAAATCTTGAAAACCTAATTGCCAAAGAACTCAAGAGTCAGAAATGTCCCAGCTTTCTTCGTATGGAAAGATCCAATTACTGATCCCAAGAGGGTGCAGGCTCTGGACCACTAGTGCAGTTCACAGCGGCATTCTTTGCGCGCCATAATAGGGGCCACACCGGCGTAGTTAGCACTGGGACACTATTTGCTCAGCATCCGACACTAGCACACCACTCATTCTACACCCTTCACCAGTTCATGTAGAAGCACAACGAAATCATTTTATTTCTAGAATCTTCTTTCTTCTCTACAGCGACTCTTCTCTCTAATGACTTTTTTCAGTGTTTCTTAAGCCTCATTCCTTGAAAAGTTCTTACTTCTATGAGAAGCTGCCCTAACCAGTAGCTACAAGCGAGATGGAAGTGAATCGCTCGTGGCTCCCAACCCAAAGAATAAACAATGATGATTCGCATCCCCACCTCCAAACGCCTAAGGTCAACCAACCTACTCTATCTAGCAACTATAAATAGTGACCCCCAACCCATGACCAAGTGTTACTTACACGGCTATGTCCATTCCGCCACCGTGCGGCCTCCAGAATCAATTTAACTACATCTTATTGGCCACAGCTACGCTGAAATTGTCACTTATCACCAGTGGCTCTTGGCTGCCTTCGCTCGACGACCAATCTTCGTATATCCGGGGCATTTAATTCGTCGCACGTTATCACGGATAAAAGACCACGCAGGCGGTCGGAAACTCGCCAATTAAATCAGACTTCGATACTGCTCGCTTTTCAGTGTACCAGAATCTCACTGGGTCACGTGCTTATCGGGCCGATCGTCGATACTTGGACGACTTGCTCAACGATCACCCTACCCATAACAGAATTACTGATCAAGTTCCTGCTGACCCTGACTAGAATCTTGCCGCTGCTGAAAGTTACTACAACGTCCCATTCGTGCTTAAGCTTATTGCTTTTTTTTCTTGTTTGCGTTCCGTTTTTCCCTTTGTGTCTGGCCTCTGTCTGTGGCTAATCAAGTAGGAATTACGCTGGTTCCAATTGTCAATAGGCTACACACTCTCGCCGCCCAGTCGCCTATCTTATTACTATCGACTCCAGACGAAGATTTTGCCTAGTCCACGTTCCAATCCCCAACCTGCTTGTCGTTTCCCTTCTGAACCCCGTTCACAATTCCTTTATATCCACCATTTCATCTAAAACAGCCGAGGAAAAACATGGACGCTTTTACTGCTCCACCGCCCCATGGAGGCCCTCTCCCGGCTAAGCAGCCCATCAGTTCGTTGACGAAGCTTTTGAGTGAAAACAGCTCTACTGCTGTCTCTCAAAATGCCTCGCTGACCTCTCTAAATCAATATCCTCCTTCTAGCGGCACGGTCACTCCATCTGGCATAACAGATACAGACTTTGCTTCAGGCGTTCGTGTGTTGGGAGATGATAGTACTCCAGAAGGGCTCAACATCGCTCCTAACGTGAAATTAGGCGATCATGGCGCTTCTGCCTCGGGAATTCTGCCTCTGCAAAAAGCTCCAGTTGTCGTCACCGGTGGCTTTGAGTCATCTTCGCCAAACGATGTCACAGGTCCCCGTTCGTACAACCAGCGTATTCCGGGCCGTGCTCCCGTAGTACCAGCGAGCCCCAGAATCAATAGAACAAATTCCGTCTCACACACCTCATTTTTCTCCACGGGAGGATACGGTGGAGAAAGTTTGTCGTCATCTATCCCATATGGAGCTCCAGGTGGTCGCAACGGGCAGGGTCCCGGATCGTATGGCAAATCCAATGGGTTTGGTAGCTCGTCCAACCTTTCCAACGCCTTGCGCATGTCATCTCCGTCCCAGGATCATATTCCTAACTTGCCAAATGGCCAGCCAATCTCATCGATACACTTCCAGTCACCTCAAGTCAGCTCATCTTCTATTGAGCCAAGGTTTGTTATTTCAAAACAGAGAGTGGCACAGGCACAAGCCGCTTCATTTGGTACTTCAGGCCGTCTGGGCTCCCAGTCCAGTCTTTCGTTCTTCTTCTCTTCCAAGAAGGGGCCTAGGAGCTCCTCGTCAACGGACTTGGGATCATTTTATAACAATACTCAACCCGAGAACAATGTCTTTGCCACTTCTCCTTCATCAACGTCTTCCACGGAGTCCTCCAACTTCTACAGCAATTCAAGACATAACTCTATGGCCAATTTGAAGCGGTTTTTCAAGAAGGGTAACTCGCCGGCGCAACCTATTCCAGTGGGAAACATGTCGTCGTCGTTGCGTTCTAACCAAATGCATTCGTCTACTAATGCTACCCCGGTGAGCAGCTCGTTCTTTAACACCTCTTATACTGCTCAGTCGGTGACTTCGGCCAATTCAGATGCATCTTACTCCAATTCACCTGGAGGTATTGTGATTGGTTCTGCCTCGGTGAGCAGAACTCCTTCCATTGTACGTGGACCTATGGACAGAAAGGGCTCGGTGCTGACTTTAATCAACCTACAACATCAACAACTTCCATTTTCCAAGAGATACAGTAAGTTCGGGGAGAGCTTGGGAGCTGGCGCTGGTGGTGCAGTGAAGCTTGTCAATAGACTATCGGACAAAAAGGTTTTTGCTGTGAAAGAATTCAGAGCAAAATACCAAAACGAGAGCAAAAGAGACTACGCTAAGAAAATCACTGGAGAGTACTGTATTGGTTCTACATTGAAGCACCCTAACATCATTGAGACTGTCGAGATTTGCTATGAAAACGACCGGATTTTACAAGTTATGGAGTATTGCGATTTCGATTTGTTTGCAATTGTCATGTCCAACCAGATGTCTAGAGAAGAAATCAATTGTTGTTTCAAGCAAATCTTGTCGGGAGTCAATTACTTTCACTCCATGGGTCTTGCTCACAGAGATTTGAAATTGGACAACTGTGTCATTGACTCTCGAGGGATTGTCAAAATCATTGATTTTGGTTCTGCCGTTGTGTTCTCATACCCATTCAACAAGACGTTGATCGAAGCACTGGGAATCGTTGGTTCTGACCCATACTTAGCACCAGAGGTATGTGTTTTCAACAAGTATGATCCAAGACCTGTGGACGTTTGGTCGGTTGCAATTATCTACTGCTGTATGATGCTCAAAAAATTTCCCTGGAAAGTACCTAAGTTGATTGACAACAGTTTCAAGTTGTTTGCTACTCGTAATGATGGAGTTCCATTCAGTGAAGCCCTCCTCAAGACGAAAGAGCAAAGAGCAGAAGAAGTTGTCGGCTTAAATGATTTCACCGCCATGCATGATGCTATTGACGAGGCTGCCGAGAGCGTAGGTACTATTCAGAACGGCACTGCTGACGGCAGTGCCCACACCTCTAATGAGGTTGGTGCTGGAAGATTGTTGCTTGCATTGCCAGAGGACTGTCGTCCATTGATTGGAAGGATGGTTGATTTGGCGCCTGCCTGCCGTATTTCTGTTGAGGAGTGTTTTGAGGATGAATGGTTGAAGTCAGTCCAGATGTGTGCCGTGGAAGAACGCATCAACACTGACGGAAGCACCGACTACCAAGTGTTTAAAGGCGAAGACCACGAGCATACTACTGTGGACCAGTCCAAAGCCCACATTGCCGCATTTGATAAGAAGAAGAAGTGAGCAGTCATTGTGTAATCTTAAAAATAAAAATATGATATCTACTACTAAACAGATTTTACGTTCTCGTGTTGATGGTTATTTGCCATTCTATATACATGGTCGAGTCTATAATACATTTCATCCGAGAGGCAGCTTCAAGCTTATGGGACAACCTTCACACCGACAGCATCTGCAGTCAGGATCACAGCTCCGCAGATAGCTTTCAAGTCAACATTCTTATGTCTCTCATCAGTCTTCTTGATCTTTGCAATCTCATAAACATGCTTCAAAGAGATCTTGCCAACTATGTTGTGGGTGGCCTTGTCGCTTCCCTTGGAAATGTTGGCTGCCTTCATTATAAGCCACGAAGTAGGAGGAGACTTCATTTCGAATGTGAATGATCTATCTGGCTTGACAGTTAACAAAACTGGAATCGGGGTGCCAGGCTGGTAATGGGCGGTTCTGGCGTTGAACTCTTTACAGAAGTCGATGGCCTTCACACCTTTCGAACCCAAGGCTGGACCAACAGGTGGAGCTGGGGCTGCCTGGCCTGCTCCCACGATCAACTTGACCAAAACGTTTTTAGTGGACATGACGGTGGTTGGCTATAGTATAGAAGTGAGTTCAAAGTTGGAAGGGTAGAAAATTTTGGAGAGGCACGGGTGTTTATCTAGATGTCAAGAACTGGGGCAGAATTGGCTGCGAATACTGTGAAATTGAAACTCCCGACAAGCTACAAATCAAGGAAATGAGCAGTTAATTTTTAGTAAAAGCGTTATTAAACGAAACATGGATGCTAAATAATGATAAATATGTAATGCTAGATTTCTTCCCTGAAGCGCAGTCGAGAGTTGTTACTAAATTCCTCACCATGACTCGGTAACAACCCGTGTGCTTCTCTATTAAAGAGTTCATCGTCTGGCTCGCACTCTGAGGAGCGATCATGATCTGTGTCGATAGAAAAATTAGGTAAAGGCGCGGAAGTAGAGTCTTCATGGCTCTGAAAGATGTCATTCGGTCCAGGGTCTGGTCCTCCACCTTCAGGCATAGTGAGCATGGGGTTATAAACCGAGTTGAAACGAGAACGCTGGTTTGTGCTAGCAGAGCTTGAGTTCTGGCCAGTGTTGTTGCCGCTACTTCGGAACACAGAGTCAAGATTGTTGCTGTTGGTAACTCCGCGGTACTCAAAGTCGTCGTTGCTGTCTTGGTGGTACCCAGCAACAGGAATGGCAGATAGATTATTAGTTTGTCTTTCCAAGTCGTTGGAGCCGGAGATGTCTCTGGCTCCAACGCCAGTGGTTTTCGCTCCAAAGAGTTTCCTGAACCCTCCGAGCTTCTCGCTCAGTTCTCCCGACGTATCATCTGCGAAATCTGGCAGCTGGTTGGTGACCTTGCTTCTGCGCTTCTTCATGAATAAGAAAAAAACCACAAGAGATCCGATCAAAATGGTACCTCCAATGGAGCCTACTAGACCTCCAATCAATTTTGCGTTTTTTTCTGAGACTCCAGAACCACTGCTATTACTGTCTGATGTGGCAGCAGTAGGAACAGTGACTAAGGTGGTGATCGTAGTGTATGGTAAGACACTGACGGTCGAATAATATTGCGTGAGCGACCCTGACAAACTATTTTTGCTGGTGATCAGCCGCTCAGACGAAGTAGTGGTGGAGCTCGATGAGGGATGAGTCGACAGCGAGGAAATCTCCGTTGAAGATGCAATGATAAACGAGCTCAATTCTTGTGCCTGAGAAGACAGTGTGATTTGCAGAGAGGTGGCCTCTGAAGATGAAAAAGACGACAGCGTCAGTAAAGATGAAGATATCTCTGCTAAGGACAGAGATGACTGAATCAGCGACGAAAGGGCGATAGACGAGCTGGAGACTATGAACTGCGACGACGACGACGAAGACGACACACTAAGCGACTGCGGGGACTCAGAAGATAATGTAGATGATGAAACAGAAGACGTGGTTCCACTGGTCACGGCTGAAGTACTTGAAGACACCCCCAGGACCGAGATCAAAGAAGAAGATGATGATGATGATGATGATGAAGATGAAGGAGACAAAGTGCTACCGTCGACAGAGGACGAAGTTTTTACCGTCAGCAGCGGATCAAGCAGCGACATTGCCTGGGATATAGATTGTAGAGTGACCAGCAGAGAGGATATAGCAGTGGAAGACACGAGACCGGAGATTTCTGTGGAAGATGGAGTGGTGGTCAGTGGTTGGAACGACATGGATGACTGCGAGGTGTGCAGAGTCAATGACGACAATGGAAACAGAGAGGTGACTAAGTCGGACGGAAGTGATATTAAAGAGTTCAGGGAGGAAGTCACCGAAGAAAAGGAGAAAGCAGGAGCTGAAATTGTGAGAGACGAATTAATTTCAACGGCGGAAGTGTCTCGCCTAAAAATAGAAAACATCATGGGAGTTTGTGCAGGTAGTGCTTTTCCACTGAGACACTGAACAACGTCGAAGGGCAGAAGTCGACAAGAATAAGTTTCCAAATGTGTGAAGATTGATAAAAGGTCGATCTTGAGGATTTATGTTCAACAAGAGTGACTGTTAAGTGTGCCAGTGGCACCTGGCAAAAAAGTCAATATGAAAATTAGACTTTTGGCGGCCACTTTGGGAAGGTTGCGCAGCAGGTACTGATGGGTCAAGCAAATAGGCAGGCGCTTCTTACTGCACGAGGAGGAGTGGGAGATCACCACCAAAAATGGGGAAAAAAGATTACGGGGGTTTCAACAGCAGAGCAGAAGCTCCAAAAGATAAATATCCCGATCTTGATCATATCAAACGAGCACCGCTCCAACACTGTCGGGTTGCTAAGGAGATCGCGGATCAACTACAGGAGTGTTGAAGTCCAAAGGAGTTATATTACGTGCATGGTGCAGGAGGTACACAGTAGTTCTTTGCTATCCAAGACAAGTGATAAAGGGGTGTTGGGAATTTAGAACTTATGGGATTCTTCCTCAACGGCTAGCCAAGTTGGCGTATTTCGAAATTTGCGGAATTTTCGTTAGCGATGCGTCATTTTGCAAGTGGAACATTCGTATTCTGATGATCCTGATCCTCAGGCAGGGGCTACAATAACGTGAGGCTTGGGCCTGCATGTTATCGACGCATATTCGGCTTCAGTGGGGGCTCTAATTACGACCTCCTCTCGGGCACACTAAAATCTCCGGTGTGTGCACGGTCGGGCAGACGGACGGCCAGTGCTCCTTGAAGCGCTCATTGAAGAAGTCCTAATCATGTTGCCCTTATCGGCGAAATATTAGGCCGCAATGATCAGCGCTGGCGATCGACACTCGCCTCGTATAAATGAACAAGCGCATAGACTCGCGTATAAAGCGCAGTCGGTAGGTTTTAAGTGTGCTGCATAGTGCCAATATCATATTGCAGCCAAACAATCTTCAACTGCCCAACCATACCCGTACCTCTACCGATCCACTTGAACAATGATCACAACGTCACAAGAAGTTAAACGTGCTCGCTGTTAGAATTATCTAGAATCATCTCAGCTCCATCTCTAGCACAGTTGCACAGCCTGGAAGCCTTTTCCACTGACAACTCCCATCCAATCTCCTGTATTGCGTCGCCAGCAAACATGATTCACCTCTAGCTCTTCCAGGTAGGCCAACACAGGAGTGTCTAGCACACACCCAGCCTCGGGTCCGCGAAGGGCCACTTTCTGGCCACTGCAGTCCCACACTAAAGCTTGGCAGTCATCACCACCGGTGAGAAGACTATTACAATTAGGATGCCACTCGAGGTGGTTGATCGCTCCGGATGTCATGCCGCCAAACAGGCCGTCGAGGGTCATCACAGGCAAGCCAGGCATTCGCATGTCGATAATGAGAACCTGATTCAGGTTCACACCAATAGTGGCCAAGTAGTTCTGGTCAATGTTGGACGTCAGAAGCTTCAACAAGGCTTGCAGGTTGTAGTTTGCTGAAGCCAAACCCGACATCGGTGGTGCTGCCAGCGTGGGCTCGTAGATAATGGTGGAGTGCTCAAGAGACCGCAAGTCAAATACTCGCATGCTTCCGTCGTTACTGACACTGGCAAACACATTAGTGGACTGGTGGATGAATTTGACATCAAAAACCTCAGAATCATGAGCAATCAATTGTGTTTTGACGTGCGCAGTGTCCTTGTCTCTACTCAACGCATGGCTTCGATTCAAGTCCCATACTGTGCATGTTGTGTCAACTGACAGTGTGATCAAGATGCTTGAATCGGCAACATTCCAGTCGAACGATGTCACGGGCGGGAATGTGTTGATATCGTATGCATCCAGCGAGCTGTTTGCAGTGGAGTTGTTTGCCAATAAATGCGTCTGAACAATGGTGGGCTCCGGGGAGTACTCGACCTTGTATAATCTCAACACTTCGGACGATGCTGCCAATCTCTCTCCAGCACCCCCATTGAGAATCTGTGGGTCCCATTGCAAATTGGTCACTGGGTAGTCCACGGTGATTTCGGCGACCTTCTGAAAATCGAATTCTCTAGAGAGAACTGGCAGGGTTTCTTTAGCTGTGTTCAACTCCTCCGAGCTATTACTGCTATGATTGGATGTAGTAGGAGAGTCTACAAACTTCAGTCTATCGTCGATGATGTCGTCATCGTCCCGTCGACGATATGAGGATCCGTGCACAACTTGGATTCTATTCTGAAAGCCTTCTCTAAATGAGCTGAGCGCCACCCAGTCACTGTTGCCCAGAACTACCCAGTCTGCTCCGTAGAGTGGATGCTGTGAGGCAAAGTATGAGCTTCTCGATTCTCCCTGGGAAAATGTGGCATATGGATCTTGCTTATCGGCTGAATAATTATTAGCGAAGGGGAAACGCTGTGTTTGCGGCGATGTCGGCTGATAAGAGCCCAGGAAATTGCTGTAGGACAGAATTCCGGATACTAATGAGTGCTTGTTTCTTAGATTTTGCCAGTCCATGGGACCATTTATGTTTTATCTGGGCAATTAATGCACCGATTCGAAGTTCTTTATGTTGTTTGCGGGTCGTGTGCTCTTCAATATCAAATATAGGTAATCGGAATCATTTGGCGGGCTCTACAAAATTATGCTATATGGTATTCAAATTACTATATTTCGAAGGTTCACGATCTCGTTGTTTCCCTTTTAATTGTTGGTGTAATTAAGGGAGCTTGGTGAGTCTTTTTCACCATGGATTCCTGACGACAGTCATCTGACAAATACACCATGAAGAAATTGGGCACTTTGGCTTTAAAATTATGATTCTTTATGTTTTTCTTTTGATATTAAATCTTTGTTACCGCTCTCTTTTAAGAAGTACTTGCATTATTTTCCCAATATATGCACTTTTCTTTAATGCCCTACTCGAAATAAAGGTGCATTGAATCTCATATTAAGATGTAACCCATGCAGGCTTATCGGAGCCTTGTCAAATTCGCCAGATTGCCAGACTAGCTCTATTAATACACATATCGCCCAACTACTCGGCGAGATCTTCGACAGAAGGACATGTACAAATCAAGTTCATGTCTCCGTAGGTGTCATCCAAACGGGCCACGGTGGGCCAGCATTTGGAGGTTTTCAAGAATGAAAGTGGGTATGCGGCATGCTCTCTAGTGTAGCCACGAGCATCCCAGTCTGCCTGAGGTGTAGAAACGACATCGAGGAGCGAGTGTGGGGCATTTTTCAAGACGTTACCAAGTGATTCACCCTTGGCGAAGGCGTCGATCTCAGCACGGATCGACAACATGGCTTCGACGAAACGGTCCAATTCCTCCAAGTTCTCAGACTCGGTTGGCTCGATCATCAACGTGCCAGCAACTGGGAAAGACATCGTTGGTGCATGGAAGCCGTAGTCCTGCAAACGCTTAGCCACGTCTATGGCCTCAATGCCAATGCTCTTGAAGTCACGCAAGTCAATGATGAACTCATGTGCACAGTGCTTAATACCTTCCTTGACGGAGGCTGAGTGATCCACGAACATGATCTTGTAGGAATCCTTCAAACGGTTCAACATATAGTTAGCGTTCAACATAGCAAGTGCAGAGGCATACGGCAAAGCCTTTGCTCCAAGCATTTTGATGTAAGAGTATGATACTGGAATCACTGCTGCAGATCCAAATGGAGCAGAGTTGACAGCTTTGATGGACTCTGCAGTAGAGTGAGGAGTGGCAACAAAGTGATGAGATGGCAAGAACGGAACCAAGTGTTGAGCAACACACACTGGACCCTGACCAGGACCACCTCCACCATGAGACAAAGCGAAAGTCTTGTGAATGTTCAAGTGACAAACATCGGCACCCAAGTCGCCTGGAGAAGTCAAACCCACTTGAGCGTTCATGTTTGCACCATCCAAGTAGACCAAACCACCATGCGAATGGACAATGTCAATAGCTTGACGAACACCGGGCTCGAACAATCCATAAGTAGATGGGTAGGTGATCATGATAGAACAGAGATTGTCCTTAAAATTTTCAGCCTTGGCCTCCAAGTCGGTTAAGTCAATCAGACCGTTGTCCAAACACTTGACAGCAACCACCTTAAGTCCACACATGGCCGCACTGGCAGGGTTGGTGCCGTGGGCCGAGACTGGAATCAAGCAGATGTTTCTCTTCTCGTAGTCTCCGCGAGACTTGTGGTATTGACGAATGAGCGACAAACCAGTGTACTCACCCTGTGCACCGGAGTTAGGCATAAGAGTGGTGGCTGCGAAACCAGTGATATCATTCAAGTCTTGCTCGAATCCTTCAATCAACTCCTTGTAACCCAAAGCCTGGTCAGCAGGAGCGAATGGATGAATCTGCGAGAATCCTGGCATCGACAAAGTTTGCATTTCCACGGTGGCATTCAACTTCATGGTACAGGATCCCAATGGGATCATAGAGTTGGCCAAGGACAAGTCCTTGCTCTGCAACAAATGCAAGTATCTCAACATGGCCGTCTCGGAATGGTGGGCGTTAAAGACTACATTCGTCAAGATTTCATCTGTTCTTGTAAGGTCAGATGGGATCTGAGGAAGCTCCTTTGGCAAAGATGCTCGACTACCGGTGAAAAGAGTGACCAAGTTCTCCAAATCAGTCTTGGTGACCGTCTCGTCGAGAGACACTCCAACGGTAGACTCGTCGACCTTAAATAAGTTGATTTCGTACTCGGATAATGCCCTAGACAAGAATGCATCTGCGGAGATTCCGTCCAATTGGACAGACAATGTGTCGAACCAGCCATCGTTAAGAACCTTGTGAGAAGAGTTAGCTTCAATGTTCTCAGCAAGAATTGTGGTGAATCCATAGACACGAGAAGCAATGTTCCTCAAGCCCTTGGGGCCGTGGTAGACAGCATACATGGCAGCCATGTTAGCCAACAAGGCCTGGGCAGTACAAATGTTGGAAGTAGCTTTCTCACGCTTGATGTGCTGTTCACGAGTCTGCAATGCCAAACGCAAAGCCGGCTTGCCCAATCTGTCCTTAGACACACCAACGATTCTGCCTGGCATTTTACGGGAGAACTTGTCGGTGGTAGCAAAGAAGGCAGCGTGTGGTCCTCCGTAACCGAACGGAACACCAAATCTCTGAGAGTTACCCAAAGCGATATCGGCACCAAACTCCACTGGAGGCTTCAACACCGTCAAGGCAAGAAGATCGGTGGCCATGGCGAAGAGACCCTTGGAAGTCTCGTGGATGATCTTACCAACCTCAGTGAAGTTGTGAAGAGAACCATCGGTGGCTGGGTATTGCACCAAGGCACCACAGACATCACTTGCAATGTTCTTTAACTCTGCAACTCCCTCAATGGTAGATAATGGGAGCTCTACGATCTCCACCCCAATGTTGGCAGCACGTGAGTGAAGCACATCTACGGTCTGTGGGTGCAACTTCGAGTCCACCACGTACTTCTTCTTCTTGCTACGCAGCTGGTGGAAGGACATGGACATGGCCTCGGCAGCAGCAGTTCCCTCATCCAAAAGAGACGCATTGGCCATAGGCAAGCCTGTCAAGGACGTGATCATGGTCTGGTAGTTGAGCAACGATTCCAAGCGGCCCTGAGAAATCTCTGGCTGGTATGGAGTGTAAGATGTGTACCATTCGGGAGACTCCAACAAGTTTCTCTGAATCACTGGAGGCACAACCGTACCGTAATAGCCTTTGCCTATAAACGACTTGACGATCTTGTTCTTGCTGGCCAAGCCGTGCAAGTGGTCCAACATCTCCTGCTCGGTGAAACCATTCTCAGGCTTCACTTTCAAAGCACGCTTCACTAATACATGGGGAGGAATGGTAGCAGATAAGAATTCATCCATGTCCTTGTAGCCAATCGTCTTGAGCATGTGATTGACATTCTCTGGAGTAGGACCGAAATGGCGTCTGGCAAATGTGTCAAGACCGGCATAGGTGACCTTCTCCTTCGAAGGGTTAAAAACCTTCTCATAGTGGCCGCTCAGGGTGTCAGCCTGGGTAGCCAAGTATCTAGGTGTTGATAACTGCGATAAGGGTCCAGCAATACGAGGTAAGCATCTGGACACCCTTACAGCACGACAAGCACGCACCAAAGATCTGGCTTGAAACATAACAGAAAGAATACTAGAAATGTGATTCCGGATCTTGAAAGAGAAATTTAAAACTTTTTACGTGGACCAGAGCCGTATTTAAAAGCCTAGCCCTTGATCAGCCGAGTCAATTTCGACTCGCACATGTTAGCGATCCGCGCCTGACTCCGAAATGCATGCAGAATTGACTCTGACCACTGAATATAGATGCCCCCAAAACTATGCTTGTAAGGCAGATGAGAAGGTCGTTCATGTGCAATATGATCTGCTGATAGGCCAGGTGGGTCTATTGATGATGAGAAGAAACCTCTTCACGATGATCTATGCATGGAAATGTGCACCTCTCCAAAGTCCAGTAGGTAAAGCACCACTAGCTCTGCAAGAGACTGTACCAACACAACCGGTTTGAGAACACCTACAATCGAAGAACTTCAAACTAAATATATGTAAAATTCAATAGTACTATATATATCAGTCAGCTTACTTCTTAGCAGCCTTTTGAGCAGCCTTGGTAACCTTACCGGCCTTGTCAGACTTCTCAACAGCCTTGATGACACCGACAGCAACGGTCTGTCTCATGTCTCTAACGGCGAATCTACCCAATGGTGGGTAGTCAGTGAAGGCCTCAACACACATTGGCTTCGTTGGAACCATCTTGACGATAGCAGCATCACCAGACTTGATGAACTTTGGCTCGTCCTCCAACTTCTTACCAGATCTTCTGTCAATCTTCTCGATCAAGGTGTCGAACTTACAAGCAATGTGGGCAGTGTGACAGTCCAAAACTGGAGAGTAACCGGAAGAGATCTGACCTGGGTGGTTCAAGACAATAACCTGAGCAGTGAAAGAATCAGCACCCTTTGGTGGGTCGTTCTTGGAGTCACCACAGACGTTACCTCTTCTGATTTCCTTGACAGAGACGTTCTTGACGTTGAAACCGACGTTGTCACCTGGGAGACCCTCGACCAACTGCTCGTGGTGCATCTCGACGGACTTGACTTCAGTGGTGACACCAGCTGGAGCAAAGGTGACAACCATACCGGCCTTGATGACACCGGTCTCAACTCTACCGACTGGCACAGTTCCGATACCACCGATCTTGTAGACATCCTGCAATGGCAATCTCAATGGCTTGTCGGTTGGTCTCGAAGGTGGCTCAATGGCATCAATGGCCTCCAACAAGGTCTTACCGGTGACCTTACCAGCCTTGGTCTCTTTCTCCCAACCCTTGTACCATGGGCAGTTAGGGGATGGCTCAATCATGTTGTCACCGTTCCAACCAGAGATTGGAACGAAAGGAACGTTCTTAGGGTTGTAACCAACCTTCTTGACGAAGTTGGAGGTTTCCTTGATGATTTCCTCGAATCTGGACTGGTCCCACTTGACGGAGTCCATCTTGTTGACGGCAACAATCAATTGTCTGACACCCAAGGTGAAAGCCAACAAAGCGTGCTCTCTGGTCTGCCCATCCTTGGAGATACCAGCCTCGAACTCACCAACACCACCAGCGATGATCAAGATAGCACAGTCAGCCTGGGAAGTACCAGTGATCATGTTCTTGATGAAATCTCTGTGACCTGGGGCGTCAATGACGGTAACGTGGTACTTTGGAGTCTCGAACTTCCACAAAGCGATATCAATAGTGATACCTCTCTCTCTCTCGGCCTTCAACTTGTCCAAAACCCAAGCGTACTTGAAAGAACCCTTACCCAATTCAGCGGCTTCCTTCTCGAACTTCTCGATAGTTCTCTTGTCAATACCACCACACTTGTAAATCAAGTGACCGGTGGTGGTGGACTTACCGGAATCGACGTGACCGACGACGACAACGTTAACGTGAGTTTTCTCCTTACCCATTTTGAAAGATTAGTGTATGAAAAAAAGATTTCCAAAGGGGCAAAAATTTTATTGCCGGGTGCGACCTTTATATTAGGTCGGGGTGCGGGAAGAAAAAAGTTCTTGCGAGGCGGGTAACCGCGGCATCTGAGATGAAGTGTGCTGAGATATACTGTTACTGCGCCGACATGTACCCAGTAGTTTCGTGGTGTCTGGTGGATCGCTTAAGGCAACGTGAACAGTATTGGTGATATAACGTACTGCAGATAATGGGGAGGTTTCCATCCATTGATATACTGATGGTTTGCGATAGGGCTACAGTGGCGAAAGTTTATAGAATTTACAGGAGCAAATACAAATATATTTTTGAATTTTGTATTCTTCTCTTTCTATTCATGACAGATTTCACTACATTGAATTCCACAGTTACCAAATTCTTCTAAGGAGGAATCACCAGCCCTGTTAGTGGTGTTAGTGTGTTGTGTCACGTGCACGGGGCTCGAGCCCTTGCTATCTTGGAGGATAACTGATCACCAGAGCAAGAATTCCTTGATCGAATTAGCTCAACGTTACCGCTTCGGCCGGTCTAAATATCTAGATTGGTCGGTTTCCAAATTGGCATAAGTTATTACTGTTTAGTCTATCCACTGACAGTTATCACCTTTCTGACCATTGTGCAGGCAGGCCAGTATAAGTAACGAAACACTATATATATTTGCGGTCGGCCTATTCGTTTGTAAATACATTCTCAGTCTTACCGGTCTGATAAGACTTGCGAAACATCTCCTGGTTAATTGGAGTTGATTGCGGCGTGGTGGGTGTGCTATTGTTGTTACATCCCGCAACGTTGCCAGAAGCTGCATCCAACGATGATCTTGTGGTCAGTGTAGACGATCTTCTTCTATAGTTTCTTGAAGTTTGGGGATCGATCTTGATTCCAGACTTGTGCGCAGCGAAGAGTCCGAGAATATCCGTCAATGTCACTACGCCTATG
The DNA here is from genome assembly GCA_030567015.1 of Sungouiella sharkensis. NCBI lineage: Eukaryota > Fungi > Ascomycota > Pichiomycetes > Serinales > Metschnikowiaceae > Sungouiella > Sungouiella sharkensis. The sequence goes on along the minus strand of JAJLRN010000001.1, from coordinate 244,696 downwards.
AGCTTATCTGGACGGCCACTGTCTTGTTGTAAGGTTGAGGCCGCTGAAGCCGCTGCTGCCGCTGCTGCTGCAGGTGCTTCAGATGAGAGTGCAGTCTCTATAGTAGATGCGTTGGCAGGAGTACCTGAAGCAGAAGATGAAGAGGAGAAGTGGGTGGAAGTTCTGGACTCCACAATCCACAACCTGTGCGATTGAGTAGCAACCAATTTGGCAATCACTCTACCCAAGGAAGTCTGCTGGTTGACGTGGAAGATTGGGAACTGATCCTGGCCCTTTTCGATACCTTTTTGGGACAAGTTATAGGAGATAAATGTGGTCACCGGTTTGAACAACAAATGTGAGTTCTTCGTCGAAGAAACGTTCTTAACGTCCACGATGGAGATGTTTCCTACCAAGGACTTGTTTTTGTCGATGACTGCAAGCGAAGAGACGTCCTCGTTAAACATCTTCTGCAACGCCTCAATTAACGGCAGATCACCTTGAATGGTGATTGGGTAGGTGGACCCGATCTTCAAGTCATGCAAGGAGGTGTTCAAAAGAATCTCGAGTGAGGGGAACCGTCTGGCGTTCTCCCAGAAGAACTTGATTGCTCTTCTCTGCGAGAGGATACCGGTGATTTTGTTGTCGTTATCAATGATGGCCACTCTGTGTGCACCATTTCCGAAAGCCTCAACTGCTTTTAGCAAGCTTTCTGACTCCTTGAACTTCAAAAAAGGGTTCTTTGGGTGCAACTTAACAATGAAGTCTACAGGCACCTCCTCACCCTTCTTGGCCTTGTTGATGAGAGCCACTAGTTTGTCTTGCTTTTGCTGAATGGTCAATTGCGAGCCGTCGTCATCTGTTATCTCGTTCACAGACAAGTCCTTGAAGTTTATCTTGTTCATGATCAATAAAAGGTATGTGTTTAAGTCAGAGTAGTCAAACGACAAGCAATTGGACAAGTCATAGTTATCTTTGGACAACGCAACAGGCAAGGACGTTAAGTCGTGGGAGATCAATGTCTCGAACGCCTTCTGCACGGAATATGAGGAATTGATCGAAATAAGCTTATTGGACTCGGTCAAATCGGCCAATAAGATGTCGCTCCAATCGGACGCTGTCATGGGTTGCTGGAACAAACTGGATGACTTGGACGACACAGAGGTGTTTCTAGACAAGCTGAAATCGTCCGAAGGAATGTGCTGGTGCTCTGCAGGCAATGGAGGTGGAGACGACAATAACTCCACTATGGAAGGCTTTCTGGACACAGACAGGCCATGGAGCGAATGCATCAGCACATGGTTCAGCATAGGCGAGTGCGGAGATCTCAGGAAAGATGGATTGTGAGACATTGAGGTCTAGTTGGATTACTGATAGAATCAAGGTCGACTGATAGAATCAAAGTCGACTGCTAGGAGCAAGGTGGAAATCGTTGGAGAACCTTGAGTCAAATATGGGGAAGAAGCCAAGCTACACAATAAGCAGGACTCGGCCAGTTTCAATTGAGAGCGGTGGTTATGGGGACAATTCGTAAGCTTGTGTATCACTTCTTGACAAAAAAAATCACAGTATGGAGAGTCAAGCGTGAGAAAAGATAATGGAGGTTTCCCCAAACATTGCGACCATATAAGTTCAGGCTCCTGTCAGTGACTCGCCTCGGTGCAGGATACGGGGTGACGGCCTAAGCGGTATGGGTGTGTGAAGTGATGGTGTACGGGTGTAAGCGTATCCGCCCGCCCGCCTGATGATCAGGTAGACTAGGCTTTGGGCGATACGACGGTTGGGCTGCGTTCGACTTCGACCCCGGTTTTTGTAGGGCCGTTGGGTTCAGCCGTGGGCCCACGACATTTGTGACTGGACCCAGACGATGTCGTGCGACATTCTATGCATGCTCACCTGATGGTGGTTGAGTTGCTGGGTAGATGGCGATTGCGCAGGCAAGAAAGTGGGAGGCGATAATAAGCAATGTCGCGCGACATTCTACCTGTAGTGGAATGTTGCGATCCACTTTAGCAATAAAGACCTGGATCAAAAGAGTAATGTAATTGGAGAGGCACCGTCAGCCAATGGTTGGGGAGGTATTGATTGGGGGAATTGTGTTTCTCGAGTTGATATGATGGTGTTGGAATGATAGTGTTCTATTGATAGTGTTGTATTACTTGTGTTGTATTGATCATATTGTATTGATCATATTGAATTGATCGTACTGATATGATTTTGTTGTATTTATCGTATTGATATGACTGTGTTGTGTTAATTGTGTTAAATTGATTGTGCTGATATGATCGTGTTGTACTAATTGTATTGTATTGCTCGAGTTGATATGGTGGTGTTCGCTCAATTGTGTTGGCTTAACTGTATTGATTTGATTGTGATGTATTGATCGTATTGATATGATAGTGTTGTGTTGATCATATTGTATTGATCATATTGTATTGATCATATTGTATTGATCATATTGAATTGATCGTACTGATATGATTTTGTTGTATTTATCGTATTGATATGACTGTGTTGTGTTAATTGTGTTAAATTGATTGTGCTGATATGATCGTGTTGTACTAATTGTATTGTATTGCTCGAGTTGATATGGTGGTGTTCGCTCAATTGTGTTGGCTTAACTGTATTGATTTGATTGTGATGTATTGATCGTATTGATATGATAGTGTTGTATTACTTGTGTTGTATTACTTGTGTTGTATTGATCATATTGTATTGATCATATTGAATTGATCGTACTGATATGATTTTGTTGTATTTATCGTATTGATATGACTGTGTTGTGTTGATTGTGTTAAATTGATTGTGTTGATATGATCGTGTTGTACTAAATTGTATTGCTCCAGTTGATATGATGGTGTTGATATGATGGTGTTGATATGATGGTGTTGGCTCAATTGTGTTGGCTTGACTATATTGATTTGATTGTGTTGTATTGATCTTATTGATATGATTGTGTTGTATTGATAATGTTGTATTGATAGTGTTGTATTGATAGTGTTCTATTGATAGTGTTGTATTGATAGTGTTCTATTGATAGTATTCTATTGATAGTGTTGGAATAATTGTGTCGGCTTAATTGAGCTAGCTTAATTGAGCCGGTTTATTTGAAGTGTCAAAAGATTTGTTGATTCAGAAAGGACTTTTGAATTTATAAAGGCCATCTAATCATTGTTTGTATCTCTTATGGTGTGGACTAATACTCTCTGGTCTTAGATACGCACTCACATCGTTCTTTTTAGTTCTCTTGCTATCCATGAAAAAGGAACCTCCAGCCTTATAAATCGAAATGCTAAATACCGTTACTTTGTGGTCGAACAGCTGGCCAGCTACAAGTGTAAATCGCTGTCATGGGCAATCGGACGCAAGAATTCCTAAATAAGCAACTACAGAAAGTCTCTTTAGTCCGAATCTTACAGGGAGGACTCCAAACCATAGGAAGTATATCACATGACGTGCCGGAAGGAGCCATTGGAATATTATCTTGGACGTTTGTGGCCATTCGCCCAAAAAATCGATAACACTAGCATAAATCAGCCTATTGCCTTCTGGGTGGCCTGACTGTTCGCATTTCTCCCATTGGAACAAATTGCACCACTAGTCGCAGTAGCATGGCAATCAGGAATTCCTCGGTCTTCGGAGACTTGCATGCAGGCGTTTCCAACCCAACAATTTTTGTGTAGGAGGACGTTTCTTTTTGGTGCGAATAGATTAGCTGTTAAAGGCCACACTATATAAAGCGTAGGGGCACCACCTAACTCCTGAGGAAAGAAAATAAGAAATTAGAACCTATACATCTGGTTGTGGCAGCAGGTTTCGCAATTTGCCGTCTTTTTTTCTTCCCGTTTTAACGCTCGGACTCAATTCTCGCCATCCACAAGGCGCCGACCCAATTTTTTCCCGTGCCTGTGTACGTGAAACTATATCAGGAAATCGATTCCCTTAATCTTTTTTTACACTCACCTTAGGATCAGCGACTTTTCTTCAATGAGCCAAGACACTTTGGATCAGGTCGACTTGACCTCGCTCAATGCCCTCGCTGCAGGTGCCAACAAGAAAACCCCAAGAATCGTGGCTGCCGGTTTGGGTGGCCGCATGATGGGCACTAAGTCTTTGGTGGATGTCACCGCTGAACAGATGGCCAAGGACTCGGAGACTTTCTTTGAAAAGGATGAGAGAGAACGTCTTAAGTACTCCAAGATTATGCACATTTCGGAGAAGCCATGGACCCTCTCCAACTGGCACGACCATGTGAACTGGTTGAACTTCATTCTTGTTATTGCCATTCCTTCCTTTGGTGCCTACAGCGCCTTCACCTATCCTCCACAGTTAAAGACGGTCATTCTCGGTGTCATCTTGTACGTGTTTTCTGGTGTTTCCATCACTGCCGGTTACCACCGGCTTTTCTCCCACAACTCGTACGATGCTCACTGGATTCCAAGAGTGTTCTTCGCCTTCTTTGGTGCTGGTGCCGTCCAGGGTTCCATCAAGTGGTGGGGCCACTCACACAGAATCCACCATAGATTCACTGACACCAACAGAGACCCATACGATGCCAGACAAGGTTTCTGGTTCTCGCACATGGGTTGGATGTTGACCAAGGCTAACCCAAAGAACAGAGCCAGAGCAGACATCTCCGACTTGACCGCTGACCCAATTGTCGTGTTCCAGCACCGCCACTACTTGGCTTTGATGCTTTTGTCTGCCATTGTCTTGCCTACCGTTGTTGCTGGTCTTGGCTGGGGTGATTGGTGGGGAGGATTCATCTACGCCGGTATCTTGAAGTACTCATTCATCCAGCAGGCTACATTCTGTGTCAACTCGTTGGCTCACTGGATTGGTGTCCAGCCATTTGACGACAGAAGAACACCAAGAGACCACGTTCTCACTGCTTTTGTTACTTTCGGCGAAGGTTACCACAACTTCCACCACGAGTTCCCATCTGACTACAGAAACGCATTGAAGTGGTACCAATACGACCCAACCAAGGTTTCCATCTGGCTTATGTCCAAGGTTGGTTTGGCATGGAACTTGAAGACGTTCTCCCAGAATGCTATTGAGCAAGGTTTGTTCCAGCAGCAACAAAAGAAGTTGAACGCAATGAAGCAGCAATTGAACTGGGGTACTCCAGTCAGTGAGTTGCCAGTCTGGGACAAGGAGCACTTCAACAACATTGCCAAGCAGGAAGGCCTTATCATCATTTCTGGTATTGTGCACAATGTGAAGAACTTCATCAAGGAGCACCCAGGTGGACAAGCCTTGGTGAGAGCTTCTTTGGGCAAGGATGCCACCAAGGCATTCAACGGCCATGTCTACGCCCACTCGAACGCCGCCCACAACTTGTTGGCTACAATGAGAGTTGCTGTCATCAAAGACAGTGAAGTGAACGGTGACACCTTCGATTTGCAGGAGCAGATGTTGGCTAAGAAGGAGGCTTAATTGGAATACTAAAATAACGTTATTTGGGGAGCGTGGGGAGATGTGCCGTATCGCACGATTGCTTTTATATATGCCCTGTAGGTAGATTTCACATTTCAATATACTTTGAATGTAACTTGGAAACTATGACTCATGTAAATTCGAGGTAAACGAGCGTAAAATCCCGGAAACTCGAACGAAAAGATTGACAAAAAGTCGGCATATTATAAAACAGGCCACCGATAAAGTACCGCAAAGTCCCGCCCTGATGACTTACCTATTTTCTCCGACGGGCTGATCCTGCTTGTAAGAGGTCACTAAGTATCGTGGATAGGTATGGTCAGTGGGGCATTTCAAATCAAAAATGTTAGGCTTCCAAAATTTACAGGCTGAATTCTCTCCACGGATACACTAATAACCCCAAAGCCCCACATTAAGCGATGTTCCAACGAGAATTCTTTTGCACAAGTCTCCGGAACAAACATATGGCACCACCTTTAAAATCTCATGATTAGTGGATCGTCCCACCTTCATGGCCTGCGTGGAGCCATTTTGCACCCAAAGAGCTGGCACTTTAAAAGCATAGTATATAAACTAAGACGATCCTCAGTCAAGTGTATTCTCCATTCAGAAAACAAGCTCTTCCATCTAAAAAACTATTCATACTCAAATCAGCATGGCTATTCCAAGAACTTCCTTTGTTGCTTTGTACTTCCGCAGCGTGCCAGCCTTGATTGGTTGGGGATCGGGTATTGCCTTCTTCTTGGGCTGGCCACACGTATGGATCGGAATTTCCAACAAGCGAAACAATGTTCCTCCAATCAACCAAGTATACCTTTGATTATTTATATAATAATGGCTCACGAAAAATAAACGAATCATAATTGTCTGGTGTACGTTATGTGTGGCACATTACGAATGAGAAAGTAGAATGTACGATGTAGAAACAGGTGTCCAGAAATGAAGTGTCCAGGAATCAGGTGTTCAAGAATGAGGCAGTGTCAAGTACTTTCTGGTCGTATTTTTGTATATTTTTGTTGATCAATCTAGGTAAATCTAGGTAAATCTTGCTAAGTCCAAGTGGATACAGCCTTACCCTTTGTGTTGATTGCATTGTTGGACGTTCTTCGTGAATACACGGTATCATGAATTTTTCTCTTCGCTGTTTTTTAATTTGATTATACTTCTTTGCTTGTTTTCAATTCTCGCTCATCTAAACATGGACTCTAACTGGAGAGGTCAATGACATAAAAGAGGTCACAATTCTCAAACACTAAATGGAGTGCTCAATAGTGTAAAGTCGCTCTCAAATTTCCAAAACCGAATGCTCGCCCTGTTTCCATAAATTGCCGAAATCGAGCAACAATCATTAAAAATGTCCACACCAACAAATATATAAAAACGTTATCATTTAAGGATTGAAAAAACCCGATTGAAACGTGAGTCCGAATTACAATCGTTCTTAATTCTCTATTTTCCAAAATAAAACCACCACTGTGTCATTCACCCTTTCTCCTCCGAAAACCAATAGGGCCGCCTGCACACACCACACAAACCTACAAGGCTCTCTTAAGTAGTTACAACTCCCCCCACCATGTCCAAGCCGTTCCAACCCGTGAGCGAAATCCTCACCAGCAAGCATAAGCTGCAGACCTTCAATGACATCTACGGTGAGCCCGAAAACTTTCTTGAGATTGAGGTAAGTATCCTATCGCAGAAGCCATTCGCAACTCCCACACTAACTGAATAGGTGAGAAACCCCCAGACCCACTTCGGCAAAGAGCTGTTCACCGACTACGAGATCGTGTGCCGCACCAACATCCCAGCATTCAAGAAGCGTGCCAGCAAAGTGCGCCGCAGATACAGCGATTTTGTCAGTTTCCGCAAGATGTTGGAGCAGGAGTCCACCCGGGTGATCATTCCCCCACTCCCAGGCAAGATTCTCTTCAACCTGAACAAGTTCAACGACTTGAATATCGAGAGCAGAAGACAGGGGTTGGAGAAGTTTTTGGCGGTGGTGAGTGGGCACCCGTTGCTACAGACCGGGTCTCCGACGTTGGTGGACTTTATCCAGAACGACAAATGGGAGCCCAGACACCTGTACTACTAGATGATGGCAGGCCCTCATTTGCACAGAAACTGCTACAAGGTTGGCCTTGTGCGATAACCACCAGGGCACAGGAAGCTCCACCTCAGATAACCACCACGGTTTGCCATATATAAGCATAAGAATACCACTCGCATTGCAGTGTAGACACTCTAGAAAGAATCGTGAATAGGCCTGGCTAGTTGGCCAGGCCCTACGCCAGCGTATGCAATTCAGCCTGTTGACAAGGTCCAGTTCTAGCCATAATGCGCCTATAGGCCATCCAGAAAATCCTTGAAACGTCACTTGGGAAATCCGGCGACAATTGGAGAAATTACTCAGGAGACACGTTTAGAGACAGGAGACAATATAGCAGAGTCGTTAGGAGGCAATTTGCAGAGACGTTAGGAGGCAATTCGCAGAGAAGCCAGGAAGCAATTTGGAGAGAAGTTAGGAGGCAATTCGCTGAGGAGCCAGGAAGCAACTCACACACACTGGGAGATAATTTGGCAGGCCATGCAAATTCACACTTGGAGACCCGCGAGCACTAGACCTACCCATTCGGACCCAGTGGCTGAACTCCAGCGAGTGCACTAAACTCCACCTCGCACTATTACCGGATTAGAGGGGAGCCAAACAAGCTAGCGACGTCGCAGATCGCTGAACTTGTAAAACCCGTGTCAGGCCCAATCGAACGACCCCAACAGCTCTAGGAGCCACCCAATTGCCCCAACAGCTCGACGAACCCAATTGGCCCTTACAGCTTAATGAACCACTAATTGGCCCTGTCGGCCCTAGAGGCATCCTCCACTTCCCCCCGATCGCATACTCCGAAACTCTAGAATAGGCGCCTGCACATGGCACATACATTTGTGGGGTCTGCCCCCCCTCTTCTGCCCTAAACTCCCATGTTGCCGCTCCGACATTCGGCCTTAGAAATTGGAATTCCTGGAATGTAAACTCCGAGTCTCCACTGGCTTGCTGACGCTGTTAGAATTGCCCCAGTTAGTAGGTTTGTCCCAGTTAGTGGCCCTGGAGGTGGATTGCATGAATGTTGGGGTAAGGCCTTTTTTCATGGACCGTTGCGAAAAGTTCGGCGCCGGAGTTATGACGGCATTCACACTTATTCAGTGCCAACCCAAGTAAATGGATCATGGAATACCTGTCAACTGTCCTTATCCAAGCCTACTCAGAACGGTAAACAAGATAGACAATGGATTTGTGATGCAAGCTGAAGAGACGAGTCCGCATCGTCATTTCCCCGTGGACATCCAAGCATGTTTCCCGTTGCGGACACAACACACCACCTCAAGCCAGGGCTTCGTGGCCGAATATTCCAGTGCTAAACTCCAAGCCTTTATCAAACCCCTGAGTGCCTTGACCAACCCCACAGATCGGAGTTTGTCAGACCAGTATAAATTGACCTACATTTTCCGGCCATTCTTCTTCAACCCATCAATTACTCAGTAATCGAAAACACATTACCACTACAAGAATGACTATTCCAACTACCCAGAAGGCTGTGATCTTTGAGACCAACGGAGGTCCCTTGCTCTACAAGGACATCCCAGTGCCAAAGCCTAAGCCAAATGAGTTGTTGATCAACGTCAAATACTCCGGTGTCTGCCACACTGACTTGCACGCCTGGAAAGGTGACTGGCCATTGGCAACCAAGTTGCCATTGGTTGGTGGCCACGAGGGTGCTGGTGTCGTTGTTGCCTTGGGTGAGAACGTCAAGGGTTGGAAGGTTGGCGACTACGCCGGTGTTAAGTGGTTGAACTCCTCATGTAACGCCTGTGAGTTCTGCCAAAACACCAACGAGCCAAACTGTGCTGAGGCCGACTTGTCCGGTTACACCCACGATGGTTCTTTCCAAGAATACGCCACTGCCGATGCTGTGCACGCCGCCAGAATTCCTCAGGGCACTGATTTGGCACAGGTTGCCCCAATTTTGTGTGCTGGTATCACTGTCTACAAGGCCTTGAAGACCGCCAAGTTGAAGGCTGGCCAGTGGGTTGCTATCTCTGGTGCTGGTGGTGGATTGGGTTCCTTGGCTGTCCAATACGCCAGGGCCATGGGTTACAGAGTTGTTGGTATTGACGGTGCCGACAAGGGCGAATTTGTCAAGTCCTTGGGCGCTGAGGCCTTTGTTGACTTCACCAAGTCTAAGGATATTGTCAAGGATATTCAGGAGATCACCGGTGGCGGTCCACACGGTGTCATCAACGTTTCTGTCTCCGAGAAGGCTATTTCTCAGTCTGTTGAGTACGTCAGATCTACAGGTACCGTTGTCTTAGTTGGTTTGCCAGCCGGTGCCAAGGTTGTTGCTCCCGTGTTCGATTCCGTCGTCAAGTCTGTCTCTATCTGCGGTTCTTACGTCGGAAACAGAGCTGACTCTGCCGAGGCCATCGACTTCTTCTCCAGAGGCTTGGTCAAGTGTCCTATCAAGGTTGTGGGCTTGTCTGAGTTGCCAAGCGTCTACGAGTTGATGGAGCAAGGTAAGATTTTGGGAAGATACGTTGTGGACACTTCTAAGTAAATTGGCTGCGAAAAGCCGCGTGCCCAGTCGCTGTGCGAATAGGGTCGAGTCTGACCATGACTATATAAGCGGTTTGATTTATGAAATTGTGAATGACTAAAAGTGAATGAACAAAACGTTTTTTTCAGCAATGGTGTAGAAATGGCAACAATGAATCGGGAAAGGAATGTTCCGGATTGTGAGACCTGCGTGTTGTATTGGGCTCAAAATCTGGGGATAAAGGTACAGTTCTATGCAATACGGTGGAATAGGCTCGATAGGACAGAATGCTCCTTTTTAATTTATTACATCAAGGTATAGATCTTATCCACGTGTGTGATCTTTCATTTTTCATTAGAGGGGGTGGAAGAAAGTCTGTGCTTTCTCTCCTTGTGAGTTTCATGTAGTGAGATCTCGGCCACTGTCTACATTAGAGTCCATTATCATGTTCGTGTTTATTAGATGTTTCTAATCAAATTTCCTCAATCAGAAAGCTCTGTTCAATGGAGAAACCAACTCTCTGCCCTTGTAGAATTGGACAGTCTTGGCACCTCTCTCCGCAATTCCCTCTGGAGTGAACTCGAAGTACTTGTAGAGGTCCTCAGCCTTTCCAGAAGCACCGAATCTGTTCAAGCCAAACTGCTCGTGAGAGTACTTGGACCATCCGAAAGAGGACATAACCTCAACAGACAAGATTGGGACACCATCTGGAAGCACAGACAATCTGTAGTCCTGTGGCTGTCTGTCGAAGGTGAGAAAGTCTGGCAAGGAAACAACGCTAACCTTGATGTCCTGCTCAGACAACTTCTTAGCGGCCTCAACGGAGATGGAGACCTCAGAACCGGACGACACAATGATCAAGTCTGGCTTGTCAGCCTTGACCAAAGTGTAACCACCTCTGGATGCGTTCTCGATCGAAGAACCCTCCAAGTGTGGCAAGTTCTGTCTGGTCAAGGCAATGATGTGAGGAGTGTCAACGGAGCTGAAGGCACTCTTGTAAGCAGCGGAAACCTCGTTACCGTCAGCAGGTCTCCACACAGACAAGTTTGGAGTGGCTCTGAAGTGTGCCAAGGTCTCAATTGGCTGATGGGTTGGACCGTCCTCACCCAAGCCGATGGAGTCGTGGGTGGCAACCCAGGTGACTGGGAGGTGCGACAAAGCAGACAATCTGACGGCACCAGCGGCGTAGGAAACGAAGTTCAAGAAAGTACCACCGTAGTTCTTGTAGTTACCACCGAAGGCAGCGATACCGTTCATGATGGCACCCATACCGTGTTCTCTGACACCGTATCTGATGTAACGACCGCTCCAGTCACCCAACTTGGTCGATGGTGGCTGGAAGTCAACAGAGTCAGCGGCTCTGGTCAAGTTGGAGCCGGTCAAATCGGCAGAGCCACCAATAACCTCCGGCAAGACTGGCAACACCTTGGTCAAAAGCATCTCAGACAACTTTCTGGTGGCCAATGGCTTGTCAGATGGAGTGTAGGTTGGCAAAGCAGACTCCCAGTCCTTTGGCAAAGTGTTGGCCAATCTTCTCTTGAGCTCAGCACCCTGCTCTGGGTACTTCTGCTGGTACTCCTCGATGGTCTTGTCCCACTGGGCCTCGATCTCCTGGTTCTTCTTGACAAAGCCAGCGTAGTAGTCGTACACCTCTTGTGGCACCTGGAAGGACTTCTCTGGGTCAAAGCCCAACTTCTCCTTCAACTGCTTGATGTCATCTGCCTTCAATGGAGCACCGTGCACACCGTGAGTACCCTGTTGGAGAGAACCGTAACCGATGGTGGTGGTCAATCTGATCAAGGTTGGCTTGTTAGTGATGGACTTGGCCTCCTTGATGGCTGCGGAAACAGCCTCCAAGTCGGTATCACCGTTTGGAATCTCAATGATGTGCCAGCCGTAAGCCTGGTATCTCTCGATGACGTTCTCAGTGAAGGCAACGTTGGTGTTACCGTCAATGGAGATGTGGTTGTCGTCCCAGAACGCAATCAAGTTGTTCAATTGCAAGTGGCCAGCCAAGGAAGAAGCTTCGGAAGAGACACCCTCCATGAGACATCCGTCACCCAAGAAACAGTACACGTAGGAGTCGACAACAGACAAGTCGTCCTTGTTGTAGGTGGCACCAAACTGCTTCTGAGCGATGGCCAAACCAACGGCGTTGGAGATACCCTGACCCAATGGACCGGTGGTGACCTCGACACCTGGCACATCAGTGGCCTCTGGGTGACCTGGGGTCTTGGAGTTCAACTGTCTGAACTGCTTCAAGTCCTCAATGGACAAGTCGAAGCCGTACAAGTGCAACAAGGCGTACAACAAGGCACAGGCGTGACCATTGGACAAGATGAATCTGTCTCTGTTGATCCACTTAGGGTTCTTTGGGTTGAACTTCATCTCCTTCCACAAGGCGTGGGCAGCAGGAGCCAAACCCAAGGGAGCACCTGGGTGGCCGGAGTTGGCCTTAGCGACGGCGTCAACAGCCAACAAACGGATAGTGGAGATAGCCAATTGGTCAATGTCAGACATTACGATTGGGGGAAATATGCGTTGAAGAGTTGCGAATAGGACGGAAATGCGATCTTATATGGGATGAAAATTGTTTCCCAAAAAACCGGCGTGGGGGGTGGACAACTTGCTCCGAGACCAGGGGTAGATCCGAGGGCAGGTCCGAAGGTATGTCCGAGGAAGATGTCGAGGGCAGGACCAGGTGGAGCGCTGGTATAAGAGGCATAGCCATATGTTTATGGAGGGAGGGCAGGGCACACCGGGGGCTCGGCGGCCGGAAGTGGCCACGGAGTACCCCCGGAAGTGGCCATTGACGATGAAGTCATAGTGCAACTCCGGCCTCCGAACCGTCAAGCAACATTACTAACATAGATCGAACTGGGGCGGCCGCCACTGGCCTCACGGTATTCCGGGTTTTCTTTTATCCAGAAACACTATGTCAAGCTACTGATTATACTGCATTGAATACACTCAGTTTTCTCCCACCCAACAATTCGCCGGCCGATTGCGGTATCGATTGGCGGCTATATACACAACGCTTACTAACCATGTACCAGCCAGACCTAGACGTGGGGCACTGATGAGGCTGAGACTATGCCAATCTCGAGGCAAATCCGTCCAATAGGTATGTAAATCCGTCAGTAAGGTTTGCAAATACATCCAAAAGGTACATGAATCCCTCCAAAAGGCATGTAAATCCCTCCAAAGGGCATGTAAATCCGTCCAATAGATATGTAAATCCGTCCGTAAGGTTTGCAAATCCATCCAAAAGGTACGTGAATCCCTCTAAAAGGTTTGTAAATCCGTCCAATAGATATGTAAATCCGTCCGTAAGGTTTGCAAGTCCATTCAAAAGGTACGTGAATCCCTCCAAAAGGTTTGTAAATCCGTCCAAAAGGTATGTAAATCCGACCAAAAGACATGTAAATCCGTCGCATTTCCACCATAGCCTATTGTCTACAACCGTTCCACTGGCCCGCTGATGTTGAGGACAAACGACCCAGACCCTTGGTCGCGGTGGTTGGAGTTGACATGAGCGCTCGCGCTCTCAACGCCCACAAGCACCTCGCGCGGCCGTCTGATAGAATTGGCTCGCCCTATCTCCTCGATGTCAGAGTCCACGTCGGAGTCTGGCTCAGACTCGCCGTCGCTCTGGTGCACATTCACCCTCAGCGTGTTCACCGTATTCACCGTATTCACCGTATTCACCGTATTCACCGTGTTCACTGTGTTCACCGTGTTCATCGTGTTCATCGTATTCATCGTATTCATCGTATTCACCGTGTACAGCGCGATGCCTACAGACAGATCCTTGGCTCTCTGGTCGTTCCAAGTGTCCGCGATTTCGTCGTCGTCAATGTCCTCGTCGCCCTCGTCGATTCGCGCAATGTTAACCAACTTGGGATGGGTCCGGATGGCCGTCGTGGTGCTCTTGTATTGCGCACTAGTGCGATCTGCAACAATAGATGCGTTCTCAAGCGCATTCATGTCGGAGAATATCAGCTCCGCTTCATACGAATAGATCGACCGTGTGTTGTTCTTTGTTGGACGGATAGTCACGCCCGGAATATACGCAACAGGAAGAATGTTCGATGCATTGGCGGTGGAGATGGTGGTGGCCACCGAACTCCGCTTTGATCTGCCATCGTCGCTGTATGTGCCCCACGCGGCCTGCCGGTCTTGGCCTCGCGACATAGCTGCTCGACTGAGTTTCGCGTACCGCGCCTGCGGCCGCATAAACGACTCATATGCCAGTAGTCGGTAGTTCTTCTTAAGCGAGCTATTCTCAACAACCCTGCGCACAGGAAGTTCTGCCTTCTCATTCAGGTGCGAGTCCTCGAATTGCCCACCCACCACATCCGTGCCTTTCACGTCTATCTCGCTCATGGGCAAGTCGTCCGCAAGTTTTGGGTGTTTCTTGCGGTAGATCAACATGTAGTACAAAAACGCAAGCAATGCAAGAAACACAACGCCTCCGACCACTCCTCCAACAACTCCTCCTATGGGCACCGACGACCCAGACGCTGAGTCGATGTCGACACAGACATATTTAGCACATGACGTGGGTGTTCGTGCCTGCTGTAAGCATTCCTGTCCTGCCGGACAAACGGGACACGTGGAGGTGTCGGTTGGACAAACAAGGTTGCCGCTGGAATCGGTTTGGTAGCTTGTGGTCGAAGACACAGAGTCTCTGGGCCTTAGTGTAACAGTAGCGGTGATGTGCAGCATGATGGAAATGATGAGATGAAGATGCGAAGACTGTCGAAATAAAAAGTAAATTCGAAGAATCCCGGCGAGAACGCAAAGAGGGACCTGGAGAGAAAAGTCTAGCGATAGACGTGGATAGAATTACTGGAAAAAAGTGTTCTCTGTTCTGTCCAAGACACAGATTTCACCAGGGAATGCGAGTTTAGGTATCTGGTTGACCCGCAATGTGCAAGGAATGTGTTCAAGGGAATCGATCCACGGTGTTGAGAAATCACACAAGAAAGTGACAAGTCCGCAGTTGTTCGCAGATAATCCAAGATCCGAGAGAGGAGCTAATGAAGAAAAGAACACTCATACCCCAATGTGGCCAGGGTCGCTCTTATGTCTAGGGGAGCCTGCAGCGTGGAAGAACAGCCCCAAATGTTTCTCTACAGTACACGCTTCTCCTTTGCAGGCCACGACTTCTATGAAGAAGGAGGTAACCAAGGCTGCTAATTTTATTTTTTTTATATTTTGAACTGACGACCGCATTGCACTTGTTCGTTTTCAAAAGAAGGTAAAATGTGAAATTGGATGAGTTTGCTTGAGCTCGAGCATTTATGGCCTGACAAGTATTTCTGATGTTTCAGACTTCGTTCTAATTTTTCTTTTCGCTTTTTCATTCTCCTCGAGGCGGAAAAATTCTAGACGCTGGCCTACCCGTCTCTGATTCAGTCACCTCTTGCTCAGCCGTTCTTTAACCCCGGCGTGTCCGAGAACCGTGTGACATTCTAAACATCTACAGAGTTGACAAACTTTGTTTCTACTAACTTTATCCAGTGTCATATTGGAGGTTTCTTTGTTTTTCCGGGGTTGACATGTTCTAGACCGGATATCTACTTATTTTACACCTGCGGCGCGCACATCTTTAATTGAACACTGGAGAAATCCAATTAGACACATGGCAATTAAAGCGTAGCGTTGGCAGGTAAAACTTAGTCATATTATGGGCCTAGAAGGTCTGGCGCACCTCGGCATTGAACTTGAAGTTCTCCTTGCGTCTGATCAACCAGCTGCTCTGGTAGTCAAAATACTTGTAGCTGGCATCTGCATCGGTTTCATTGTCCTTCTGAATGACAGACATCGACCGATTCTTGCCCTGGTCTTTGCAGAACCACTGTTTTGTGTCCTTGTTGAACACCCATCCACGCCTGCTCAACTCTCGTGCGGCATTCCACTTGGCCAAGTTGTCTTGGCCCTCGCTGTAGTAAAAACAGAAGAATAACGTATCAATATCAAACTTCTTCATAAGGTTGGCAGAATTTAGCTCGAACATTGGCTCCTGAGGGTAGTCCACTGAGGACGGATGCACGTTAACTGGGCTGTACTGTCTTGGTCTCTCCAGGTCAAATGAGTCGGGGCAATTGAGTAGCGACGTCTCCAACATTTGGCTGATGGCCTGGAATGGCAATGGGTTGTTCAATCGGCTCTGTGCGAGCTGGCTCAAACGAGGCGCAGTATCCCAGAATGACTTGTTCTCATTGCTGAGAATTGGCAGTGGTGTAGGCAGCTGTGTCGATCTACCTAAATTGCTTATATTTGTAGCAACAGTGGGTGTGCTGGCTGCACTGGCTGCGCTGGCGGCAGACTGAGTCAAGACTCTCTTTTTAAGTTCGTCGGCAACAGTTCTGACCGGCGTCAGTGGAGCTGGACTGCCTGGCTTGGTTTGTGGGTTGAGTCCCGGTGGAGGAGCTCTAGCAGAAGGTTGAGGAGACTGAGTAGGTGCTGGTGCGACTGGCACCTTGGAATGTGGCGCAGGTGCCCCCAGAGCCGTTGCAGCAGAAGCAGTAGGAGCTGTAACAGGCGCAGGCGTTCCTTGACGGCTCGTGCTGGAATTCTGGGTTGGCACTGAAGCAGAAACGGCAGCAGCTTTCTTCGGACTTGGAGTTGCGCTCGGCTCTTCAGCTGGTGCCGGTGGATAGGTAGGGAGCACTTCGAGCGACTCGTCGAGCTCCAACTCATCGTAAAATTCGTCATATTCGACAAAGTCGGCTGCCTGGTTGTTCTCCACATAATAGTCCAAGTCGTCTCTAATATCGTCAATGCGCTCGGGCTCCAAGCGATCGTTCTCCAAGTTACGAAGAATAAGCTCCAATTTGGCAATGTGCGTGTTGTTTCTCTCGATTTTCTCAGTCGATTCTTCAATTACCAGTTGTACTGCCCCCAGCTTCTTCTTGTGGTTCATCTGACTCAACTCTCCAGACAACAACTCGTTTTGTCGTTTGAGCTCTTCAAGAACATCTATAATATAGCGTGAGGCTTCAAGCTTCTTGGCCTCGTCAAGGCCTCGAGCCCCGAGTTTTGCTTGCATTTCCAATCCTTCATTAGAGAATTGCTTCATCTTTGACACCTTCTCAACCTCTTTGAACCTCTCCATAGCGCTCTCAATCCGCGATCGGTTGTCTTGCAACACATTTTTGTCTAGCTTATTGCTACTGTCGCCCAACCATTGCTTGACCTGGTCTCTAGACCTCTGCAACTTCTTGATTTCCTTTCTTAAGTCTCCTTCTAGTTTCTCCTTCTGGTTTGAATTTTCCGTGAGGGTGACTTTTTCGTAGATGTCCTCGAACTGTTGCAAGCCCTCTGTCACCTTTTTCTGGAGTTTGTCGAACTCCTGCTGTAGTTTTCTCGAACTCATGGTGAAGCTTGAATGGGTGTTAGTTGGAGTCTTTTCCTGAGGTTTGATGTTGAAGCATGTGCAGGTCTCTGGTTTCAGTATCAGTCTTTTTGAAGTATGTTGAAGTATAGTGTGGCCTACTGATAGAGAATATTAAACCGAAGAAAAATTCGAGTGTTTTTTTAGAAATAGACGTCCCAAGAGTGAACCAGCTCGCGCTCCCATCGCTCTCAGAAAGTAAATATTTTCGGTTGATGAGATAGAAGGTAAAACTTAGTCTCTGTCGATGTAGATGTAGCACTTTGTGCATTGAAATATTCTCCCTCTTCATTTCCTCCGAACATTCTAAATAATTATTGACCCGATTCTACTCTAAAGGTCCGATCTCCTGCTTCAAGAACTCTTCGCTGAAATGGCTGATCTGCTGAAAGTTGGTCTCGAATCCCTGTCTCCCTCCATAGTATGGGTCCAGAACTATAGTACTGAACCGCGAATCGGTCTTCCATTCACCAAACAATGCAACTCTCGTTTTACTTCCTCGTGGTTTCATGTGCAACAAGTCTCCCTTGTTTGAGTCATCCATTCCGATAACGTAATCAAAACGAGCAAAGTCTTTAGACGTTATCTGCTGAGCATGGTGGTTGACAGGTACGCCGTGCTTTCTGCAAGTATTGGCAGATCTAGAATCTGGATCTTCACCAATATGCCATCCACTTGTTCCAAACGAGTCAATAAGGTCAAACTTATCGCTGTATCCCAACTCCTTGACTTTGTGCTTAAAGACAGCCTCAGCCATAGGTGAACGGCAACTGTGTTGTTAGTATACAAGGATGAAAATTTGTATCTAAGGTACATACATGTTACCAAGACACACAAAAGCTACAGAAATCTTGTCATCTTTGGTCATTCTTCGATGGTAAATTGTGGTCTTTCCAAGCGAGACAGATAATTTACGAACATATCATGTGCACTACTCCGGACTAAGTGTTCGTGCATAATATCCAATATATGCACTAGATAGATTAGTGGTGTGTAAAACAATTAGATAATCGCATCGTTGATTTTTTATAAGAGTCACTTGTCTCAGGTATTTGCTTGTTGGAGACCATTCATCCAACTTTTCCACTCGTCGAACTCAACAGGCTCGTACAAATATTTTTCTAAATCACTGTCTTCTGTCTTCACTTTTTTCTCCTCAAAAAGTAGATCCAAATCGTCGTCGTCCTCTCTTTCTCTTTTAACACCATTCTCCTTCTTAACGATAGCCTCTTGCTCCACAATGTCGCGACATTCTTCCAAAATGTCGGATGCTGTTATATCTCTGATGTATTCAACCTGGCGGAATGCAGATGTAATAGCAAATGGCTTCACGTCGCTACTCCATTCTCCAGAGACATTTGGAGAAAGAGGCGACTTGATTGGTAGCTTGCCATTGCCCCCAACAGCCAGTTTGTCGCCATTCTGTCCTTCCTCAGTATCTTCAATGTCAAGCAAGTTTGACAATGCGGCAAAAAAGAATTTTTCAGGGTTCGAGGTCGAAAGTTCTCTCCTTTTCATTAATTTCGAATCGGCATTACTTGTCCCAAATACCTCCTCTCCCAATAAAGGCACTTCCACCACTGCAGGGTTTTTGTTGTCATTATGAGGAGAATTCTCCACAGGAGTTCCCTTATTGCTCTGTAATTGAGGAATATGAGGCGTGGAAATGCTATTTGGAGTCTTGATAGCATTGGCCAAGGTTGCTGGTGTAGGAGCGCTATTAGAGGATGTTGATCCTGGTTTAGATTTTCTTCTGTTTGATGCCACACCCATACTTGGTCTCTTATTGACGGCACCCTTCTGTTTTACCGCAGGCTGGCCTGCCACTGGAGATACCACGGATGGCATAATCGGACTGGAGGATATGGCTCCACCGACTCGTTGACTTAAGTTGGCATTGGGTTTTTGCCAATCTTGTTGTAATTGTGTGTTTGCCATATTTCTGCCAAAGTCCTGCTGCTGCGGCTGGACATTCATTGTTGGCTGTATTCCCATCTGTGGGCCACTTTGGACAGAGAAATTCTGCTGTAGTGGAGGCTGCTGAATACTTTGGGAGCTAAATTGCTGATTACCAGAGAATTGACCAGCGAGAGCATTTCTTGCTTGAGCTTGTTGCAGAACTGGCTGTTGGCGTGTCTGTTGTTGGCGTCTCAACGTAACTTGTTCTTTCACATAGTCGAAGTACTTTTGGTATTGAGACCTTAATTTCTCAATAAGATCAGGCCCAGCAAAGTAGATCCCTCTTTGTAAATTCTCCATGATATTTTTCGTCATATGCTTCATCTGGATTAATCTCTTTGTACCTTCCAAATTCCTGGTGAGTACATAAAAGTAACTGAGAATACTGTCAACATTGGCATACAGCTGAGTGATTCTAGCCATAGTGTCCTTGACGTAGCTCTTGTCATTCTCCGATAACAACATCGTGACATCTTTTAGCTGAACATTATTTCTAGCAACTTCCTCGAATAATGCTCTCAACTTCAACTTCATTTCATCTGTGAGTGGAGGCATTACAGGAGAAGCAGCATTCTGCCCCATCAGGGTAGCATTTACGTTGTTTCCAACTTGCTGAGTTTGCGAGACTTTTGGGGCCATCATGGGGGAGAACAACTGTTGCTGATTCATGCCAGCCTGTTTCACCGTTGGAGTTGCATTAGGTTGAGAAATCTGTCCCATCATAGCCAGCAGATGTGGAAGCGGTGGTGCTGAAATGTTTGGCTGCATGATGGGTTGCGGAGAAGCTTGCTGCTGCCGCTGTTGAGACTGGGGTTGTGATTGCTGCTGAGGCTGCTGACTCAGTTGCTGCATTTGTTGAAATCCTCCTTGCGTGATGGATGAGGCCTGCGATTGTTGCACCGGAAGGTTTTGATTTAGTCCCTTTTGGCTTCTCCATAGATTCAATTTTTGGTGGTAAATGTACTTGCGAATGAAGTTCAGCTTTTGTGATTGGTCTAGATTAGGTTGGATAGATCCATTCTGTTGCAATCTTTGCAATAAAGCCATAGCATCACCACTATATTTCACAAGGTCCTGTGAGGTGATTTGAATATTCGGTGCCGGACCCTTGCCGTTGGCAGCCTGCTGCTGTTGGTTTTGGGCCATCCCCATTACCTGACTAGGAATCTGCTGCTGAGGTTGGCGTTGTTGCGGTTGAGACTTGATAGAACCAGCCGCATTTTGCTGCTTCTGTTGAGATCCCATAGGAGTCAGCAATTGGGCCTGCTGTTGCTGCTGCATTCCCTGAGGGTTGTTGTTTCCTCTAAATACATTGGTCAGTTGCAGCTGTTGAGTCATCAGCTGCGGCTCCAAATTGACATTGTTGCCCTGAGGCAGTCTGTTCATGTTATTCATGTTGCCCAAATTGTTCATGTTGCCCAAGTTGTTCATTTGTCCCATTTTGTTCATATTGTTATTCACATTGCCAGCTTTGTTGACATTCATGTTCATGTTGTTCATGTTGTTCATGTTATTTAAGGTACCCATATTGTTCACGTTGGTGTTCATGTTATTGGAATTGTTGGCATTGATGTTGAACTGAGTGTTCATTCTAATAGAGGCATCGGTTCCCTGATTGTTACCATTCATCCGTTGGAACTGCACAAGTTTCTGCTGTTGGTGCTGCCTCAACGCAAGCTGGAAGTGTGCATTGTGAATCTCCTTAATGAGAGGCATCGTCGAAGCTGGTATCACTTTCTTCTGGAAGCAGTCGTAGATTTGTGTCCATGTGTTTACATTAGCAGGCAAATTGGGGATCTTAGACAACAATGCCGGAGGAATAGGCACAGTCCTAATCATGGCACTGATTTGCTGGATTTGCTGCTGGGTGGGCTGATAGTTCTGCAGCATCTGCAGTTGTTGCTGAGACTGGTTCTGCCCCGTCAGTCTTTGCTGCTGAGGCTGCTGAGGCTGCTGCTGCTGCTGTTGCTGAGGAGGTTTAACCTGGGATTGTTGGGCCATAAGGCTGTTCCGCATCATCTGGACATTTTGCTGGCGAGGCATGTAGTTGGCGTTCATGCTCTGGTTGCTCATATCGTTCGACTGGCCGATATTCGATGCCGCCTGAGGGTTATTGCGCATTCCGCTGCGCAACTGGGTCACTTTCTGCTTGATCATACGAAAGTACTCTTCTCGGGACGTAGCCTTCATGAATGTGTACTTCTCGAACTCCAGCGCCATGGTGGCCGACTTCTGCTCATCGTAGTTGTTGCTCTGGATGTCCTTGAGAGTGGAGGCGAGAACTTGAATCACCTTCTGGCGGTCATTGACACTACATGTCGAGTGCCAAGTGCCTCCCATTTGGTTGTTCTGCATGCCGTTCATGGTTATTGACCTGAGTAAAATGAACTAGAGTGGCTTCTCAGAAGTGATGCTCGGTGAGAGCCGAGAATTAGTTGTGTGTTGCTTTTGGGACAACTTCTGTGAAAACTCCTTGGCTGATATGTAGCTGAGCCTCCAGTTGGATTGGTCAGTAGCGACAGCAAGGCAAATGAGCTCGGAAAGTGGCAAGCGGAAACGAGCGGGAACAAGTGAGTACACTCGACTTGGAGAGCTCCACTTGGGCAGGAAGAAGAAGAAAAATTATTTTCGGCACCAATGGTTCCAAGTGAAGAGGAGTAATTCGACCAGGGTGTGAAATCAACAGGGAGAAAAAAACTCCAGTGCGGGAACTGCATCTTTACCATATCACCTCTTTAGCCTATTCGATCACATTAGCGCGGCGTAGACAGACAAGGGCTCACGGGCAGGTGATACGGGGAGGGTGAGGAGAAAAACTCGGGCAGCCATTGAGAGGGTTTTGGAGTCTGGAGAGGGTTTTGAGATCGGAGAGAGTATTAAAGCCTGAGTTTTACTGGTGTTTTTCCTATACAAACAAACTCCGCTTATCGGATTATCTGGAACTAGCTGTCGGAGTGGATGGATGAACCCTCCACATTTTACACTTCGCACTGGTGTGGTGAATTACCAATTTGGGCACGGGAAAAGTGATGGAGATTGAGTCTAATGGAAAGCTGTATTTTACGGTACTGAGTTGGATTTGGAGAGATTGCCAACTTATTGCCGAGGAGTTTGATTACTTGTCGAGTTTACTGGGCTTATCGTGCCCTTCTACTGGCTAAAGTGCGCTTATATCTGGTTCCGGTGTCGCAACTTATATGTGTAGTTCGAATGTATGAGAGTTGAAAGTGCGCCTCGCTCATACTGCTGGCCATCAAAAACCTATTTTTTCCCTAAATATCGTCACACTTTGTAACTGTAATATGCATTAGCTGCCATAATTTAGATGGTGGCAAAAGTTCTCTTCACCGCTTTCTTCTCCTCATGATCTCTCTGTTCGGCCTCGTCAATGAACTCGGTCTCGTGGTTCAACTTCCACTGGGACTTCTTAAACTTCAAACCCTGCGTGTTGTATCCCAACTGTCTCGATGCCCCGGTCAACTCCTCTCGAAGCTGGCTTTTCACCTTGATCAAGTAGTGTCTCAACTTGTCGTCTTTCTGGCTCACCAATTCTTTGGCATTGACCTTCACAATGAAAAACAACACCTTGCAAATTAAGGCGATATGCACAATATTGCCAGTGATGTTCTCTTTAATGGTCCAGATGTCAATGAATCTCATCAACTTGACGGTGTAGGAGAACGGAAGTACAAGCAACGCATCCTCAAGCTGTGCTGCTCTGATCTTGAGAATAGTATTCAAGACATATTCCTGTCCAGTGACTCCAAATGCCAACAAGATAGCGTTGGCAGTAGGCTTGGTTGGCATCATCACACCCGGCTTCTTGGATTGGAACTGTTTTAACTCCAACTCGTATTGCTCAGTAGCCTCGACGTCCTCAATACCGATGTCAAGAGCCTCCATCAACTTTTCACCAGCCTTCAACGACTCCATTGTTTGCTTACTGACATTGGTAGCCTCATCATCTGCACCTTCCTGTTCTTCATCGTCTTGATTGCGTGCGGTGACATCGTCGTTTTCGAGAGAGTCTAACAACTCGTTTTCGTAGAGCTCGTCCATTTCTTTCTCTCTCTCTTCCTCCAAGAACACTTGATCATTGGTGGCAGACCACACTCTGATGGAGTGGTCGTGAGAAGTGGAGACGACAAAAGTACCGTCTTTACTGACAGAGAGTGCCCACACCTCACTCTGATGAGCTGGAAGCTTTTGAATGCACTGGAACTTGTCACCATCCCAATACTTGACCATACCATCTTTACCCGAAGAGAAGAAGTTGTGGCTATCCGGGAGGAAACGAACGTTCGTAATTGAGTCTTGGTGACCGAAGATCGACTTGTGACAGTCACCGAAGTCAAGACCCCAGATCTTGATGTTTTTGTCTGCAGAAGATGTAATAATAAGCTTGTTGTCGGTCGAGATGTCGATGGACAAAACAGGCAATTTGTGGCCATACAAAGTCAAAAACAATTTGAGGGTATCGTAGAAGACAACTTGCACGTTATTGTTCAACAATGAGATGGCCAAGAATTTGGCGTCAGAAGAAACCTTGACAGACAAAACTTCATCGCTCAACTCCAACGTCCGTTTGTGTGAAAACTTTAAGGTTGAAATCACAGACGAGGTACCTGCAACAAGCTCTTGATTGACTTTGAAATTCCAGAATTTCACCTTCTTGTCATTACCTCCAGTCACCAACGTCCTTCCGTCTGGAGTGAGATCCATGGACCAAACGGCAGATCCGCTATCGTCCTTGGTGCTCATGGCAAACAGTGCGTTTTCATGAGCCTTTTCAACTCTGTCAATTAAAGAAGAGGAGGCGAGATCATAAAGTTCCAAATCACCATTCTTGAAACCAACAACAACCAAAGTGCCTCCAGGCAAGAACTTACAACACAAAGCATAACCACCTTCTAAAACGAAAGTACGCAACACATTAAGAGTTTTGATATTCCAGATCTTCAACTCGCCGTTAGATGCGGTGGCTAGAAGTTTGTTGTCATCTGAAATGTCCATGGCACGGATATCTGTTCTATGACCAGAGAGATCAATAGAGTGTGCTTTGATGGAATGAACCTCGCCAATTTGAGCTTTTCTGATTTGCTCCGGAAGTGGGATATTATGATACTCAATAGAGTTATTGGCAAGTGCAATAAGTAGATTGAGCTTCAGCTTGCTCGATTTAACCCACACACATGATTTGATCTTGGCTATAGTTCTGACTGTTGTTAAAGGCGTAACGAGCATGCTTATCTCTGATTCTCTAAGAGATTGTAAAATTTCATCGTCTTCAAAGCCCTTATCCTTCAATCTCTTTGTTCTCTTGGCTAAACCTTTCTTGATTTCATCGCTCGAGCGAACACGGAACACTTCTGTGGTTCTATCAGCATTTTGCAATGCAAAGATCTCATAACTGTCTGTGGAGTCTTTTGCTTTTGTGAAGAGTATGTCGGTACAACGAGCCTTACTTTGCTTTTCGAACTCGCCCTTTTCGATGATTTTCGAGCCATCTTCCTTCGAAAAGTCGATTTCCCAAACCTTTACTTGATCTTTGCTTCCACAAGTGATAAGCATATCTCTGGAAGTGTTGACACCCAATGACCAGCACTCTCCCGAGTGAGCCAAATGGGTTTCGATGCATTGTTTAGACCTCAACTCCCACAACTTGACAAGACCGTCCTTAGACACTGTGATCAAGTAATCTTCAAACTCATCATCCTGTTTCTCTTCTTCGCTGAGAAGAAACATGCCTGTGATTTGACTCTTGTGTCCTTTAAGCTTGAAAAGACCTTCTTCACCGACCAAGTCCCACATAATCACGGTAGAGTCAGCGGATCCAGAAACAATTCTAGTACCTTTACGGTCAAATTTCAACACGCTAATGGCAGATTTGTGTCCCAGGAAAGTCACCATTACTGAACCAGATGTCAAGTCCCATACTTTAATGGTTCCATCTTCGTGACCTGCTGCTAGTATATTGGTCTCTTCGTGGTATTCCAAGATGACCACAGGACTAGGAGCCAGAGACGTTTTAGCGTTGGATGCTCCTGGTGTAAGTCCATCATTCAAACGAGTCATGAGCTCACCTGTCTTGATATCCCAAATCAAGATCTCTTCTAGTCCACTCAGTGCAGCTCTCCCAAGGGACTTTGAAGACTGAGTTGGAGCAGGAGGAAGCCACACAATGTTTGACCGGCCACCAATTACGCCGAAACGGCTTTCCTGCTCATAACGGTCATAGGATTTTACCATTTTCACTGTCTGCTGGATTCTGCAATTTGAGATGGCCATTTTTTTTAAGAAGTATGCGATGAGTAGCGATACGCGCACGTGACTTATTTTGATAGTGGGGTCCATTTGGCCATCAATAAATCCACAAGTGACTATAGGATAATCTAAAAAGATAGAATTATATTTCGAAAGCATGTATTGATAGGTTAATATCTTGAATTTGATTTGGCAAAGTGGTGCGGTCAGAAGAGCAGGAGCGCACTGATAATAAATACAAGTGAGTTAAGGGCAGTCTTACTAGCTCCACCTTGTGACACCAAACTTGTATGTGAATTCTGTGATGTCTGTGATCCACCTCCGCTACTTCCAGTTTTACTGCTACTTGGGAATCCGCCGTCACTCGCAAGTGTTTTGGAAGAATCTTCGGTTAAGGAAGTGCGCAATGTAGAAGACCACGAAATGTCCCGTGGAAAAGACTCGACGATACTCAAACTCAGTGTGGTAAGAGCCTGTGTGGTTAAAAACCCAATGGCTTGCTGAGAAGGGAGTTCAATACTAACGGACTAGCAGTAGTTTTAAACGCACCTCTTAAATTCTTCCGTTTGCTCGTGGCTATGTCTTTCTTACTGTCTTCTGTTGATAACACATCTAACACAAGTTGGCCAGTTTCTGTCGTCCAAATGGGTTCCACGAGAGGAGATCACAAACCCGTTCTTGATCTTATTAAGTAGTTCAGTTCTCCTGTAACTCACTTGGTAATCCAATGTATTGGCTTGGTACAGATACCCTCAGTGAGGCATTTAAACCACTAAGGGAATGTCTGTTTTGTTCATGTTCTTGTCATGAATGTCCGCCAAGCTTTTCAAATTCCAAGTATCGTAGCCAATAAAAAATTGGTCTTGTATTGAGACCCAATTCAACAAACTTTTCGGTAGCTGGAATGAATGGGAGCGGACCTTATTGCGCAAACTGTCTTCCAAAAGTCTACACCAATGAGTTAACATTGGGCCATTTTTGTCAGCAGAATTATCAAAGGTGAACATAATATCAACCTTACGCACATCATGGATCAATGGATACAAAGGCACGTTTTATATCCTCTCCGCCGTCCACCAAATGAAATGTTCCATCTTGAGACATCAGTTGCAGCTCAACGTACTCCAGGTTGTAAAATGGGGTAGGTTCATAACTGGCATTATTGAAGTTGCTTTCCGAAAATGATTACAACATCTTTTTCAAGACATATTGCCCAATGAATGTTGAACTAGTCTGGACTTTGAGCAAAGCATGATTGAAAAGAGATAATGA
Source organism: Sungouiella sharkensis (assembly GCA_030567015.1). NCBI lineage: Eukaryota > Fungi > Ascomycota > Pichiomycetes > Serinales > Metschnikowiaceae > Sungouiella > Sungouiella sharkensis. The sequence goes on along the minus strand of JAJLRN010000001.1, from coordinate 217,798 downwards.
TGTTCCCAAGATGTAACCCGCTTTTCAAAATTAGTGACGCATTGAGAGCCATTTGGTTTTCCATTATCAAGAGTTGATCTCGAACAATCTAAATCAACAAAGCAATTAACACCTGGGTGTCACGAACCAAGCTCACAGTGTGTTACCTCGAGGCTGGTCGACCTCTCACTGATAATTAAAGTATCTGGATTGCGCCCATCGGGAACAACAATTGGGAATGGCATTGATTGACTTTAAAAGCTCGCCAATCCTCTGATTTCCGAACAACTGATGTTCTCACCTCCATTGTAAGTTGTGTCTGAATGAAAAAATTGATAGGAGAGTTGGCAAGACACTCTGCAGCGAAGTAGATGTGGTCTTAGTGTTCTCCAGGGCCATTCGAGATATCTCACTTTCAATGCAAAAGCTAGGAGTACAATGCGACCAAGCAACATCAGCAAACAATCAGTTACCGTTGAATGAATTGAAGTATGCCGTCACGCTTAAAAATCAACTACTCAAGATTGGCTCACTTTGCTGTTCCATGACTGGCAATCCAGGGCATTTCGATAGTGTTGACTGTTTAAGACGTATCTAAGTGCTTAAATATTCTTGACTGTAATCAAAAGAGAAATATCAGTGCTCAGCAATTTCTTAACGGTGGTGTTTTGAAATGAATTGGAGTAAAATTCCGGGATACTATTAGCACTGTTTCAATGTGAAACTACGTAGCTGCAAAATCAAACGTTCGACTCAACTATATATGTTTTTTCTGCTTTTATACTTCGAATTAATCGTCTTTTTTTCTTGGGTTTCATGATCCTAATCGAAATGTTATGATTGATATGTGATCAAAAATGCTGTCAAGACCGGGGCACAAAGCGATTACTGTTCGCCAAAAAAACATTGAGAGTTGAATGGTCATCATGGCTCAAAAAGCCACTCTATTAATATATATCAGATATCTCTAAACTGATGTAAACTCTAATGTACAAGGATGATCAAATCCTCTAATGCATAATATCCCCGAATTGAAGTGTCATAAACCCATAAATTTGTTATTGTGGTTAGGAAGTTTAGGATTCCATCTGCACGTTTTCATCGTCTTCAGCAACAAACTCAACAACTGGTGTCAATTCATCATCATCACCAAGTGGTCTAGGCTCTGGGCTTTGAGCAGCGTCTTCAATGTTGATAGAGACAGTGTTGTTGTCTCTGTCCATTTCTACTCCCTCATTTGGGATAATCAACTCCAACTCACCGTTAGGCAAGAAAGTGGCCTTGATTTCGTCGAATTTAATAACCTTATCAAACTGGAAGCGCTTTTCAAATTGAATTTCCTGCTTTTGGAAGTCCTTGATCAATTGTTGAGCATCTTCACGAATATCTTCTTCGGTTTCAGACTCAGAATCAGAGTCATAAGATTCGGACTCGGAAGGAGAGGAGGAATCATCAGACTCAGACTCAGAGCTAGACGACGAGCTAGAATTTGACAGGTCAGATTCAGAGTCAGAAGACTCAGACTCAGACCCAGAATCGACACCAGACTTGGACTCCTCAGCACTTTGGTAGACTTCCTCATCGTCAGACTCAGCAAGCTCAATATCGCTATCGGATTCATCAGCAGTGAAGTCGAACTTACCGCTAATGAGAAGCTCGTTTTGGTTCTTCAAAAAGTCTACTTTCAAGTCTTCCTTGATGATGGAAGGCAATCTGAGATTCAACTTGTACGTGTTGTCATCGAGCTCAACCAACTCGCAGTCTTTAGAGTCCTTCAAGTCCTTGGTCAAGTCAACGATTTCAAACTCGTCGTCGGAATCGTTAGCTCTCAACAATTCCTCATCGTCAGAGTAGTTCAACTCCTCATCGGTAGAATCGTTCTCGCTGTCATAACGGTCTGGCAAGTCGAATCTGTGTTTATAAATAGTCACTCCCTCTTCATCAGAAGAGTCAGAATCCGAGTCATCGCTGACGTAATATTCGTAGTAGACCGGATCGCCAGCATCAACATCAACCGGCACATCTTCATCGTCAGAAGAGGTGTAGTTGGAGTCAACCTCGAAAAATACATCGTCATCATACTCAGCCTCGGTGGAAATGTCAGAGTCCTCTTCGTCGCTGGGCTCGAGTTTCTCAGCGAAAGTTTTTCTCACACTCTCCAACTGAAGCTCTTCGTCGGAAGAAGAATCAACTTCTAGGTCAGTGACAGACTCGTTGTCGGATTCGCTATCGGATTCAATATCAGAAAGGTTCTCCAAGTCAGAGTCAAGAAGAAGAATGACCTCCTCATCTGTGTCCATCTCAGACACATCGTAGTCGCTCTCAGACTCAATGTCGGAGTCGCTTTGAGCACCCATGATGTCCAACTCAGAGTCAGAGTCAGATTCGGACTCAGAATCAGAATCGTAGTATCTGACCAAGTCATCGTTGACGTCTCTGACCTTGCCATCTGCTTCCATGGCGTCTACAGCATCAAGCTCCAAAGCGTCGTTCATGTCGATGAAGTCATCGGTGTCATCTGCGATGATGAAAACTTCCTCGTAGCCTTCGTTGTCAGATTCAAACTCGGAATCCTCCTTGGAATCGTTTCTTTGCAAGTCAAAGTCGTAAACTTCTTCGTCCGAGTCGGACTGAGCGTAACCATCATACTCGCTCTCGGAGCTCTCCGAATCTGTCTCTGGCTCTTCAACGTACACCTGCTGAGAAGAAGGCTGTGGGTAGTGGTAGTGGTAATATCTTTGTCCTCTGCCAAATCTTGGGTGATGGCTTTGACGATGGTGAAATCTCGACTCGTAGCCTCTGCGGTGGGCAGGGTGTCTATGAGATTTTCTGTGGTATCTAGATCTCGAGTATGTCATTGAATATCCAGAAAAAAATAATGATCCAAATTAAGATTATCGTGGATTACGGACCCTCTTTATAATAGAGAAAAAAGTTCTTCGGATGGCAAAGCGATGAGCGGTGCGGCGGGCTCTTTCCTATTTCGGTCTAGTACAACTTTTTTATGCGCATCCGTGCACCGCGCGTTTTTGCTGGAACCCGCATATTGTTCCCCTCGCTACTATAGAATTCCGTGGAACCATTATAAGTGCAATGTCCATGCACAATAAAAATTTTATCCAATGATATTTCGAAAGTGCAATAACCCGCTTATTTATACACTCTAGGTCTCGTGTGACTGCATGTTCGAGCTTCATCGATATGGGTCTATTTTTACGCTGATTAAATTTTTAGTGAAAGCCCTGGGCCATCGGTGTGAATATTGTATGCACACTCGCGACGAAAAAACCTATAAAAGGCATGGTTCCCCTTCGCAAAACCCTTTTTTTTGAAATCCGAATCTCTTTGCCATTTGGCTTAGATCAAGTGTAGTATCTGTTCTTTTCAGTGTAACAGCTGAAACGTCATCACTGATGACATTTACATGTTACCACTATTTTTGGATTTCCCGTGGTCGGGCTTGATGGGCTTGCTCACACCCGACCACACAGTGTCGTTACCATTGCACCTTCGGTTTCTGACGCAACCATTGTTTTTAGTTGCACTCTGTGTGGCCATAGAATGCAAGTAAAAACTGTCGTTGCGATGGCTGTGGCATGTCAGATGTTTAAATGGTATGCTTGTTTTGTCGAGACAGAAAGCAAATGACGTGCTCACCGCTAAAATCACCTGTAAAAGTAAGTTCAAAATATTTTACTAAACGCATCCTCTATTAGATGTCTAATATCTTCCCATGATTGAGCCCATTTTGCGATAGACCTTCATGTCGTTCTCTTCATCGGCCTCTGGTGTCGGCCCATGAGTCTATATACATCCTCCTTTATCTAACTGCGAATCCAGTTAAAAGACTGATCACCTAGTTATTACAAAGCAACACAAATAGATATTTCACACGGCAATGACCCGGCGAGACCTGACTACATCTTCCATGTCGTCTCTTGCAGAGGGAAATAATCCCCTTTTTCCAAGTATGGGGCACTCTCGAGATCGCCATGATACTGATGACAAGTCGCTCCCAGTATCTCGACGATCTATGGGTTCAGCTGAACATTTGGGGATTATCTTCAAAGGCGACTCCAACGGCAAAAACAGACTGAGTGAATCAGTCAAACTATCGGGCCAACCGGATTTTGCTTCTAGGTTTGAAACCAGAGAAAGCTACCTCAATAAAGGATCAAGTGTTATAGTGGAAGGCTATGAAGACAAATATTACGAAGATCAAGAAGTAGATATCACTGATCTTACGAGTTCTTCTACTAGTGGCAACCATGTGTCTCTAGATCCGAGCATTTTGCGAAATATTGGCAGTAAAATAGGAGTGTTGGACGAACCTCCAGTGGATACTAATAACTCCAAATTTAAGTTCCTATCGCTCTATGAGAATATGGCAAAAAGAAAGAATTTGAATGACGAGAGCGGCTCAGTTTTCCATCTTTCCAACTTGGACGACTACTCTCGCTTTATCCGCAAGTCTGAACTCAACGAAATCATTCAACAGCAGATCCGAGAAAAGACAATAGCTAGAGATGCCAACTTACTTTCCGTGGTCGAGAACGAGATTCTTGGCCAAAAATTCACTACCGAACGTGATGCAGAAAAGGCTCATCGTAGTGCCAAAGAATCCTACAAGCTAAAACTACCGTGGCATACCGGAGGTTCCGACAGAGATAAATGTGCATCGAAAAGTATAATCAACGAGCTCAAAGTCGCAGGCGACTCTTATGGAAGCTCAGATTCTAGTAGAAGAGACACTAACTTTCTTCAGCGAAAACTCAAAGTCAGGCACTTGCAGATGATTTCGTTTGGAGGTACTCTTGGAGTCGGATTGTACTTAAATAGCGGAAAGGCGTTCACGATAGCTGGAGGTTTTGGTACGGTACTAGCATTTGCCATCGTTGGTATTATAGTTCTCGCAACCATCATTTCGTTTTGTGAAATGGTGACTTTTGTTTCTGTCGTTGACGGTGTGTCTGGATTGAGTGCAAGATTTGTTGATGAATCATTTGGCTTTGCCACAGGCTGGCTATACTTCCTAAGCTTTTCTGTTGGCCTAGGTGGTGAGATTGTAGCTTCGGTTATCATTCTAAGCTATTTTCCGGATACAAAGATTTTGTCGAATCAGGGAGCCACGGTTGGATTTGTTTCATTATTCTGGTCATTTTGCGTGGTGAGCAATTTGATAGACGTTCGGATATTTGGCGAGATTGAGTACGTCGCGAGTTTGATCAAGGTTATTATGACATTTATCATGATTATTGTCATGATAATAATTAATCGTGGAGGAATAGGGAAAATGGGCGTGATCGGATTCAAGTACTGGAACTATAGCAAGTCTGACTTTGATTACAATATCATTTTTGGTCTTTTCAGGCCTACATTTGATCTCACAAGTAATGGAATGGATTCCGAGGTTCACGGAATCGGGGGTAATTGGGGTAGATTCTTATCTCTCTTAACAGCTGTCTTGATTGTTTCCTATGCATACAGCGGTACAGAGATTGTTTGTATCGCAGCTTGTGAAGCTAAAGATCCACGTAAAGCCCTTCCGTCCGCCACGAAAAGAGTGTTCTGGAGAATTCTTATATTCTACTGCATTGCATCTTTTGTTGTGTCTTTGAATATTTATGCTGGTGATCCACGCTTATTGCGTTACTACACGGGCACGTCTGGGGTTTCACCAGACACTTACAACACGAATTATGCTATACATTACGTGGGGGGCAATAATTGCAATTCTGATGCCAAAGTGTATGCTGGATACTCGAACGGTTCTCAAAGCCCATGGTCAGTTGCATTTCAAAGTGTTGGACTATGCGATTGGAGCTCCGTCGCCAACGCATTCCTAGTATTCTTCGCATTGTCGTGTGGAGACTCTCAGCTTTACGTATCCTCCAGAACCATCTTCTCCTTGGCATTACAGAACAAGGCGCCTTCTTTCTTGAAGAAATGTAACCGTTTTGGCATTCCCTACTATTCAGTTCTCATTGCAGCTACCCCTGCACTTACTTCTTTCATGTGTGTATCAGAACTGGCAACAGTTGTTTTCCAAAACTTGACCAGCATCATCTCCTCTTCTGGAGTTTTTGTATGGTTTGCAATGTGCCTTTCGTACATTCGTTTCTACTATGGATTGAGAAAGAGGCCGGATATCATCAGTCGCAATGACAAGTCTTACCCTTACAGATCACCTTTTCAACCATTCAGTGCGATAGTTGGATTAGTTGGATCTGCAACCATTTTACTTACAATGGGATTCGTCGTTTTTCTCAAGAACCACTGGAACACCATGTTTTTCTTTTCTAGTTATGGATCGCTCATCCTTTTTGCGCTTCTATATCTGACATACAAGGTGGTGAAAGGTACTCGCATATTGAGTTTAGAGGCTCTTGATTTTGACAGTGGTCGACGTGAAATGGATATCTACATTTGGGACGGTGGAAAAGAGTACAACACCAGAAACATCAAAGACTTAGTCCACAAGTTGGTGGACTTTATGGCATGAATATGTAGACCTGGAACCTTAATATTTTTCAATAGACAACAATTAACATAACGTCACTAATTATGATAGTTTGTGATAGTAGAGTGAGGTCGGTATTTACGAGGCAAGCTCCTGCAATCAAGCGTTAACGAGCATTAGGAAAATCACAGTACATCTAATCGAAGAAAAACTCGATCTCGAAATCTCAGATTTGTCCAATTGTCACAGACTGCTTCTTTTATTTCAAACTCTGTTTCGTTCACTTGTTTATTTCTTATTCACAGAAATTCCAAAGAAAAAAACAGCCTTAAAAATTAAAAAGGCAAAAAAATAATCATGACTTGGATACCTACTCAACACTTCCTCCACGGAAGACTTATCAAGCCATTCTTACCATTTGAAAAGCACCCTACCTTGAAGAATGATAACCTCAAGAACTTGTACCCGGGAGACGAAGTTTACATCTTCGAAACCAAGGACAACAAGTGGGCACGTGGATACACTCTCACCAGACCATTTCCTTATGATTTCACTATCACCTCGGTGAATTTGGATGACTTACCTGGGCTTAACATCAAGGTGGTTGTATTTCCATTGAAGTACGTTGAAGTGGTTGAGACTCTTCCACTCAATTTGTTGGAAGTTGCTAACGACTATAACAATGTAAACGAAGCCGATGGTTTGGCTCCCACCTTGAAGGAGCTGGAGTTTTCCTTCAAGGAGGCTGTCAATGGTGTGATTGACGATGCAGACAATGGTGAAAATGATAATTCCCAGACAGTTATTCCCCCTATGCCTTTTGACAGTTTCACTTTTACTAAGGACTTGGTTAGTGAGATCACTTACGCTATGAATTTGTTGACTTCTCATATCTTCGCTTTGTACTCAATTGGTGAGTTTCGTTTGTTTGACAAACTCTCTCAGATCTACAACAACTTAGATGAGATTAGAATTACTTTGACACATGGTCAATTGACAAAAAACGAGGTCCAAGTAGCCAAAGAAACTGCAACCTTTTTGTTAAGTCAAATTCCTAAGAAGTTGGCATCCAGAGCTGCCAGGTTGAACGAAAGATCTTATGATTTGGACAATAAGAATACTGATATTTCTGCTTACAAGGCAATTTTGGCTCGTGACAGTTTCGACGGGTCATTATTGAGTTTCGAGAACGCTCTGCCTTCTCAATTGGCTTTTAACCAGGAATTGTGTGCTTTGTCACCAAAATTTCCTATCAATGCCCATTACCAACCTGATGAGTATATCGTGAAGCCTTCTTTGAACAAGCGTCTCAAGCATGACCCTCCTTCCCACATTTTGGTGGATTTTAAGTCTGTGAGTGGATCTTCCGACTACCAGCCTCCAGGCCTTGCCGGTATGATTGCTTACTTGTACATCAGGAACAATAAGAAGAGATTGACAGAAGCATTTGCCGTGCACACCGACAGTGTTGATGAATTCGTGTATGTTGAAAAAATCAGTGCTGCTTTGTTCAGGAACATTCCTGCTAGCGAAGTGGAGAATAATAAAGTGTACTTGGTTGCCGTCTTGACCGAGGAAATTGACCTTCCTGCCAAAGAGGTCAACTTGCCTCAAACTGGAAGAGTCAAGAAGGGCGTAGCTGCTGGTGTTGCAGATATTACCAGAATTTTCTCGAGAAGTCAGGGTGCTTTGGCCTCTGGAGAATCTCACCAGTTCTCCATTAAATTATTTGGATCCTATATTAGTTCTCTGAAAAGGTCTCGGATTGATACAAAACAAATCGAGAACAATGGCTGGGGTGAGGTGGTGGATAGAATCATAGCTGGGTCGAACTATGGTATTGCTATCAACCCTAGAGCAGAGAAATTGGTAATCACCGTGAAGGAGTTCAAACATCAACTCACTGATGTTGAAGACACCAGTGCTGTGGAGCCTAATCCAAATAGCAATGGTGCTCAGAAGTCCGCTCCTATCGCAAAAATCAAGCCTATTTTCTTTGATCCCTTGGCAGAAAACTACGAGCGTATTTACTTAAAGATGGGTAAAGTCACTTTACTTAACAGCATCAACAAAGAAGATTTGTTGACATTTGAGGTTAGTGCTCCAAACAATCCAATGATCACCTTCGCCAAAGCCTCCAATCAAATTGAGAAATCGTCTTGGTTTTTTGTATCCGTATTTCCTGATGAAGTTATTGGAGAGATTGTGAAAGTCAATGGTATCTCTAAAAAGAGCATCACCAAGAAAGTTCCAAAGCAGGATTTTCTTGTTTTGTCCCTCTACATTAATGGTGATTTGGCGGGACAAGGTGAGGTAGTTTATAAGTCCGGAAACAGATTGGTTGAGTTCAACAATAAGCCGTACTACAAGACTGATATCATGTCTAAAACTTCGAACACACCGATTGCTGTGGTTGATATTCATACTGAGTATATTGGAAAAGTCTTCAATACCGAAATTTGTATTGATATCATCTTCCAATATGATACATTTTTCAAAGGTGGACAGCAGGGAATGGATGAGCTCACTAAGTCCTTGGTTGACTTTTGCAAGCTTGACGTTTCTCAATTGGTCAGGTTTTTTGCAGAATTGTTAAGCTCTATATTTGCGATTGCTGATTATTGCTTGCAAAATGTGGGTGTCCCAACTTATGAAATAATATTGGATAACACATTCAAGGCCGTCGTTCATCTAATTGACACTGTTTTTGGAAAGCAAGATCAATACTTGTACATGTTTGATATTTTCCTAAACGAGTACAACAAGTCACCACGAGTTGGCGTATTATTATTAAACAAGATTTCTGAAGTCTTTGCTCAGGCGCAGTCCAACTGGAACTATATGTCCAGATCTGTTTGCCGTGTCATAGTTTTGCTCATCAAGCTCGCTCTTGATACCACAAAGGTGGCAAAGAGCTTGGACCCATTTTTTAGAGCTTTGACTTCATTGTTCAAGTCAGCTTCTTTGTTGATCTCACTCGAGAATCCGGTTCTCATTGACGACCAAATTTTGGTTATGGAGATTGTTGATTTCGTGCTCGCATTTGAAGATTACTTGGCTGAGCAGCACTTATTGACTTTAGTCCTCAATTTCATTGATTGCATTGGATCAAGGGGATTGGGAATTAATGAGGAGCAATACCAGTTGAAGAAATTGGGACCAATAGTCAAAGATCACAAGATCATCATCACGAAATTGTTGCTAATCTCCAGATTGTTTGGTACCAAGTTATCTCAGAAACCAGAAAACATGCAGATGCTCATTTCGAAGAGTGTGAAATGGTCTATGGAAGTTTTCTTGGGTGCTCTTGACGTTGAGGCCACAAGATTGGCCTGCACCATTATGAATAATATTTGTGATTTGTTGTGGAAGAACAGGAATGTTAAGATTTTGAAGCCCATCTGTTTTTCTTTGAGCAAATTTATGACGGCGATCGCGAGAACATTCATTAAATACAACAAGTTCACCAGAGGTAATGATTATTTCAAACCGAAAAAGTCGTTCACCAAGTTGTTCCAGAAAGAGTATCCGTTCAAAGAAATTATCATAGATCCTGTTGTTGGTGAAGAAGCTGTTGTGGAAGTACTCATTGAGTTGAGTACAATTTTCGTTTATGTATCCAAGATTGGCCAGTACGCGGCTGGTGTAGATGGATTTTACTTGATCAAGAACACTCCAATCGAAAATGACTTCTTCGACCCAACGAAATACACCTCCAACAACGGTCTAAACGAGGATATTCTCACTGTTTTGTCCGGTATTCAAATCATGAGACAAGGTAAGTATTTTCCTGAGGATAAATGGGTTTCGCTTTATGCTATTATTGCTGAGGGCTGCTTGGTTGCTTTGGAATTGATCAGGCCCTTGATGATTGCTCACTTTATTCCAACAATGGATGTGCCAGAAATGTTTGATAGATCTCTTTGGGGAAACTTTATCAAAGGTTTGCTCAAATTAAGTGCGTTAGCCCCAGTATCTGTGGAACACTTGTCAACTATTCCAAGAAAAGCCTGTCATCAGATCACTGGAACTATGAGAAGTAGAATTGCTGCTATTGTTAACGAGGCTTGGGATAGTTTGGCCTGGGATGCCACTGAAGAAGATGTTCTAAGATTCAATTTGACCAAGTTTGGTGGTTATCAAGTTGAGTTTATCGGCGGTGATTTTTCCATTTTGCAAGATTTAATGCTTTTTGCATTGCAGAGAGACATTGCCTGTCAAACAGTTTCAGTGAAAATCATCTGGTCAATTCTTGTTTCGGAGTATATTTTGAGTGAATCCATCGTTGATGTGGAAAGAGAATGTCTTGTTGGATTACACGAGATCTACTACAGAAGTGCTTACAAACCAGGTGTCAATGAACAAAATAGTTTGATTGAAAGGATGAAGGCCACCATCAGATTCGATAGGGAGGATGTGGCCTATAATACGGTAGTCAAGTTCATCGGTCACTTATCTGGATTTTTGGAAGTTTTGAACGATTTGAACAACGTTCCGGTCGGACCAGAATTCGAGGATGACAGAACATTCCATAAATTGAATATCAAGGCCTACTTGAAGAACGCTAACAAGCCTGAATTGTTCCACTCATTCATCAATGAGATGTTTGAAGACAATATCAGAAAAAATGATTTCATTCAAGCAGCATTAAGTTTGGAATTGTTAGCCTCGACATATACCTGGGATCACCATACGATCTTGCCTCAATCCTACAGACCAAAGTTCCCAGTTCAATCGTCTTTCGAGCGCAAAGAGACTTTGATTAAGATGATTGCTCAGAACTACATTAAGGGTAATAGCTTGGAGAGAGCTACCGACACTTACAACGAATTGCTTGAAGCTTACAATGAACACACTTATGATTTGAAGAGTTTTGCATACGTTCATCAGAAATTGGCAAAGCTTTACTTGGATTTGGAATCATCTGATAAATTGAGTCCTTCTTATTTCAGAGTTGCTTATATCGGAGCTGGTTTCCCTGCCAACATCAGAGGTAAGGAACAAATTTTCGAAGGTCTTCCATTCGAGCACATCACGTCGATTCATGAGCGTTTGTTGAAGTTGTACCCTGGTGCAAGAATCATTATAGATGACGAACAGGCTCGTGAGCTCAAGGAGAGAATCCACACTGGCAGATACTTGCATGTGACTGCTGTTGAACCACTTAATGAATACAGTGACAAATTGTTGAATGCTTCTATTGGTGTCCGCCAGTATGCTAGAAATAAGAATTTGAGATTTTTCTCTTCGATCAAGAAAATTCCAGGCTCAACTTCTGTGTTCGACTTGTGGACAGAAGAAATCACATACGAGACACAGCTTTCATTCCCTACCTTGATGAATAGAAGTGACATTAAGAGCAGTTCAGTAGTGCGGTTGTCCCCTCTTGATAACGCCATCAGAACTATTCTTAACAAAAACAACGACTTGGTTCAATTGGAAAGTTTCATCAATAATGCCTACAAAGATAAATCGGACTTTACTTCCTTGATCAATGACTTAAGTAGACATCTTGCTGGTACTGTCGATGCACCAGTAAATGGTGGAGTTGGTCAATACCGTACATTCTTTTTGGATCCAAGATACGACGGCAAACCCGATTACGCCTACAACATAAGATTGCTCAGAAATGCTTTCCATGACTTGACTCTGATTTTGAGTAGATGCTTGCACTTGCATGGTAAATTGGTGGGTCCAACTATGAAGTCGTCGCACGAAGCATTGGTCGATTTGTTCAGAAAAAACTTCAAAGATGAGATTTTGAATTTGAAAATCAACACTGATTACGATGCTACGCCTTACAATCATAACGTGAACCAAATTCTTCCTCCAAGGGAAAATACTGGCAGCTTCATTTCTGGTCTTGGTGCACCAAGCTTCGCAGCGGCTGACGGGAGCTCCCTATCAATCACTGGAGTAAGTTTACAAAGAACATTGAGTAAAAACTCGAAGGCCTCATCCAATTCGGGATCTACCAACCTTTCTGAGCCAAGTGCATCCAATAGTATGGGGCCAAGCATGGTCAGTAATGGGTTTGTTGTGAAGAACAAGCGGACCGCATTGAACTGGAGAAAGGCCATTAATTAATGCTAAAATCACTTCTCTATAAACATAGAGCATTCAAAATATATCGCTTATCTCAAAAAATGTCGTTTCCGTGAAAGCTCTTTTCCTATCAACTGGAAGTTCTGGAAACACACCCAGACACCACCGGCCGTCGCAGAAGTTTAAGTCAAAGAAAAAATACTCTGTGGGTTCCCTCACTTCTCCCATTTCGAATCAATCCAATAAAAATGTTTAGAGTTGCTGCTCGTGCTATCCGTTCTCCTCTTGCTAGAGCTCCACTTTCCAAGTTTGTCCAGCCTATCCGTTTCTACGCTGCCGCTCCAATCTCTAAGGAAGAGGTCACCACCAGAGCTTTTGATGCTTTGAAGACTGTGGCTGCTTTGCAGGAGTCCAAGATCACTTTGGAGGCTGACTTCCAGAAGGACTTAGGTTTAGACTCCTTGGACACTGTCGAGGCATTGGTTGCCTTGGAGGAGGAGTTTGACTTGGAGATCCCAGACAAGATTTCCGACGAGATCAAAACTGTTGGCCAGGCCGTTGACTATATTTACGAGGAAGAGCAAAAGTTGTAGAACAGCTAGGTTTTTCTGTTGATCGAGGGATTCAGAGTCACTTGATTATAAATATTCTGTACATACAACGAATTGGTTACTTTGTTGTAGAGCGAGGTGAAAGTGTGGTATGGTCATATGTGTGTGTGATTCAGGGTATTTGAGATATTTTGAAGGAATCCGCATGTCTTTGATCTTCCTTGGTCTCTTCTCGATCCTATATAGACCTTCCGAACTGTCCCGCCTCTTTCACTACGTTTTCGAAAGTTGAAGTAATTCGCATCTGCATGAATTCAATTGGCCAGTTGGAATGTTATGCAGGGTATACCGATATTAAAATTGAAACACATCATAAATGACCAAATTACATTAACATGATAGTGTGTTGATGAAACCTAATTAATCCAGTTTGACAGTGGCAAACATCTAATTTGTTAGTATTGCCTTTCCATGTCTCATTGCTCACCATAGTGCTCAATACCACCTTCACAAAAGCGACCTTAGAACACACTTTAGGTAGAAGTTAAGCCAAGCAGGTTATTAACAGCATGTTTTATCCAGTAGCATCCAAATTTTCACTAAAAAGGCCCCAAAGCACTGATGTGACCAGTGGTTATGTACAAAGTCACGTGATAGATGTGATCCTTATGCTATGACTACCATTTCACTTAAGACTTCTGAACCAGAAAATGACTACTGAGGAGAAACATCAATTGATTGAAACTCAGAAAGAAGAAACGATATTATCTCACACCGAGGATGAAGATTTCGACGACGAAGAAAATGCAGATGACTACAATGGCGCTGTTGAGTACCCGGGAACAGTGTTGCCAGATCCACATCCGGATGAAATCGATGCAGATGTAGACTTGACTCGTGAGTACGAGGACGACACGGAGTATCTTGATCTCATCCACTTGAAAATCGGAAGCATGGAAGATCTCAATCTCGGACGCTTCAAGAAACTCGAGTCGCTTTGCTTAAGACAGAATCTTCTTACCTCAATGTCAGCAGTCTCTGAATTACCCGTGGACACTTTGGAAGAGCTCGATCTATACGACAATCGCATTAATCACATCAGCAGTCATATCAACAAATTTGTCAACTTGAAGAATTTGGATTTATCCTTCAACAAGATCAAGAACATAAAGAACATAGACAAGTTGGTCAATCTCGAAAACTTGTACTTCGTCCAGAACAAAATTAGAGAGATAAAGAACTTGGAGACATTGAAAAATTTGAAAAATTTGGAGTTGGGCGGGAACAAGATTGAAGAGATCAGCGAAACCATGAACGAACTTCCGTCAGTCGAGCAATTGTGGCTAGGAAAGAACAAGATTCACAAGCTCGAAAACTTGTCAAACTTGGTTAGCTTGAGAGTGCTCTCTATTCAGTCGAACCGAATCACCAAGATCGAAGGCTTGGAGAAGCTTGTCAACCTAGAAGAACTCTACCTCTCCCACAACGGAATCTCCAAGATTGAAAACTTGGAAAACAACACCAAGCTCAAGGTGGTTGATGTCACATCCAACCGCATTTCTAAAATTGAGAACATCTCTCACTTGGTCGAGCTCACAGACTTCTGGTGCTCTTACAATCAAGTCTCATCCTTTGAGGAAATAGCAAAGGAATTAGGCAAATTGCCTGAATTGGATACGGTTTATTTCGAAGGTAACCCTGTCCAGACAAGCAATCCAACGGCATACAGAAGAAAGCTCCGCCTCAACTTGGGCCCCAGTTTGGCTAAGATCGATGCTACTTACGTAAAAAGTTAATGCTAGTTGTAGATTGTTAATTTAGCACGAGTGGCTACACATTTGCACGATTCACGATTGTCAGGACGGCCACGATTGTCAGGACGGCCACGAACGGTATTCTACGGCCACGAGTGTTATTATAATCATCTCACAGAGATTTCCCATATGCAAATGTTAATTGTTGGGTACTGATTGACTTCTTGTATGAACAAGTTCTTGTCGCAGACTGAAGGAAGATTCCTGAGTGTTCTGCGAAAATAGTCTCACTTCCATAAATTGATATGCAACATTTTCACCATAGCCATCAGCATAACGTAATCATCGTAGAATAGTATACCTTTCCCTTGGCAATTATTGTCGACTCATTTTGGAAACTTCTAAAGGGATCGAAATCATCCCATTCATAATTGTCTGTGGTGAGGTGATTTCTGGAGGAGACTTCCTTATTGAGCGTGATCTAGTAGATGATGTGCAGCCAGATACACACTTCGGGAGTTTTCTAGATTTTTCGCAACTTCAGTTGGCGTGATTTGGGACCGCTCAAGTGTATAGTCTCCACATATTGGACATTTCTATAGTTTTCTTTTACTCATTTGCGTGATCATGTCCTGACAAAATCAACACTTCTTGAACTTTCTAGAGTTTTTTACAGAGTGGTACTGGCATGAACGGTGGCATGAACGGTGGCACAATTTCGTCTATATAAGGACCGTCGAAGCTCTCTGAGGGTAAATCTTTTCTCTTCATCAGTAAATTAAGATTCTAATGTTTACAAGATTCGTTCCATTTTTAACTAACGACCCATTCTTTGACGCTTTCTACGATCCAATTGCCAGAAAGGGTGCTTCATCGAGAGCAATTGAAAGTACAGACCCACTGAGCCAGCTTGTTCCCACCAACAACTACCACGGCTGGTTGGACCGTTGGTATAACTTTGATGACTTCAAGGAGTTGGAAGATGTGTTGAAGTTGAAGGAATTGCCAGATAAGTACTTGGTGCAGGTGAAGGATGCCACGGCCTCCAAGAAGGACTTGAAGGTTAACTACCACAAGAATGAGAATCAATTGGAGGTGTCCATCTCTCACAACTACGAGAAAAAAGACGGAGAAAGCAGAACATACTCGAGCTCATCAACTTCAACGAGTCGCGTTGCTTTTGAGAAGCCTGTGAAATACGAGGACATATCTGCCGAGGTAGGACCTGAGGGTGTCATCATTACAGTTCCCAAGGCAGAGGTGGATGCCACCAATGTGGTGAGCATTAATGTGAACCGCAATGAGGACTAGCTGGCTAGCGAAAATAAGTAAGATTCAAGTCTTTTTGTAGCTCTGCTAATAAATGGCTAAGAGATATGTCTTCATGTGACATCTTTAGAATATTGGTAATTAGAGGTTCGCTTTATTTCCTCATTAAGTTACTCTCCTCTATAGTGACCACCATTGTTCATGACCATAGTTCATGTGCGAACATTGGTGGATACAAATATTCTGGTTTGAATGAGACATTTTCATGTGAAAATTTAAAAGTATATGCTCTCAACAGAAGAGAGCTTGTTTAACACTCGAGTGTAGTTAACTCTGACAGTGCAAGAGGCTCTGCTTTAACATAGTGTATGTAAAATCAGCTACAAAGAACATGGTTCCCTTTGTCTAGAACATGAGCTCACCGAGCTACGCGAATTCATGAAAAAGTTAGAAATTCGAAGCAAAATCAAAACCTACTTTTGTCAAATTGACACCGTGGATACGAACTCACGTCGAGTAGAAGAATTTCATCTTTTGCAGGATCTCCCCCGCCATTTTGCACTTCCATATTTCACACGAGCGAAATGTGGGGGCGCGGCGCTTTCACATGTCGCAACTCCGAGATATGGGTCGATGATATATATCTTAGCTGGAGAAAAGCGCATAATCACATGTGAACGCTAGTGGGCCATATATATGGATTGGTTATCTGCACCTGTCAGTCAATTAACCACTAAATAAAGAATGTCACAGAATCCATACTCAACAGTGAAGGGAACAGTCACGTTCGAAGATGGCCCCACGCCAAAGAACATGATCCAGAAGGAAAGACAGGCTGCCACCTTCGACTTGGACGAGATGAATTACTTCTTGGAAGGCTCTAAGGAAACCGCCTTGGAAACGAGAAGATTCATGTCGCAGTTTGAGAGAGATCCGATCTTGTCTGCTTCTCCCAAGGACTACGATGCTACCAAAGCCGAGCACAGACAGATCACCATTCAGAAGATAGACCGTCTTTCCAGATACATTGAAGTCGACTCGTTTGACCAGCTCGAGAGACGCATGAATCTTTTGTCAGTGTTCGACCCTTCTTTCCACACAAGACTTGGTGTCCACTTGGGGTTGTTCCTTGGGTGCATCAGAGGTAATGGAACTCCTGACCAAATGCAATACTGGTTATTGAAGAAGGAGGCTGCCTATGTCAAGAACATCTATGGATGTTTCGGTATGACCGAGTTGGCTCACGGATCCAACGTTGCTGGCTTGCAGACCACTGCTACTTACAATGAAGAGGACGAAGAGTTTATCATCAACACCCCAAACTTGGGTGCTACCAAATGGTGGATTGGTGGTGCAGCCCACTCTGCCACCCACTGCTCTGTCTATGCGAGATTGATTGTGAAGGGTAAGGATTACGGTGTAAAGACCTTCATTGTGCCCCTCAGAGACGCTGATCACAACTTGATGCCTGGCATCGCTATTGGAGACATTGGTTCCAAGATGGGAAGAGACGGTATTGACAATGGCTGGATTCAGTTCTCTCACGTGAGAATCCCAAGATTTTTCATGTTGCAGAAGTACTGTAAAGTCTCCCCAGAAGGTGAGGTAACTGAACCTCCTCTTAACCAATTGTCCTACTCAGCCTTGTTGTTGGGAAGAGTCAGTATGGTCAAGGATGCCTTCAGATGGTCAGCCAGAGTCGTCACCATTGCTCTCAGATATGCTGTTGGAAGAACCCAGTTCAGAGCTGCTTTGGCTAAGGATACCGATCCAGAGTCCCAATTGTTGAACTACCCATTGCACCAGCGTCGTTTGATTCCCTTGTTGGCTTTGACATATGCCTTCTCTAATGGAGCCAATGTGTTGCAGGAAACCTCTACCAGAACTTTAGACTCTTTGGATGAAGCAGTCGCCGCTGATGACAAGAGCAAGTTAGATGCTAGTGTTGAAGAGATGAAGTCTCTTTTCATCGCTTCTGGCTCTTTGAAGTCTACTTGCACTTGGTTGACTTTAAGCACTATTGACCAGTGTAGACAGGCTTGCGGTGGACATGGTTACTCTGCGTATGCTGGTTTTGGTAAGGCTTACAATGACTTTGCCGTTCAATGTACATGGGAAGGTGACAACAACATTTTGGGTATGTCTGTTGGTAAGCAATTACTTAAGAAGTTCGCTGCTATTAAGAATGGTGAGAGTGCCACTGGTATCTTGGACTTCTTGGGCAACTACAAGAAATTGGAAGGTAACTCGCCAGTTTTGGGTGTTGAGGATTTGAACAACCCAAGAAAGATCTTGCACGCTATTGAAACCGCCCTTGTGAGAGCATGCATCCGTGCCGATGCAGTTTTGAAGGAGAAGAATGGTGACACTGACTACATTGGTGCTGAACTCGTCACTTTGTCTAAGTTGTTGGCTCACTTCTTTTTGTTGAAGGCTTTCCTCGATAAGATTGACGCCAGTAAGGACAGGAAGGACTTGCTCCCAGTCTTGGATTTGTTGGCCCAGTTGTACGGTGCTAATGTCATTTTGGAGGGCTTCTCCGGTACTTTCTTGACGTATTCGGTTGTCTCTACTGACGCCGCGGCTAAGAACTCTACCGATCACATCGCTGCCTTGTGTGCCAAGCTTAGGCCTCACGTAATCCCATTGACTGACTCCTTTATGATGTCAGACATGTTGATCAATGCTCCGATTGGTTACTACGATGGTGACATTTATGAGAACTACTTCAGAGTAGTCAACGCCAACAACCCACCAAAGAATCACAAAGCTCCATATTCTGCTGAATTGGAGGCCATGTTAAGCAGAAAATCTCTAGAAGAAAGACAAAGATTCGAGCGTGAGGAGGAAGCTGAGGATATTTTATCCAACTAGATTTAACGAACTTTATATATACATTGCTATGAAATCAAAAGCTTTACGGAATCCTCAACGCAGTAGTATTCTTCCCATGTGCTATCAATGCAGCCACATTTGCGCCTGCTAGGGCTGAAGTCTCCATTGTACTTATGAATGTCTCCATTGAGTTCAAATACCAAAGGCCATCGTCGAGCTCAAATTCAGTGAACTTTGATAGTGGCCGAATATATGGATACGATCTCCATTCTTTTCTGTGTTTCCAAGTAACTTTTGCACTCTCAGACAACAATTCAGCAATATCTTCGTCCGTAAACTTGTTAGGTGAAAAAATTTTGAAGACGTATTCCTGGGTATCTTCTAAATACTCATGAATAGAGATAGAAAAGAACTTCAATGGAGGAGAACTGGACAGGTATAGGGTTGTGAGGATAGTGCCGGGAACTGAGCCATCATTTTTACCGAAATACCTGGGAGAAAGTTTTTCAGTACTTGTGAATACTGTTACATGAAGATCAACATAATCGACTTCTGGAATATCATAGTGACTCGCAAATGTTAAATTAGCGGCAGCGAAGGGAGAAGCAATAATAACTTTATCGTAAACTTCGGATTTTCCATCATATTCAAGACTCCACTTTCCATCTGGAAGTTTCAAAGCGGAGGTAACTTCTGTGTTCAATTGCAATGTAGCATTTGAATGCTTGGCCAAATTGGCAAAAATTTGCCAGTTTCCTCCTTCAATTTGCATTGCATTTTCTGCAGCCAACGAAACCAAAGCACCAATAGCATGTATCTGGTCAAGATTCTGGGCGTAATTGACTCTGGTGAAAGATTGTATTATCTCCTTGTAGTACGTCTCGGCCACACCTTCCTCTTTAAAGTACAGTTCAGCAGTTATAGTAGTCACAGCATAGAACCCAGAGATTTTCATTATCGTATCCAAGTTGATGAATGGGAAGTGTTTATCATAGAAATTGTTCAAGAATTCACTAATGAATCGTTTTGTTAGCTGTTCAACTTGAATTGGAGACCGGCCATATCTCCAAATGAGCTTAACATATGTTTTCCAAGAATCGTCAATCTCGAGGAAAATTGAACTTCCATCGTACAACCCAACTTTCTTTAATTGAGAATCATCATTGAGCGATGCTCGAAATTTATTGAGGGTTAGGTTGAACTCGTTGGTAGCTCTCCTCAAAATCTTGTTCGCTGAAACGAATATACTAGCTCCAATTTCAAAAGGTCTCGAGCTATTTCCGTAAATGTCAACTGTAGTGGCTCTACCACCAATTCTGTCATTCTTTTCGAAAATAGTGATATCATAACTATGATTGGTAAATTTCTGGAGATAATAGGCTGCAGATGTTCCACCAGCTCCAGCTCCAATGATTGCGATTCGCTCTTTTTGATTTTCCGGAGTGTAGGAGATTGGCACTTGCTCTGAACTCACAAGCAGCCAAATAAATAGCAGGAGAATCAAACGACTGAATAACATTATTAGGATTTTTCTTGTATTGGGAGGTGGTAAGTTCAAGGGGTTTCTAACTAATAATCTGGGCCACAATTTACTTATCACCACGTGATTCTCCACATGGTGAAAAATGGACTCGGATTATGATCTAATTTCAAGGGGCTCAAATAGGAACACAAGGCAAAGCATTGGTGGGGTTTTCATATGAATATTCTTGTTTCTCAGGTCGTGATCGTTTATTAATGCAAGGAGTTCATTCCAAATTGTTATCCTCAGTCTTGTAGTTGTCCAAGACAATTCTGTAAATGAAAGAAGGAGCGAATCCACCGACATTGGTGATATAAATATCAATGTGTTCTGGTGGAATGTAGTCACCTAGCGGGTTCGTGACGACATCCACATTCTCCACAAGTTCGTACTGGCTGTAGTTGAGGACTTTCCCCGAGTTTCCAACTTCGATCAAATCCTCTCTATTAAATGGATACAATGGCGACAACTTGAAGAGACCTGTGACTCCGATGACAGGAGTCTTGTGTTCTTTAGCGCACTCGACAACGTTGGCCACCCCAGAGTTTGATAAACATCCTCCATTGGCAAAAACAGCCTTTGCGCCCAAAATGACCTTACCAACTCGGGACATGACGGCAAACACTGTGCTGTCCGGAATGAGCACAGATTCTACTTTATTCTCTGCCAAAGTCTTGACAAACTTCTGGGCTTCCTCGATATCGTTTGGGTATCCCTCTGTCACCAACACCGTAAACCTTCTCTTTGCTCTTGCCTTAATCAAGAACTGCAATACTGTATCTGAGGTTGGAGTGGCCGTCAACAAGACCTCATTCTCGTGAATAAGGTCAGCGGCCATGTTTTCAAGCTCTTCCTTGACGTTGGAGATTTCGTCAATCAAGTCTCTGATTCCCTGGATGATGATGGATCTCATATCGCTGGTCTGTTTCTTTGTATGTGTCTGAAGGTTTTTCTTTGTATTCTGAGTCGTGGAAAGTAAACTGAACATGGAACTCATCATTGGAGTGTTGTCGGTGTTATTCTCTGTCTCTATCTCATCTCTGACTAAAGCCAAAACTCTTCGGACGATGTTACCTGGAATGACATCTCGTGGCCTGGCACTATGAAGAATGGTCCCCACTTTACGGAGAAGGGCAATAAGGTCGTATGGGTTGGTCCATCTGGCTGCCGAGATCACTCTCATCAAAAGGTGTGCAATCTCCAATGCCATGGCCTTGTCCCCGGTGATCTGTCTACGTTTTATCTGTGACACTACCGGGTCCACTATGGCCACAATGTCTGGAGTTAGCAACGACGACATGGCGAAAGTATTGAGTAGCGTAGGAGAGTGATTTTTTTCTGGTTTCCAGTTTTTTCCTCTGTGCACAGTATGAGAAATCATTGAAGATCGTGCACGCTAGAGCCGCATTTACTATTGACAGTACCATTCAAAATCGGGTTTCGAATTATTTGATAAGTTCAGTTGGCACTAGAAGAAATGCCGAGTTACAACGAGAGCCTTGATGAGTCGCTCGGACTTCTATACGATTACTCGCTGAAGTTTCGAGTGTCGATCGAATTGATCCAGAAGCTTGCTCAGTACTTGAAGTTAGACACTTTTATAGACACCGAGGTGCAACCCACTTCTTCGTCTAACCTCAATGACTTCAAGAGATTGTCTATTGCAGGCTCTCTTCTACTAGTTGACTTGGACTTTGACGGCGACCATAATCCCATAAAGGTCTCGCTCTCATCTGGAAATCATGCCGTGGGTGACTCAGAAATCTCGAAGCAGTTTATGACAGATCAGAGCGACGAATTGAGCAAGTACATAGTCCTGGTTGATGAGAAAGACCTGCTATCTGTTGTCAAGATTGACTTCTACCAAGGTGGCACGTCCTTCTTGAATGTTAGGCATGTGGAAGATCGGTCTGTTGCGGAACACATACTTCTCTCCAACTTTACACTTGGCACCTTGGGCAAGTTCCCAGCTAATTTGAGATACTTGGCCAATCTAGACTCCTTGTCTCTGCCGGATGGTGACCTTGTTGTGTACATGGACAATTTGGCCAAATACTTGAACGCTGTTCATGGTACCGAAATCAAGACAAATCCTGGCAATTGGCAAATTGAAGCTGGTTGGAAAAGCAGGCTTGGAAAAGTCACTCTCAATGATATAGAAGGTGGCCGCCTAGGTGTTATGTTGCTGTTTTGGAAAGAGAATCGCCACTTTGATCATAAGGTTGAGAGTACAGGTGTCGAAGGTTTGGGAAAGATCCACAATGCTGTGTTGAGTATCGAGGAGTCCTCACAGCCTTCTATTGACTATGTCAAAGACGCTTCAAAGGAGACTTGGAAATTGCCTAACCTGGCAGGTGAATTCAAAAACTACAAATTCATCTTTGATGGAGATCTGCATTTGCACAATGGCCAAAGTGTCACCAGTCTTACAAGTAGAAATTGGGCACTTGAGCTCAACCTTGATACGCCTGTGTATCTTCCAAGCTCTCTTATTGATTATTTGGGCTTAACGGGTTACAAAACTGCCAAAGATAATGAGCTCTCACATATGTTTAAAAGACTTAGTGAGTGCGGGAGACTAGAGTATGAGCTTGATGTTCAGCATGTTAGTATCTCTTTCTCTACTGAGGAGATAAATCATTATCTTGCTATTCAATCCATTCGACTTGAGAGCTTGCTTCAGTTATCAAAGCTTATGCCAATCATTCGTAATTATTTGGCGTTGACTGCTCTTATACGGAACGTTTCACAAGTACCTGGTGCAGTGCTTCAGGACATTAAATCAGATTTTGCGGAGGCAAACAAAAAGTTGAAGGACTCCTTGAGGCTTTCCAGTGAAGTCACGGATGAGGAGCTCGTCGGATTGAGCGCAATGTCAGAGGCAACGGATTACATGGGTGTGCCCATTCTTGGGGGTGATACTGACTTGTCTGACTTTGTCAAACAAGAGTCACAAGATGATATGGTGAGAGGTGAATCAGATAAGAGCGAGATATCATGGAATAATGCTCAGAACAATTTGAGTTTTGTTGTAAGAGACATTGCTTACGACTCTCCGGATTCTGACATCGTACTATCAGTGATTGTCAATGTTGAAACAAAGGAATTCAGCTCGGATCTCACCATTAAAAACGGTGAGATTTCTGAGAAGACTTCTACCGGAGATATTGACATGGACGCCGATAGCAGTATATCCAAAGACTACAACCGTGCTCTTGCATTGAGCGAGGACCCGTTACTTGCATTCGAGGTCATTATCTGAGTATGGCTATTTTAGAGCTTGACACCAATGTGGATGCTGGCTACACCAAAAGTCAAGTTTTCGTATCCCTTCTCTGGAACGTAGAAACCCGCCTTCTCAATCATGGCACGGAACTCCTCTTGCTTTGGAAACCGCTGAATACTTTCCACCAAGTATTGGTAGGAGTCTCTGTCGTCAGCAATAAGTTGGCCCATCAAAGGTAGCATGCTGAAAGAGTAGGCCTGGTAGATGTAGTCCACCACTGGGTTGTCGACATGAGAAAACTCAAGACAGGCGAAAATTCCTCCTGGCTTCAAGACTCTATAAGCAGTGTTCAAACCAGCCTGAATGTTGGTGAAGTTCCTGATACCAAAGGCAATGGTATACACGTCCTTGGAGTTGTCTGGTATGGCGTCCATGGTCTCACCGTTCTGCTCCAAAAACTGCACCCGGTTGCTACCGTCGTTCCATTTCAGTTTCTCATAACGTAAACGGCCCTCAGCCAACATGTCGGGGTTGATATCAGCAATGGTTATGGTGGATTTGTTGTCGTGGAATTGCTTCTGTGCATGGTCCAACAATCCAAAAGCAATATCTCCGGTTCCTCCGGCCACATCGAGGAAGTCCAAAGGACGCGAAGAGCCTGGTCTCATACCTGCGTCCAATCTGTTAATAAAATGGTGTTTCCAGAGTCTGTGGACACCAAAAGACATGGCATCGTTCATGACATCGTAGTTGGATGCCACAGACGAGAATACTCCTCTCACCAACTTCTCTTTGTCCTGCTTATTCACGGTTTGGAATCCAAAATGGGTGGTATCATCCTGTGAAGGAGTGGCATAACCTCTTGCATGTGATACCCGAGGGATCAATCTGGGTACTCTATGGAGCAAAGTACGAGAGTTCATTGGGGTGCTATGGCTGGCAAGTAAAGTCAAGTAAAGTCAAGTGAGAGCGAAAAGTCTCATGGTAGTGCAGTGTATTTGGCCTGCACATATTGGATGATATTCTATTGATTCTAAGAAGCATGAGAGGTACGGATGTACTTCTCCGAATAATGGTCCCGGAATTAATAACCAGTAATATCATCGGAAATGATATGCCGAACTACAAGAGTTGTGGTAAACGGAAGTTTACTTATCCAGCGGGGAAATCCCGGGGAATCTCCACAAGTGTCCCGGAGAGCAACTATGATATTCAAGATGGAAGAATGAATATCCAGTTTGCAGAGATATCACAGAATGGTACATTGATGATCTCACTAAGTGAAAACTATTTAAAGACGTAGGTCTGCCCATTATTTGACAAAAGGACAGAGATAAAGATACAGACATCACAAGAGTGATACATACGTATAACAGACTCAAATATACACCTACAAGACAACGATCTAAAATGGACATGAATGGAATTAACAGCTACTGCATGAACTTGAATCATGTCGTGCGCTTCAGAATTCATCAGGTTATGAGAGCCCTGGCGCAAGCCTTGCCAAAGGTTGTACTTGAGGATGTGGCGTATGTTCACTGGTGGTATGGGAAGTTCTTAGATGAGTTGGAGGGCTTTAATCAGGAAGTGTACAAGTACTTCAAGGAAGGGAGTGATGCTATTGTGGTAGCAGCACAAATGCAGCGTATGTCTAAGATGCAACCTATTGTAGCATCTGCTGACATAACAACCCTTAGCCAAGTTAATCGTGAGAGTGTGGAAAATTTCTTTGTTGAAACCGAAGCATTCTTGAACGTGATGTTTAAGAACTGCATGGGACCAAATGTCTTTGAAAAGGAAGAATTGGCCAGAATGACCTTCACTTCTTATGACATCCATGAGTTCTACCGGACATACCGTTTGGGAAGTGAGAACTTCGATATAGATTGGAAGATGGGCATTAAGTTGAGTCCTATCATTCACTATGACGCTAATGACTTTGTTCACCTCATGAAGATGCTTGAGTGTAAAAGAGCATTAGTTTATGGTATTCTTCAGTCCAATGGCATTGAATACCAAGATGCGAAGAGAGCAAAGAAAGAACTTGCCAAGTGGGAGATAAACATCTTTGAAGATGATGCTACTCCGGAACTTATGGGGATGTATTTGAAAAAGTTGTTGAAGTGTGCTAAGGTACAGATGGAAAAGCGTACCGGAAAAGCCACTATTGGTTATACGGCCAAGAAAGGTAAGAATACCTTTACTAAGGGCCATGTCGAAGCAAAACAAAAGAAAACTCCAATGAACGCGTCAGACGATCTCGAGCAAAATGAGAAGTCTGAGAGGAAGAAACTTGGAGTTGTATGCTATTTGTGCAATGAAAAAGGCCATTTTGCAAAGAAATGTCCAAATAAGAATCAGAAATTAGTTGGTTATACCGGTATTGATGTACAACCAAATAATATGTCTACTTGTTACGCTCCCACTACTATATTTGTTTGGGATTCTGGTAGTGATGTACATGCAGTGTGCACTATGGCTTACTTCTGGGATTTCACTGATGAAATTACAGAGTATAAAACCGTCCACACTACGGGAGCTGAATCTACTGGAAAGGGAACTATAGTTCTTGAATTTCCAAATAAGAGACAAGTAAAGTTGAAAAATGTCCACTACTTTCCGAAGTCGAATGTGAATCTTTTCTCAGTGGATAGGGGAGATGAACAAGGGTTCATGACTGATAGAATTAACGGTCAGATTCTTGACAGGAATGGAAATATCATAAGTGTGATGAATGGTCCATCGAAGAACAAGATGATCGTACGTCCTGTATTACCTCCACAGAAAAGAACCATTTACTACACAGTGACACCGGAAGTGGATGATTTCTATCAATTCTCGGATGAAGAAGACATGGAGTATTCATCAGGAGACGAGGACATAGATATGAATCATCAAGAATTCCGAGTACCAAGAGTGCTGGAATTTAAGAATCATACGAAATCTGATGATGACGAAGCAATGCGAATTCATAGAATCTACGGTCACCCAAATGAATATCAATTCGGGAAGATTAAGAAGCTTGACAACCTTGAAGGTATCAAGTGTATCACTTCGAAGGAATGTGCTTCTTGTGCAGTTGCAAAGGCAACAATGCGTTACCCAAAATCTTCCAATAGCAATACGGTTGCGGAACATCCGATTGAGATAATTCATTTTGATTTATGTGGACCATTCCCTGAACATACATATGATAAGTCAAAATATTTCCTAACTATAGTGGATCGCTATTCAAAATATGTCTATGCGGTTCCTATAGCTTCGAAGAAAGACGCTATTTTTCATATTATGGACTTTGCCAACAAGGGATTTGCAAAGTTTGACGGGAAATATCATGTGAAAGAGTTCAGAACAGATAGTGGAAGGGAATTCATTAACTCAGAATTGTTGACATATGCATATCATAAAGGTATAAAGGTCAACACGAGTGTTCCTTCCAGCTCACATCAGAATGGACTTGCAGAACGAATGCATCGAACACTAACAACTAAGGCTAGAAATTTATTGGCAGATGCAAAAATGCCATTGTTATTTTGGCCCGATGCAATTCGTACAGCAGCACATCACATAAATTGGTCCCCAAGTAGTTCTATTGATGGAGAACGTCCAATTGACAGATGGAATGCCCGCAGCCTAATATTTGAGGAACTTCCAGTGTTTGGTGCATTGGCATATGCCTATGTACCAAAGCATCATACAAAGTCGAAGTTCCTGGCTAGAGCTGTTCCAAGTATTTACCTAGGACCTTCCATTTCGCGAGCAGCATATCGTTTCTATTCACACATATTTCAGACAGTGTTTGAGACAGACCAAGCAACATTCATACCCAACACTTTCTATTTCCATGTTTACAAACTCGATCTCACGGGTTTCACACTCTCTCATCTAGATACAAAAGGTCAGCGTCTATCCGGTCCGCCAAATTTACCTACTGCAAGGACAGAGGTATCTCAGGCTGAATATGCAAGTTTATTCATGACAGAGGACGAAGAAGATAAAATTTCGACGGCTGAATATGTATCTGGCCCACACAATATCTCTCCGGAGGCGACTCCGTTACCAACTAGGATGGAACCAGTGCAGCAGACTCCTCTTGGAAATCTGATCAGTAACCAAACTGCTGACACTAAATCACCGGAAGATAGCATTAGTCAGGAAGAGTCCCCACTGACAGAGGATGCTGGTTCCCCTTCCCTGTATGAAGACGAACAAGATGTTACGTCTGTGACAGAAACAAAGGCAATAGAAGCTAGAGCTACAGAAAAGGAGAATAATTCCGTTGCTAAAAAGGAGACGGTAGAGCAAGAAGAAATGGAACCTAGTATTCCTATGATACCACGGAAGCGTACTCGCAGAGCAGCCACGTTACCTGAGGATGACGATTCTCAGAGTTTTGCTCTTGTACCGCTTGAGAGATCCAGAGACGAGGGAACACAATCTCGCGCTCTTGTTCCTGTAGAACAAGAAACTGAAGTCTCTAGAGATCTTGTATCGTTAGAACAAGAATCAGAGAGATCTCGTGAGCTTGTACCGCTAGCACCCGAAACCTCTCGCGATCTAGTACCATTAGAAAAAGACCTAGACCAGAATAGAGCTCTCGTACCGCTCGAGCCTATCCATGAACGTCCGGAAAGTCGTCGGCACGTTCCCACACGCACAACCAACATTGCTGCCCAGCATAAGATTCGAGATATTACGAGGCGTAAATCACGAATCCACGCAGTTAAAGAACGTCATCGCCAAGCAACCGAAGCGGGGGAGGTATATCTCCGCAAAGCGTCAAAAGTTAAGGATTCGGTTGTTCCGATATACTATGTGAAAGGAAAAGAACATCTGTTGAAAGAAACAGATATAAACTGGAATGCTACTCTATTTCATCAGGCTGTTAGAGAAATTAATGACACGCCGAACACTTACAAGCAGGCAATGAGATCATTTGATCGGGAAAAGTGGCTTGAAGCTTGTGATAAAGAAATGGATGCGCATAGAACTAACCAGACTTTCGAATTGGTGAAATCACTGACAGCTAAGAATGTTATTGGTTGTAGATGGGTCTTTACAGTTAAAGACAATGGATTGTTTAAAGCAAGATTGGTGGCGCTTGGAAATTACCAAAGAGAAGGAATTGACTACGAAAGTACATTTTCTCCAGTTATAAGATACACAAGTTTGAGACTAGTGTTAGCGATCGCAGCAGAGCAGAAGCTAATTGTGAGGCAGATGGATGTGACCACTGCGTTCCTAAATGGAACATTGCAAGAGGAGATTTATATGAAACAACCAGAAGGGTATGTTGTCAAAGGAAAGGAAGACCATGTGTTGAGATTAAGGAAATCTCTTTATGGACTTAAACAAGCACCTCAGGTATGGCATGAAACCGTTCGAAAGGTTATCATGGATCGAGGATTCAACAGAAGTGTCGCTGAACCTTGCTTATTTTATAGATTTAAGAAGGACAGGTTGATAATGATCGCCCTTTATGTCGATGACATGTTAATTTTGGGTCCGAATGTGGAGGATGTTGAAAGGGTACAATCAGCCCTTATGAAAGAATTCAAGATGAAAGATCTAGGAACTCCATCAAAATTCTTGGGAATGAATATTAAAATGACGGAGGAGGGGATCTCGTTGAGCCTAGAAGATTACATTGATAAAATGATTATGGAAAACGGCACAGTTGAGATGAAAGAGGCAAAAACGCCTGCAATTCAGAAATTGGATTTACATCGGAGTGATCCAGAGGATGAGTTGTGCGATGAAACGGAATATCGAAGTCTAGTGGGTAAATTCATATTTGCTGCGAACACTGCAAGACCTGATATTGCCTATGCAACTCTGTATTTATCTATGTTTCTAATCGGTCCCAAAGAGAAACATATGACTGCTGCAAGAAGAGTTTTGCGATATCTCAAGAAAACTAGGACTTTAGGTCTTGTTTACTCAAGATCAGGAAGCGAAGTGATTGGATATTCGGATGCGGATTTTGCAACGAGTCCAGATAGGAAATCGAGAACTGGAATGATTTTCAAGTATGCAAATTCACCAGTCTCGTGGACGTCGAAAATGCAAGCTACAGTTGCAACATCAACAGTGGTTGCTGAGTTATTTGCTTTGTTCGAAGCTACTCGTGAAGCAGAATGGATTAGAAAGCTATTTGTTGAGCTCAAGATTATAGAGGAACCAAAGGATAAAACGAAGAAATCTATTCCTATAAAAATTTGGTGTGATAATCAAGGAGCAATTGCAAATGGAACCAACACAGGTTTTCATGAAGGAACTAAACACATTAGCGTTAAGTTTGCTTTTATAAATGAAATAATTGCGGAAGGTCATATTACTACCAAGTATGTTGGCACAAAGGAAAACATAGCAGATATGTTTACGAAGGCTTTGACTCAAGTTAAGCTTGAGAAGCTTTGTGAGCTCGGTGGCATGAGATCTATCAATGGGGGGAAGTATTGATTCTAAGAAGCATGAGAGGTACGGATGTACTTCTCCGAATAATGGTCCCGGAATTAATAACCAGTAATATCATCGGAAATGATATGCCGAACTACAAGAGTTGTGGTAAACGGAAGTTTACTTATCCAGCGGGGAAATCCCGGGGAATCTCCACAAGTGTCCCGGAGAGCAACTATGATATTCAAGATGGAAGAATGAATATCCAGTTTGCAGAGATATCACAGAATGGTACATTGATGATCTCACTAAGTGAAAACTATTTAAAGACGTAGGTCTGCCCATTATTTGACAAAAGGACAGAGATAAAGATACAGACATCACAAGAGTGATACATACGTATAACAGACTCAAATATACACCTACAAGACAACGATCTAAAATGGACATGAATGGAATTAACAGCTACTGCATGAACTTGAATCATGTCGTGCGCTTCAGAATTCATCATATTCTCTTCACCATACCCGTTGAACGTACTACAGTCTACTATGAGAGTCGCAATATAGTGTGAGCATAAAGTTAGGTCCTAATTGAAGTAAAAGTAGATCGTCTATGTTTAAGCCTGGACAATTCTGACAGTGTTGGAGTGGCCAGAACCTCTGGTCCAACCCTGGATGGTAACAATGGCGTCACCTTTCTTGATGATACCCAAGTCAATGGCCTCGGAAACTGCCCATCTCAATCTGTTCTCGACATCCTCTTGCCAGTTCTCAACCTTCTCCTTCTCGTAGATGAATGGGTAAACACCTCTGTACAAGTGGGAGTATCTGGCGGCTCTACCGTTTCTAGTAACCATCATGATTGGCACCTTTGGCTTGTACTTGGACACCAATCTACCACTCTTACCACTGGTGGAGAGAACAACAATGGCCTTAGCATCTTGCTCATAAGCAGCAGAGACAGCAGCGATAGCACAGGTCTCTGTGGTGGCAGTTGGCTTGATAGCCAAAGATCTGAGCTCGTTGAACAATGGCAAGTAAGAGATGGCCTTCTCAGCAATGATTGCAGTGTTGTGCATCATGGAAACAGCTTCGAATGGGTAGTTACCCTTAGCGGTCTCACCTGACAACATGACACAGTCAGCACCGTCCAAGATGGCGTTACCAACGTCAGAAACCTCGGCTCTGGTTGGTCTTGGGTTGTAGGTCATAGACTCCAACATCTGAGTAGCACAGATAACTGGCTTAGCAGCCAAGTTACATTTAGCGATCAATTGCTTCTGGACAACGAAGACCTGTGGAGCTGGGATCTCAATACCCAAGTCACCTCTGGCAACCATGACACCGTCGGTCTGCTCCAAGATGTCGTCGAAGTTGTTGACACCCTGCTGGTTCTCAATCTTGGCAATAATCTGGATGTCCTTACCGTCTTCACCCAAAACTTTTCTGATTTCCTTGATGTCGTCACCGGTTCTGATGAAAGAAGCGAACACCATGTGGACACCGTTCTTGACACCGAATCTGATGTCGGCCTTGTCCTTCTCAGACAAAGCTGGCAAGTCGACATCGGTACCTGGTAAGTTGACACCCTTGTGGGAGCAGATTTTACCGGCGTTGACAGACTTGACCTTCAAGGTCTTGTCGTCGACAATCTCCTGAACCTCAAACGACAACACACCATCGTCGACGTAGATAATCTTACCCTTGGAGATGACCTTAGTAATGTTTTTGTAGTCAAGGAACATGATCTTGTCGTCACACTTCTTGGCATACTGCTCGTCGGTAGTGAAAATCATCTCGTGGTTTGGAGGAATTGGGTAATCCACCTCGTTGACAGTGGTACCGGTTCTGATTTCTGGACCCTTGGTGTCCAAGGCGATGGCCAATGGACGGCCCTTGTACAACTCCTCGGACTTCTTGGCGTTGTCAATGACAGACTGGTGGTATTCGTGAGAACCGTGGGAGAAGTTCATACGGACAATGTTCAAACCAGCTTTTCTCAACTTGACCATCACCTCGGCGTTGTTGGTCTTAGGACCGATGGTACCGATGATGGAAGAACGACGCAAGACGTGGTCTGGAGTTTCGGTGGTGTCCAATTGGGTCAACCAGTGCAAAGAAGTTTGAGACATTTTTGGTTTTTGAGTTATGGGTGCTGGAATAAGAGAAAAAACCTGGGAAAAAATGGTGATTCCTCGCGATATATATATGGGTACCTCATCCGGTTGATTGTCGGCCGGACTTGATTTTGTGCCATGTCCGAGCATAGAGTCCGAGAGACCGCACAGAACATTGTTCTCGGCCCAAAACATGGCAAGTGGTTGGAAACGAGCTTTGAAGGTGATTTGGGACTGGATAATGTTAAATTCGACAGCATTTTTGCTGCTTTCCCCAATTTTCTACCTTTATTTGTGCCTATTCTACAAGTGGTCTGCCAGTGGTATTCGAAGTGTATGCAGTTCGGCTCCCCCGGAATTCGTCAGTCGGTGGATAAGGTGCAACACCTGATACCGAATGTCAGATGATGGCGTGAATAGAACCATGAGAAATGACATGCAGTTACAGGTCCCACTACGGGTTTTTGAAGGTTTTGCGGAAAATCAATGGCTCTTTGTCTATGTTCTGCCTTAACAATTTACCGATTTTTGTTTGAGCAAAACTGTACTGTTCTTTTTTTGGCATGTAATCGTTGAAGGGTTTTTGACGGTGCCGATACCTTTTGTCCTGGATATAGCCTAGAGAAACGTTTCAAGAGGTAAATTAGCCAATTTCTGGCAGTATGCGAATTGAACGGAAATGATCTAAGATTGGACATTTCTGTTGATAAATTCAAATACTTCCATCCTTTCATTCATGGTAGTGTCCATTCCTTAGCCTCAACTCACTGTCTTTATTGCGAGTGGCTGCTACCATGCACTCTCTGGCTACACTAATACTTTCTGTAGTCACTCATCAACCTCTTTCTATACCCTCCGATGGTGTTCCCTCTAATCATAGGAGTGGGTATAACCGTTACTGCCCTAATGGCTAAAGCGATCACGAGATCCGTCGCTCGATATAGGCGGCTTAGTCCTCAGATGATCGCAACATTAAACAAACTCAGACTAGAGCATCACGAGAGTGAATCGCTAACTAAGCAGGATGGTAAGGCGTCGCATCTTCGATACTTGAGGTCTAGATTTGATAACACTGGCTTTGATCACTCCATGACTGAGCGGGAGGCATTGCTTATATTGGGCATCGAGGCAAATGACATATCTGGATTGACGAAGGATAACCTACGGCAAAGATACCGTAAGTTGATGGTCATGAACCATCCGGACAAAAAGGGCAGCATATACTTATCTCAGAAAATCAATCAGGCTAAGGAAATTCTAGAAAACAGCTACTTATTCAGAAAATAGAATTCTAAATACACTTTTTGCATTACTCCATGTCTACTCTAATCTCCGTTTATCATAATGTGAGTGCCATTTTCTTCATAGTGTTCATGGCCATTCTGTGGTGGCAACTTGTTCACCTCCTGTTGAGCATTCTTCTTCCCTCCCTCGAAGTTCTCCTTCACTCTCAAGTAGTGTGCCAACTCGTCTGCACTGACGGATGGCACCAACTCACTTTGAGCTTTTTGGAAATCTTGCATTGTCACAAGAACATTGATATCATCTGGGGTAGCAACATTATCAAACCACCACCGACTGGAAACCTCGTCTTCTCCTATTGCTTTTCTCTTCTCGTTAAATGTTTTAAGTTTGATGTCCACCTCACCGGCTGTTCTTGTCATCGCGTTCAACATCGAGTCACTACACAAAGCATAGAAATCGGCACCAGTGAAGGTGAATGAACATTTTTTAGCAATCTTTCTCAAATCAACGTCATCACTCAAGTTGAATTTTCTGGTTAAAGCTTCCAAGATCTTTGTCTGCTTCTCGTCTGTATCGGAGATTCCCAAGTATAACATCTTGTCGAATCTTCCGGGTCTAAGCAATGCTTCATCCAACAAATCGGGTCTATTAGTCGCTCCTACAACAAAGACTCCATCTCCGTCGCTTTCTTCTCCACTCATACCGTCAAGTTCAGCCAAGAGTTGCGAAACAATTCTGTCCATGACTCCTCCCGAGTCGCCTTGATTACCTCTCTTGGGCGCCACAGAATCCAATTCATCAAAAAAAATCACACACGGCTTAGCATCTCTTGCTTTCTGGAAGACCCTACGCACATTTGCCTCAGACTCACCAATGTACATGTTCAACAATTCAGGTCCCTTCACACTGAAGAAATTCAAAGAAAAGTTGGTTGCAATCGCCTTAGCAAGTAATGTCTTACCTGTACCGGGTGGCCCATAGAACAAGATACCACTTCTTTTCTTTAAACCATTGCTGAATAACTCAGGATGCTTCAAAGGCATATCGATTGTATCCAAAATCTCATCCTTGACAAGATCCAATCCTCCGATATCTTCCCATTTAACATTAGGAATTCTTGGAGCACCGATAGAATCACTGAATTGGTTTCTAGCTTCATTGATAGCCTTATCAAAATCTTCTGGAATCAATTGAATAGCGCCACCATTTGCAACCTTCACAAGTTGTATCAAGGGGATCCCAAGGGATTTTGAATACTCCAAAAGCCTTTTGACTCCCAACTGCTTTGCCTTTCTCAAAATCGAAATCAAATCTCTAGGAGTTAAACCTGCCGATTGCAAAGCAAGCGAACGAGGGCTGATATCATCACGAGCACTCACTCGAAGCTTCGAAATGTCTGGGCGACCGGCAAATTCTATCTTGTCTTCATAAGACTCAGGAACATAGTCAGTGTTGGATTGCAGCGTTTCCTTCTCAAGCAAAAACTTGAAAATTTGAAGTCTTTCTTGTTCCGATGGAACAGTGACGTCGATTTGAAATTTCATAATTTGCCTGACACTGTCGCTCAACTTGTCAACATCGTTGCAACTAGCAATAAATGCCATATTTTTATACTTTTTCAAGAACCCCATGATAGTATCAACTACTTTCAAAGACAAAGAAGTTGAGGTACTTGCACCTTGTTCGTTTGAGTCTGTTTCAACGCACAAATTTTCTATGTGCTTGATGTAAAGAAGATTGTAACTAGTTACGGACTTCGCCTCAAGTTGTCCGTTTAGCTGTTTTTCAATCTTACCAGTCAAAAGTCCAATAGTTTTCAACTCGGCTCCTGGCTTGATGAAATCAAAAGCGTCTAGCTCAATTAGATTGAGTCCAAGTTTTAATGCCAAGCTTCTAACCACTGTGGTCTTTCCCAACCCTCTAGACATCGAATTTAAAAGGACAGTTGTGATCAAGTTAACTTTACTGCTGGTTTTCATACCAGTAGCAACGACTCGATGAAATTCCTTTGCGTACTTGAACAACTCCGGTGAATGATCGAATTGTCCGAAGTAATTGAAAGTCGAAGGAAGCCCAAGGTAATCCGACCAGTTGAATTCATTTTTGGGAGCGCGGATAAATTCGATACCTGAAGATGTCAAAGCTGTTTTTGCAGGGTCTATTCTGTATTGATCGAGCGATCTAGTCTCACCTTCAGGGCCTGATATTTCGACAATTTTGAACCAAGCGACTGTATCTGGATTACCCGTTGGAGTCACTGCTATTTCATTATTATCTTCATCTTCATTTTTCCCACCTTGTTGCTGATCTTGTAAAGAAATCTCAAATAAAACTTTTGCCAACACCGAATCAATGCAAACGGGGAAAACGTCACCTTGTCTTAAACACTTTGAGCGCAGGTGAAACGTTGACTTCAACTCAGCAAGAAAGCTTTGCTGATATGTTTTGTCCATCGTAATGGGTGAGACTACTCGGGAGATAGTAGCAGTCTTTGCTATTGGGTATGCTTCCGAGAAGTGTTGACTTTTAGCTGCGAAAGGCTTGAATGACGCCTTTTGACCGCTTTCAATGTCCAAGTTAATTAATAACAATGGTGACAAATAAACTGTTCTCGGTTTGAAAGATCTATTTGGCTCCAAAAATGTGTACACTTTAACCACAATGCTTGTTTCACCACATGTAAATGTGGCGAAGTCGCCATTGAATATTGGAAAGCCTAGTCTTGAAATATCGTCCGTACTCATGAAAGCATACAATTCCGAGTCTTCGTCCGAGGTCGTCGGAGTATCGAGAGAAATGGGGTGAGGCAAATGGGCGACGTCCATGAAATATTCCGTAGCCTCGTTCTCCTCAGCGTCTACGTCTACCAATCCAGACTTGCACAAGAATTGAGAGAGATCTATCTCAAACTCTTCCTCGATGTCGACTTCGGGGACTTCTTCATCTGGAGAAGTCACCTTCTTCACAAAAATAAGATTAGTTGACCTATCAACGCGGCCCTGATAAAATGGTTCACAGAGTGCAACAGTACCATTGATGAGATTGATATTATCATTTTGTGTCACCACGCTCCCATTGCCTGCAATGTAGTTGGTAATAAATTCGTCCTTTACTGAATCAGTTGGGGAAGCATGCAAAACGTCATAGATGCCATTGGGCACCTCAACAATCACTTTTTCTAGAGCTGGAATCATGTTCCTGTTAATGCTTTGAATAACGCATCTACTAACAGTTAAGTTTCTTCTAAACTTGGACAAGTTAGCGTGGTTGGTGAATGTGACTGAGAATGGGGTTGGAGGTTGATCATCGATGGCCGTAACTTTATAGATTTTAAATTTATCAAAGTAGTCTGGCACTCCAACAAGCTTGATTAACACGAATTTCTCTCCACCCATAGGGATGTCCTTTTGAGTGTTCGGGAACAACCGAACGAAAAGCTCGAATGATAACGATACCGAATCTGAAACTAGCAAAGTGGAGTCGTTAACGATGTGCAAATTGGCACTCGTCAGAATTGATAACTCTTTCGCTTCCGTTGTTGCCACTGGCATTGGTAGAGCTTCTTTGAAATATTTCTTCGACTAAATTTTGTGATGTAAGTTTTGACCTCGGCACCAAAGTGGAGGTCTGGGGAAACCTTGATTGTGTGCAGTTCAAGAATACCTGTGATTCAGACTGATGCTGATGGAAAGAAATAAGGACACTATATGATGCATTCTGTTATTGTAGAGTGGCTCGTAAACTGATCTGAAAGTGAGAGTAAAAGTTCAGTATATTTTTTGGCTTTCCCCATTTTTTTTCATTCTTCCAATTTTGGGGGCTACATGATTTTTGATAAAGTATGAGTAAATTCGAACAAAACACTAATAGTTTGAGACTCACTGTGCAAAGAAGACTTAGAAACAAAAGTCAAGACATCAATGTCCTTCTATATTCAGATAAAAGGTGTACCAATGGTGAATGCTCCTTTCAATAGTAGTTTATAATAGATATACTAATTTGAAGTAATTACAATCATGGTATTCTACTCGGCTTCATCTTGTGAGCTTTACTACCCAAGATACTCATAATTCGTTACCCGCACATTAAGCTAAATTCATCGCAGCTAAAATTTTGAACTTAGATTCACTTACAACTACAACCATAACGGTATGTTTTATGAACATTATTGGTTTAAATGATGAAGACTTTCTTTTTTTCTTACCAACTTTGAGCCTGTCTGAGGCGTCGCCGTTTTGGTGGCACATTCCTCTCTGGCAATGACCTGGTAATTTGTCATAGTTACACTGATTGAACCAATAGACTTATGTCAACAGTCACTAACAATTAAGGCCA
The DNA here is from genome assembly GCA_030567015.1 of Sungouiella sharkensis. NCBI lineage: Eukaryota > Fungi > Ascomycota > Pichiomycetes > Serinales > Metschnikowiaceae > Sungouiella > Sungouiella sharkensis. The sequence continues at coordinate 180,056 of JAJLRN010000001.1, read as the reverse complement.
CTGCGATTATTTGTTCTTACTTATTGAATACCGTGATCGCTTAGAATCCTCTTAGCAGCTAATGGCACCTACATGGAGATACTGAACCCGTAGTAGACTGTTGTAGTTAAGGTCAAGTCTTAGCCATACGTTTGCTCTTAGTCCTAGCCTTATGTACTCTAAGCACAAACCAACCGTACTCTAAGTCCAAGCCATATGTGTTCAAAATACCAATCTTATGTGCTCTAAGTCCTTGCAATTCTTGACCATCTCCTTCCGTCGATTTCTAAATTGACGTTTCTTCGAGTATAAAAACGCTGCGCTACAATAACTAAACAACCATAACATTGTCTATTACAGATAGTTCACAGGATTGCCTTGAATTCGTTATTATACACCATAAACACCAGAAACTCAGACAAGTTTTATGTATTATGAGAGGTTAAGATGTTAATTACTGAATCTAAGCTTCATCTTCATCAACAACAACGGTCTGCAAACCCTTGGTGGTTGGGACGACGATTGGCTCGACGTAAGCGAACATGGATTCCTTAGCGTCCTCCTCATCATTTCTCTTTCTAGAGATTCTCAATCTCATCTTGTACTGGACACCCTGGATACCTCTCTTCCACAATTGAGTGTTCAACTTTGGGTCCAATCTGACGTCGGTGGTACCCATGTGCAAAGAGGCAAACTTTCTGATCTCCTTGACAGCCTTTGGAGCTCTCTTCTTGAAGTGAACACCGTGCAACTAGAAACGTTAGTATATGGTCATTATCTGAGTACTGAATGCTTGATGTAGATCATGTGAAGCTTGAAGGTTTTTGATGGACATGATAGATCTTGGATGAAAGTTGAAGCGTAATATGGATGAGAAGGCAAGCAAAACAAAAAAGAGCCTGCAACTTATTACCACTGGCTATATTTGGACAGCTCGTGTACTTTAAAAAGTATTTGGTTGTCTATGAAGAAACTTTTCTCAAGCTGAAATTCATTCACACAACGAGGGATTTGATCATTCAAATAGCAAATTCAGGATACAAGGGATTGGCAAAACATACTCTCTTGTGCAAGTTGATGGTGTATTCACGGGTAACAACGTCTTGTAAAGCCATTTTGTCGATGAAGTCTAGGTATGGGAAAAATTTACCAGACAGGTTAGATTAAGTTTTTCTTCAAAAATTTTCGCAGACAGTCGTGCAAGGCCCAAAGTTTACTATGCGGGCTCTTTACTACACAGGCTGCCGGAGGGAGGGTATTGTCTACAGGAAGACTCCTAGTGCTGCATGTATATAAGAGAGTGTTTGACGACACGTGCAAACCATAAACTCTAGGGTTGATGCCCTAGACACCGCTCACTCTGTATAAACCGTGCTTGTATGGATCCATTCCAGCCTATTCAAGTCCATACACTTTGTTAATGTATTGCCCCCACCGAGGCATAATTTCCCCGTAGACATGGTCTAGCTTAGACTTCTTGTCGCCAATTGTCTCAACTATCAATCGGGACTTACCGTCCTCTTCTACTAGTTCTGTATGGTGGACATTGGAGAGTTCCCATGTTGCGAGGGTGCAACATAGTACGCGTGCCGATATCTTTTTGTCCCAGACCATCTCTACTAATTTTGGCAATGTTAAAGTCTCTGACAATTTGATGGCGTTCCCCGGATCCAGGCCACCCACAACTGACGGCACAGTCTGTAGAACATGCTTCAATGTAACTAGAGAGGTCTCATCGACCTGATTAAACAACTCTGTAACATCTTTTGGAACTTGGTCCAACTCGGTTTTGGACTTTCCTTTCGTCCAAACTAGAAGGGAGATAATTACATGCAATAGGCACACATTGGAATGATATCTTTCGTTGTGTGAACCCTTCTCCGCAAGCTCGATCTTAACCCGAACATCGTGTCTCAAGGAATTAAGAAACGATATGAGTGTGAAGTAGTTTCTCGTGATAGTGAGAACCATAATCACCTCATAGCTGAGATTAGTCAATTTAGCTTGCACTTTTATTGCTTCAGAACTTGTCCCCTTTAATCTCATTTGATAACATAGCTTGTAAAGCTCGTTCACCAAAATCAAGTTGGGTATGGACTTCAATCTCAATATCATGAGGAGCAACCGGTACCCAATTTGCCCATTGTTATTCTTTGGCAATGGATACACCACATTATTGAGCAATGCCGCTCGTGAGTGGGCCGCCAGAGATGCAGATTCATTAGCGGAGAGGTTTGAGCCCACTCTGGATGTATTCGGAGGAGGTTGAGTATTCGGGTTCTCATGTATGTAAAGTGCGTTATTCAAGTTGACTGCTTCTCGTTTGGCTAACGGGAGTTGATCATTGAATAGTGTAAGCGTAAGTCGGATTTCCCACACTTTTAATGTTTCCTCTATCGTCAATTGGCCACTTCTTAGCAAGTAATAAGTGCAATCAATCAATTCCTGGTTGGATGCCGAACGGACATACTCAAGGTCGTAAAATTGGTCAATTGTGGCCGCATTGGTCTGCGGAACATGTGCAAATAGCGAATCCGAGATAAGATAGTCAATCTCAGCCATTGTTGAGGTAAGAGAGAGAGTAATCACTTTTGACCAGTTTTATTTGGTTTTGATCTGTTTCGCATTATCTACTCAGCTAAGTACCAACATGCAGATTTGGTAGCAAACGCCACTTCAAGATGTTGTGGGGAGACATCGATGTCCAGGGAAGATAAGTAAAACATGAAATAGTTCAAACTTTGAATTTCGACTATTTGGCGAATCTAGGGCGATTTTCAATGTTTATTTTCATGGTAGGCCATAGAAGCCATATTGTAAAGTGCGAGAAATACGAGTAAAACGTCAAAAATCTTACCCAAATATTTGTCTCAGATGCATCGAAATGCAACAGTGTAAATCCAAATGTAATTTTGGATTGAAACCCAATATATTTTTCTTTCATCTTTTCAAATTTTTTTATTGCAACTTGGAATTTCGAAAAGGAACCAGTACTCGCTTGATCTTCAGTTTCCTTCATTCATGCATTCATGCTCAATGTTTAAAGATTTGCCCTATTTGACAAGATGAAATAGAATTGCAGCCATCTTGGCAACACAAAGGCAAACAAGGAACATTCACCTTCCATCTTCTTAAAAATTTTAGTAAAGCAGTGACTTATACTATCTTAACCTATGTATCTTTAGTGCTGTCCCATTATCTATCGTAGTGCGCATTATCTGAAACTGTCTAGAGCACTGATTGCACTCACTACATTTGAGCTCAACCAAATAATAGAATGGCCCCCGCTAGTCCGCCGAAACTTGATCATCGAAAGCTTCTACTTCAAGCGAAACAACGGCAGAAAGCTCTCAGCAATGAATCAGCTAGCCTATCGGAGCTGATAGCGAAGACTGTCCATGCTATCATTAAAATCAACTCTGTCAATACCGGCCTGGCATGTGCTCCTGTTCTCGATAAGATAACTACTATTCATGAATTGGACCGTGAAATTGATAGACAGCTAAATAAGGACATCGCTGGTAATTACGAAAACCTTCTCCACTCAAAACGCAAACTTGCAGAGTACATCAAAAAGACTCAGTATGGCATCGCCATGGATACCGAAAGTCACGAGTCGTACGTGGACCTACTTCAGAGAAGAGTTGAGCTCATCGACCAAGACCTTCGGATCCTAGAACATACTCTACGGTTGGTGGAAGAGCACCGAGAGGAAAGGTAGCTGACTGTGCATCTACAATGAACGATCTATGCTGATACATATCTACTATTATAAAGCCACCGGCGCTCACGCCAAACCTTTGGCAGCACGTTCCCATTTTTCTTCACTGATCCAGCCTGCGTTGATGATATTAACTAGGTCCTCCAAATTGATGCGTCTGTCTGCCTTTAAAGGCCTCGACTTCTCAACAAAACTACTGTAGATGCGAGGATACAACTCCTTTGGTATATGCTTGATCGACAGTTTGGCTGCCAGTTCTTCCATTTTGGCTGCGACGTCTACGTCGTCTGTAGTAGCTAGCCATTTTGTCCGTCGCAACTCCCACAACGTCTCGCCAATATTTTGCTTGCTCGAGACCTCGTGTGGGCTCGTATGCCGAGATGAGTCTGTGGATGTATCTGACATGAGCTGCACTGTTTTAACTCTGGTCTCCATATCGTCTCTAAGCTTCACCATATCCAAGTCTTTGTAGGTTACATTTTGCGAGTCAAGGTCTTCCACACTCGCCAGCTTTGCCATTTTGGGCTGGCGCTTGGCTTCGTATAATTTATCTAGAGACTTGTAGACTTTGTAATCGAGCAAAAACTGGTGTTCGGCAGCGGTCTGTCTCCCTAAACTGCCTCTCAGGAATCGTTCAAATGCGTCTCCTTCACTAGACTCAAAGAGCTCTTCAACAGCTTCGTCCTCCCCAAATGTTGCTTCCGATAACGCTTTCACTTTCAAGATAAGCGAATTCCACTCTGTGGATATTCGTCTAAAGAGGCCGCCTATTCTTCTTGACTTCTTGGATGATCGGGCAGTCCGTAGCGAAGGCAGAAAACTGGTGGGACTAGATTCTTTAAAGGAGGAAGGTTCCATAGCGTGCACCAATACTGAATGAAGAAGCTTGGGAATGTATATCCAAGGTTCCTTCTACGAGGTGTATTGGGGCGGCCAAAAAGTGAAGTCTTTGTAAGTTTTTTTCTCTGTCTCCCGTACTTCGCATCTAGCCCCACATAATCGGAGAACTGGGGCCGGAAAATGGAAGGTTTATATTTTTTTGCATCTCCAATTTTTATTAGGTTCTCTTTCTCAAAAATTTCTGTTAGTTTTGCTCTTCCCAATCAAACGGGAATCCTGGATAGGTCCTAACCACTTTCTATCTTTTGTACAGCTAATGTACTTATTACACCATCATGTAAATTCTAATCTATATAACGCAGGGTGCATGATGCTCACGATAGAAGTGCTAAATCACGTTTCCATGTCAAACCATAGGTCACGCTCCGTTGCTAGCTTCATCGACTTCTTTCGGTAATTCATGCTTCTTGTACTTTTCCTGAAGGTCCTTGAAATACTTGCAGTCGAACTTCCACCCTTGGCCTTCCTGTATGAGCTTTTGTTCCACTAGTCTGTCCAACAAGTTTTCTTTCTGAGCTAGTTTACTGAGATTCCTGTCGCCGGTAGATGTTACGTAGGTCTCCCATTTCACGTTAAACACCGAGAACGAGAGTCCGTCATGTGGCGAGTCGCCCACCCAGGACCTGGAGTTTAGTCCATTTCGGTGGAACCCATGGTATTCTTTTAGTGTAGGAAGTAGGAGCAAAGTGACAGAGAGGTCAAGGAGTTCAACACCTTCTTCATCATGATGGACCTTTAGTGGACGAACCAAATCTTCCTTTGTCCATGCGCTATTTGATTCTGTCAAGTCCAAGTTATCGTCGAATAATCCTAAATGACAAAGGACACTCAAAAGATCCGAATCGTCCGTATAAATGCCACTTAGGCCACCCCAAAGCTCACGTCTTCTTTGTATTCTACCCGCTGTAAAATCTTCCACAAATGATTTGATGAACCTATATGGAATTTTCACTTCAAGAAAACAGTTAATGTATGTTTCACTCAAAGGAGGAAGTACTGGGATATATGAAACCTCCTCCAGAAAGAAAGTCTCCTTCGTTCTTTCGAGGTAGCTTCCTCTAATTTCTAGAAGTCTTTGCTTATCGTGCTCTTGCAACCCGTGCAATTGTTCGATCTGAAGTGTCTCCCACGAGGTCGTGGGGTTATAAATAATAGTTCCCAAATGATGCCTCTGGGGATAAACTTCCCGAAGTATTCTCTGAAGAGCTTCTTTATTCAGGATAGATAGTCCTCTTACCTTCTTAATTGGTCCTTCTATCTGAGTTTTCGACACACGTTTCTCCCCGGTATTATCATCTTCAGATTGACTCTTATGTAGATGCAGGTGAGGGTAATGATGGTGCTGATACTGACGTGAATACTTTTTGGAACCATTGTGATGATGATTAAGGTGATGTTGCAGTTGATAACTCTCGTCATTGGCAGCTGAATCAGCTAAGTCGTTCTCCTGTTGCACTTGTGTGGTCTTCTGACCATCTGGGGGAGGATTAGACAGTTGGAATTGATTGTTTTCCTCCGTATGAGCACTTGATGAGCCTGATTGACCTGGGTATAGTCCAAGAACATGCGGAGTTGGCAATTTCATTCTTTTGGCATCCTCATTATTGTCATTGGCAAATGCTCCTGGCCCCGCAGACCTCTGCAAGTTGGGGGCTTCTGAATCTCTTTGCTGACTCTGAGGTTGTTGATTCTCAAAGGGCCTCTGACCAATTGACAGTCCAATTGCAGGTATACCTGTCTCGTTCTCGTTGGTCCTCGACAAAAATGAGATGGGTGGAAGTCTTATGCTCGAACCACCACTCCTCGATGGGCTTGTCCCGGAATTGGCTTCAGTATTGCTCAGTGACATAGTGGAGACCAAATTTAGGATGAGATCTCTAATTGTAAAGATGTAAAAACACACTTTTTGATGATGTTGAGACTGCTCCGAAAACTTCATCGATTGGAATGACTGTGTGCACTCCAACAATGTGTGGGGGCAGCCTTTGTTATATGCAACCGTATCAATTTAATTCCCATTCGAGGATCTCCGATTCTTAAGACATCCATAGTGAACAATTTGATTGTCTTTATCCAAGCATAGAACACTGTAGCCCAATTTGTCACCACAAATGTTACAACGCTGGTTGACACTATTTATGGAACAAGAGGCAGACTCGGCCACAAGAACGTTATGGTGGACCTTTGCCGAGCCTAATTTGTATAACTGGCTAGCAACCTGAGTTCTGTAGAGCTTATCCTCGCTGGTTCTAACATGCTCCTCAAGGAAAAAAAGAAGTTTGTGTAAAGGGAAAGAGTCAGGCAACACAGTCAAGATCTCTAAAATGTACATCTTGCTTCCTTGAATTTTGAGCAACTTCGCCACGAGATCTTGGTTTTCCTCGTAGTGCATGACAAGATCTTCAAGGAGCTTGTGAAGAAGCCTTGTTCCTTCGTTTCGCATATGTGGTTGACTGTAAACTTCAGAACAATACAGCATCGCTCCTTCGAGGTCAGATAATTGGTTGAACAAGATATCCACAGACTTTTGATGCTCTCCTAGCCTCTTGTAGATGAAAATAGTCAAACGAAGATATCTATCCTGACTGGTAGGAATTTCCCGTAGCACAGTCCATGGGTCGTACTCTAACGTGTTCTCAAGCAAATTGTGGAGCTTGGTATAGCTTGGATTCTTGGGAAGGTCATGGTCAGAAACCTCCGAAGACTTCAAATCTTTTAAGTAGAGAAGACAAAGCCGGGTAGCAAACTTTCCGGCACTTTTTCGACGATTGCTGGAATCAAGAACATCACTTTCGAAAAGGACCCATTCGAGATATCGGATAACCAAATCGTCTTTGTTGACCACATTCTCCAAGAAATCCGCCACTTTAAAGTTGTCATAGCTCTCACACTCGTACGAATCATTCATGAAGATGAGTTGAGCCCTATCTAAAGCAGTGGATTCATTGTCAGTGATTACCCAAGTAGAATATTTGCAAATGAGATTCAAGTCAGCGTTCGTGAGCTTTTGCAAGTAAGAAATGGTCAAGTTTGGACCCTTCAAATATTCATCAAAATCGTCATTGTGCTTATTTTCACTTTCATGCGCAAGATTTTTCAACATCTTCAAGGCGTCCTCGTGCAATCTGCGACCGAAATAGAAGTCTAAGAGTTCTCGCATGAAATTCTGCAGCTCTTGAGTATGACTATGCAAATTCCTGAGAAGACAATCATTCACTATTTTCGCATCACATTTGTTGTTCGGCAATCGAAGTAGTGGCCCTAATAACATTGGCTTGGTGTAGAAATAGCACAAAAATAACGAGGTATCAATGACAGTCGTCAAGTGATTCAATTCTTTCTTCAAGTCCCTTTTAGATATTCCGGGGTAGATATCAAGTACATTAAGATTAACTCCTTTCCATGAAATACTGGGAATTTCTTCAGAGCTGTTTAAGAAACTTAAATGTATCCGTCTTTGGTCTGTTAAATACACAATCAAGCACTTGACTGCTTTGGTGAACTTTTTCATTCTTTGTGACATGTGCGAGTCGACTGAGCTCTCCCTTTCCTCGCTTTTAACATTCAGCTGCTCGCTTATTTTAATTTCAGACCCCATTACTGACTCTGCTAATACTCCTTGCTTCGATACATAATTAATATCATCCGTGCTAACTTTGCGAATCGCATTTTTCGATTTTGAGACAGCAGAATCGGAAAATTCATTCAACTGAAAGTCGGCATTCAAAAAGTCAGGAAATAAAGGTAATATGTCCTTAGTTGAAAGAATCCATTCCGACGCGATATCAACTAATGCCTCATGATACTTTGAATAAGCTTCGAAGAAAACCATTGCTTTGTCTTTGTATAAGTCTCGAAGGAAAAGTTGCTTCATTTTTATGTTCGACATTCTTGTATCACTTTTATCCGTGAAAAACTCGTCGTATTCATTTAAACTGGTAACTAGACCCAATGCACGGTTAAGACCTATCAACCTGAGGTCATTATTGGGATCGTTGTCACTCTTTGAAGATGCTCCAGCGCCCCTAATAGATAAGAATTGGTCTAGCTGTTTCTGATATGGAAGGATGTTAAATTGAAACACATAACTGCCGGACCCAATTACGATCACTTCATTCTTGACGCTGAGAAAAATGTTGTTACTGTTCAATTGATGATGAAACTCTTGTATGACTTCCCCACTTTCGATGTCAACAACCTCTAATTTCTTGTTATAAAGAAATAGTACATAACAAGGGTATAAGAAGGCCACATCAATGGGAACATTGAAAAGTTTGATACTCGACTCATGCAATTGACAGTTTTTGTCATCGTACTGTAGTATACCAACTTGGGTATCTCTCACCACGAGTGAGTTGTCATCATCACAGGGTATGATTTTGACTTCTGGGCCAACATTCGTGAAACCAAAATAGCTGAATGAAGTCCCCGGAGTATGCAAGTAAATGTTGGACTCTTCAGTCGGAAGCTCTCTGATGTCGAACGTCTCGTTGGCATCTAGGACGAGAAATGAGTGGTGCAATCCCAAGAGAGCAGCATTGTTTTCCGGATAACATGTAATTGCCCTTATCCTCTCTTTCAAAGGGATTTCCTTAACAAGATTGAAGTCGAAAACGTTACGCGACTTTTGTACGATTTTGAATATTAGTAGTCGTTTCCTCACACCGAGTAGTATTAGTCTCTGAGTTTCCGTCTCCATGAAACTAAACTTGAAATAGATTCTAGCCTCGTCAAAAGTTTTGATCATGTTCAAGTGGGAGCCTACCCATTCGTACACCTGTAGAACCTCGGAATTACCGAGAATAAGAACTTCTCTGCTGCTATCTTTGTATAATGGAAGAGTGTCGAGAGCAGTAATTGTAGACTGGTTGGATGTGACATTCTTGAAAGTTTTCTCAATCAGGAGCAACTGAGATTGGTCATTGTCACTGAACAATTTCTTGATGTCACTGAACGAACGGAAACTTCTGACAGACTTTGGCGCAGATTTGTTGAGGACAACCTGATCACTGGCCCTCATTATGGTGAGGTCTCCATTGGAGAAGCCAATGAAAAGGCGATCATTGGAAAATTTTAATGCAGAGATCTTGACACCACCTGCAAGATGGAGCCGATTGAATGGCTCTACAATATCGACATTCATTTGTCGAAGAGTATGGTGCATGAGGATCGAGCCAGATTAGTATGCGAAATAATATGGGTGCGAAGTGTGTAGGACGCACAGCATAATATCAAACTTCTACAAAGTTGAAGCAGTACGTAATGCTTGATTTTATTAAAAATGCTAGACAGTTGAAAGGAAAGTGGCCACACCCGAGCAGTATTTAACAAGCTCATCGAGCTTCTCTCCCTGTTTTTCGTTCACTTGGCCCCACTTTGTCAATGCATCCACCAACTCAGTCTCGTCTGGGTTGGCGTAAATGACATCGCCATGGTGCTTCAAGAACAAACCAAAAATGGCTTGGTATATATCGTAGTTTGTGTTGGATATCAAACCAGCTGTCAAGGCGTCCACAAACGAGGTGATTTCCGTCAAAGGTGGGAAAGAGTTTAAGGAGCGGATCTCCAAGTCAATGGTGGAAGGCGAGGCAGTGAGAAGATAGTTCAAAAAGATTGTGTAGTCTTGACTAGATTTTCCCTCACGGAGTAAACGAGTAAAGTCAGATTCAAAATTGTGCTCTTTACCGTTGGCTCTCAACTTGAGGAGTCTAGAGTTCTTATCCTCCATTGATCCATTCGAGTTATCGTTAGTAACCCCAGTCTCAGCAACCACCGCACGGTCACCAACAACTTCTCCAGAGAGGGACAAGAAAAATGGTGCCATCTCGGGCTTCTTAGGTGCCTCCTTTGGCTTATTCCTTTGCTTGATGATATCAAGATGTAATATGTTCTGATACTTGGAACGAGGACCAACGCTCAAAGTCAAAAGGTCATGATCAATTTGAACAACGGAACGGTAAAACTGAGTGGCATCCAAATCTTCTTCGTGGTCATCATCTAAGGCACCGTCAATAATTGAGGCACCTCCTTCGCCGGATACATTTGGTAAGAGAACAGTAGAAAAGTCCTCTTCTTCCACATGTCTAGTCGAAATTGGATGGAACTGTGCACGGTTGGTCCACAATGAAATACCGTTACCAGATACATGAATTGTAGCAAGGAAGTCTCCAAGAGGAGTGAACTTCACTCCAGTAGCCACACTTGGGAGACGAATACCATCAATGCAACCACCAGTAGGCAAATCCCATGTGCGCAAAGTACTATCGAGGCCCACACTGACAACCCAACGGCCATCAGGAGAGAAGTCCATACCAGTGATTCTGTTAGTGTGACCGTACAAGATTCTCACAACTTTTTGAGTGACCACGTCTATAACCACGATAGTAAGGTCATCTAAAGAGCATGCGATCAAATCTGATCCTTTGTGGTAGATCATAGATGTGATGGGTGAATCGAGTTGCAACTTACCAAGATACTTCAGATCATGGAAGTTGTAGAAACCAACAATGCCATCAAGGCCACAACTGACCATCTTTCTGTTCATTCCATCAATGGCTAAACCAGTAACGGACTTCTTCTTGTGCAACATATATTTGCGTCTCAACAATCCAGATTGCAAGTTGAAGACTCCAATTCCACCTTCGGAAGAGCCCACCAATCCAAAATTACCACACTGGGACACACACACAGCCTTTGCAATTCCTCCATCTACGGTGGCCAACTGGTGTTTACCAATTCTCTTGTTTTTTGAATCCCAAGTTCTTGCAAATGTTTCGTTCTTGTGAGTTGTGAGCATGTTTTCCCAGTCCCCCTCACGAGCTACAGATATTGAAATGGAGGTGACTTCAGGAGCTCGTTCACGCATCAGAGCAACTGGACCGGCCTTTCTATCCTTTGATTTAGATTTTGGAGGTCTTTGGGAGACTTCCAGCGCTTGTGCATCTTTTCTGAGGGAGAAACACCACAAGGTCTGATCTTTTGAAGCAGAGTAGACGAAGTGAGACTTATCCTCATTAGGAAAGATGATAGCCACTGGAGGAGCAGAATGACCACCACGAGAACGCAAATGACGGGGAGGTGAGATCACTGTGGTGTTGGATGTGGACAAAGGAGGGTCAAAAACCAATTCCTTCAACTGATTGTCACCACCATTTGTGACAACTATTGGCTGACCATTGAGAAACTTGGCGTTGGCGACACCTCCGTTGCTCTCAGCATGACAGTCTCTGTAGACGTGAACACGAGATTTACGCGCCAAGTCATAGAAGAAAAGGTCTCCAGTGTTCAAACCAGCCACAAGATGGTGAGAGCCATCAGTTCTGAACGAGATTGACACCACCTTGGCGGCAACTTCAGCGGGAGACACAACAATTTTCTCACCCAAAACTTTACCTCTTTTCAAGTTGTAAAGAAAAACACTCCCAGTAGTAGTACCCACGGCAACAATGTCTAGAGCAGGAGCGTGCTCGATGCTCGAAATGTTCTCTCCGAAAGTATCGTCCAGCGTCTTAAATACTGTCTTAGCAGTACGGATGTTGAATATGTAAAGACGACTAGATGTGGCAACAACAATCTTGTTGAGGTAGGTTGGAGGGTGTACCATACCTACAATCTCTCCATCGAACTGTGGATTGATGGATTTAAGTGTAGTGTAGTGCTCGGTAGGAAGCTTTCCACCGACTGGTTTCTTAAAGATGCTAACATCTCCATCGGAAGATGCTACAACCAAGTAGTTTCCGAATACCAAGATGTGACTGATGACCGCTCCTACGGTAATTTCAAGGTCGATCTCTGTTTCCATTCTTCCCCTCTTGAAGATGCCGATCTTGTTGCCGTAACCAACATACACATAGTGGAAATGGGTCGCAAGGGCAGTAATTTTCGATGAAGTTTGAGTCTGCGACACAAAGAGCAAATGCAAAGTGGCTGCATCGTATATCTGGAACGATCTTCCCACTGAAGTGACAATATAAAAGGTCGTACCCAAAGTACCGATAGCGAGAGGGGTTTCGTTGGTGACGTTACCCAATGCTCTGAATGGGCTGAAGATTTTCGAAGCACGAGGCTTTTTCTGAACCTCAGTCCTTCTTCTTTTTTCCATGGACTCGACCATTCTTCAAGAAGAGAAACGTTAGTGCAAAATTTCGATGAGGTGTGCGTACAAGTTGTAGGTGCGAGAGATGAGGGTCAATGGAGTTGGACTAGTTATGAAAGTAGATGATTATGAGTAAAAGTATAGAAGAAAAAATTCCGAAGACAAAAACTTTAGCTTTGGTTTCGAAAAGAACGTAGAGTTGGCTTTTTATGGTAAGATGTTGAAGATTTCCGTAAAGTAGACCCCATACCGCAGCCCTGCGCTTTAATATTGAGAAAAAAGGTAAAACTACTTCTCTGCTGATATCCCACTGATTACGCAATGGTCGAGGCAGAGAAAAGACTAAACGAGTCCACAGAAGTTTCTGAGGCTAAAAGACCACATGCTGAACAAAAAGGATACGTCCCGATCAAGGCAGAATTCATTGTGGAAAATGAAAAAGCCGAAGAAAACTATAACGATGAGGAAGCCGAGGGTGGAGACAGAACTAGCAATGATCAGACTTCCAAGAGAAGCAAAAAGAATAGAGGACAGAACAAGAAGAGAGACTTGAAGCAGCTGCGTGAAGAAACCAGATTGTGCTCTAGTTTGCTCGACCCAGACAGTGGCAGAGAATGTCCAGTGGGTGTTGATCGTTGTAAAAACACTCACGATATTGAGTTCTACCTTTCCACAAAGCCAGCAGACATCGAGGGACCATGTCCAGTTTTTTCTGCAATTGGATATTGTCCTGCTGGATTAAAGTGCAGATGGCTCAGCAGCCACTACGACAAGGAGACGAAGAAGTTATTGAAAGATTTGGAGAAGATCGAAGAAGCCAAGACCAACAACTACGATATCAACAAGATCGACCCAGACCACAGAGTGCAGTTGCAGAAGAACAAGTACGAATTCAAGAAAGCTTTTCCTTACATCAAGTACTTGGACTCGTTGGTTCAGAATGATGCTAACATCGCCAAGAGACAGGAGGATGTCAAGAACAACATCTCGACATACGTTGAGCCCCCTTTCACTCCAGGTGAAAAGAAGAAAATCAACTTGAGGAGAGCCAAAATCGTTTCACCTTTGACTACTGTGGGTAACTTGCCATACCGTAGACTCATGAAAACGTTGGGTGCAGACGTCACCTATAGTGAAATGGCACTTGCACTTCCTTTGCTTCAGGGAACCAAGCCAGAATGGGCATTGCCAAAAGCACACTCCTCTGAATACCCAGGGTTTGGAGTCCAGATTGCATCTAACCACCACCAGCAGGCAAGCAAAGCTGTCGAGGCTATTGCAAGAGAAACCAGTAAGGTTTCAGAAATCAACTTGAACTGTGGCTGTCCTATCGACTTGCTCTACCGTCAAGGCCAAGGCTCTGCTCTTTTGGATCAGCCTTCAAAGTTGGTAAGAATTTTGAAGGGTATGAATGCATGTTCCGATGACATTCCAGTCACTTTCAAGATCAGAACTGGCACCAAAGACTACAAGAATACTGCCGCTGCTTTGGTGAGCCGTGTTTTGTCAGAAACCCCTGTTGCAGCCATCACTTTGCACGGGCGTTCTAGACAGCAAAGATATACCAGAGAGGCCGACTGGAAATACATTGCCGAGGTTGGAAAGACCGTTCAAGAATGGAACCATAAAAACGAGGAGAACAAAGACACACAAGAGACACAGCCAACTTGGTTTGTTGGAAACGGTGACTGCTTCACATTCGATCAGTGGCACAATGCTGTTAACACTGAAGGTATCGACTCGGTCATGGTGGCTAGAGGTGCATTGATCAAACCATGGATCTTCGAGGAAATTGAAGCTGAGCAGTACTTGGATAAGTCGGCCACAGAGAGACTTGAACACTTGCGTCTGTTCGCTAACTTCGCCCTTGAGCATTGGGGATCTGACGAGTACGGTGTTGAGGTGGCCAGAAGATATATGTGTGAGTTCATCAGTTTTACCCACAGATACATTCCAGTTGGTATTCTTGAAAGATTACCTCCTAGATTGAACCAAAGACCACCCAAATGGAAGGGTAGAAATGAGTTGGAGACGCTCTTGGGATCTACAGATTACAAGGATTGGATAAAAATCTCAGAGATGTTCCTTGGTAAGGCATCAGAGAACTTTTCGTTCATTCCCAAGCATAAGAGTAACTCTTACGACAAGAAGTAGTTCGAAGTTAATATACACTATTTTGCTCTTTGAGAGGCAGCGGTAGAGGCAATTGCGTAGTCCTTGGACAAGCTGGTGGCCTGCTCCTTTAACAACTCCAAGTCTTTGTCTTTCTCTTCCAACTCTGCCTTCAATTTGGCGATTTCAGCGGAATCTTTGCCATTGACACCTCCCTTCAATTCGCCGTTCTTGTTGATGGAGTCCAACTTGTCCTTGGTGTTGATCAACTCAGCCACCAAAGAATACGTTCTGGTCAAAATAAGGGTCAAGAACAAGGTAAAACCGCAAAGGTACATGTTTCTTTGGGCGTAGAATCTTCTTGCCTGAGTCTCCGACCTGTCATTAAGAACTCCACTCAGGGGAGCATGAGTGTTAGGAGCCGAAGCATGCAATTCAGCAGTGACTGAGTAAACTCTGTTCACCGAGTCAACGAAGAGGACAAGCACGAAGCCAAAAACACATTTTATCGCTATCTGGACTTGTTCAGATTTGAATGGGGCCGATACTGTGGCCAAAACCTTTCTTCTGACTGCTCTTGGGAAAGGCAACGATAAGATGGCGAAAAATGCCATCTCCACGACGAGCAACGCGAACACTAAGTTGTAGTACAAAGCCATTCCGAATGATATATCAGGAAATAGTTCAAGAAAAGCTTGGATAAAAAAATGAAGAATCGAGACGGAAAGAATGTCACAAGTTGGGTACATATAGCAAGGTTGCCGTGAGCATTGTGCAGGGATAATTTCACCTTCCTCGAATTGTTATCGTCAATTATTCTATTTAGGTTGCTTTGATCGCTTAGAATCCGAGCGACACCTTCAAAGTGAAAGTGACCAAAAAAGGTAATGTGATAAATAAAATAGAATACTGAGCAATCAAACAAAGCGCCAAACAGTCCATTTGGACATGATCCTCAGCGGTGGGATCGGTGTAGAATGCAGTAAAGTACACCAATGCAGTGGCGTTGGGTAGGCCGTACTCCAAAACGCTGACAAATCGAATCAACTTGTCATCTCCGTACCATCCTCCTTTGTTGATACCAGTAGTGAGGCCCACACCAAATATGGGCATGATGATTAATCTGCATGCGCAGATCGCAACGACGGTTTTCCAAAAACCAGGAATGATGGACTTGACCTTCAATCTAGCAATAGTCGCTCCAAGGAGAAGCAATCCAAGCGGGACAGAGGCAGCACCCACGTAGGCAGTGAAATCAACAATAAATGAAAGTGGAGGCTGCTTGTCGGGAGCACTGGGCATGTAGAAGTTTGTCAGGACAAACAATGCTCGGAGTGGTGGCGACATCGCTATGATGATTGAGATGATTAAAGCCATAGAGTTTGGTGTCTTGAAGTTTTCAATCGTCGTTATAAAACGTCTCCAAACCTTATGAGACATTGACTCTGCGACTAGAACTGGAGGCTCGGACTCTATCTCTTGCACACCAACTTCAGAGGTAAGAGACACCGATCTCCTCACTTCGTTGTTTTTCAATCTCTCAAACTCGGAGTACTCGTTGATGACATCTTGAATGTCCTGCGACTTCATCGGTCTAAGATCCACCGACCGTGATACGATCGGATTCAAAGAGTAGTAATTAGTATTTGTGGATCCAATAGTACTGTTCCTGCGGCGAATGACGTTATTAGAGCTGGAGGTGTATTGCGATGAAGATGACAATGAGGATCTTGGATTAGAAGTCACTGGTTCCAAGGTGTGACGCATGAGAAATTCATCATGCTGTTGGGTTTCAGAAGCCTGCTCCTGGGCATTACCAGTGGTATTCTCCACATCTTTGGAGTCTATGGTTGCGGTGTCAGTCAACAGATCTGTCGTATGCAAGGATTGTCTCTCTTGTGCCTCGGACAAATCTGGCAGACGTGCTTTCTCTAAAGGCCCTATGCTTGCCTCTTCATCCGGGTGCTCCACAAGCTGGTCACGGAAATCGTACTGGATCAACTTGTAGAGACCCAAGCTGAACTGATAGAATACCTGAGAGGCAAGGAAAATGCAGACGTACGCCACACCTTTCGCACCTTCATCTTGTGTGAAAAGATCTCCGGTGTTAGCCAACGTTTGCAAGTAAGCAATAGGAAGATCAGAAATATTAGGGAACAAGCCAACCGAGATGAGGCCACCAAACCATGCTTTTGGAGACTTACATAGATAGAACACAGCCAAAGCTAAGAGGGCACCGGTCGCAAATAGGAGAGTACCTTCAAAAAAGATGATGCCGATGTTTTTGATGTCCGAGCTGACGATGTTGGTGACGATCTTATCGAAAATCAAACACGGCATAATGGCAGTGACAATGGCATCCGAGATGTCACGGCAAGTGGATACCGTCAAGATATTTCGTTTGGCAAGATAGAATCCGATACCGATGATGATGTAGATTTTGAAAATAGGCTTGACAGCAGCATAGATAACCAAGCCTAGCGGAGCCGACATTTTGCTCCAAAGACCAATGTGGCGGATTACGGGAAGATTATGCTGTACAATGCGCTAGCAGTCAAGTAGGAGGGAGTTCTAAAAATTGTATCGTTGAAGAGATGTTCGTTATGCTTTGTGCAGACATAAGCCTGGCTCCCCCAAAAGTACCGATCTCGCATGTACCAACGGTCACAACCAGTTAAGCTCCGCAAAGCAGAACGAAGCAAAAAATTGGGTGGAATACAGAAAAATCCATACAAAGTCAGCTTAATTGCCTTGGATCGAGAACACAAAAGCCCAAGTCAACTTGGATACCAAACTGAGATTACTGGCAAAGAAAAAGCCGATGACTCAGTGCGGAATTCAGACGGACTTTTCCCGCATAGTGAGTCTCCTGTTCCAATACCCACGAGTGAATAGCGACTTGACCCGGCTTAGTAAAAATAAATTAACGCTGAAAATAATTTGAGAGAGGTGCGGTCTGTCACAGAAGTATTTTGATATGAATCCATTCAAGGGTGCTCCGTCTGGCTGTCAGGAAGACCACTTCGCAACTGGAATCAAAACCATCCACCAGTTATCGATTGGATCCCCCACATACAAGTAGGTCTAGTCTACATTTCGTTACAATAGTAATCCTCACTATGTATAAATCGACAAATTAGATAAGACACTCGGAAAATAAAAAGCCAAACGAAAAGAACAGAAAAAAACAGATAGACATCAAGAAAGATCCAGCAAGTTTGGGTTGATGGGTGATTTTGTATTCAGCTGAACGGGGGAAGTAGTGGGTATACTGGGTCATTATTCGTGATGGGGTCGAGAAGCCCTCTGGCAGACTAGAGGCTCACAATGTGCACGTGCTTCATATTACCTTGATACTTGTAAAATACCACGTTGGTAATTGAGCATATCTCAGCACTGTCAAGATCATCAAATTGGAACTCATCCAAGAACTCGTCCAAGTCCTGATCTTGCGGATCGTCACCTGAAAAACAATTCGAAGGTAAGAAAGATGAGCCTGTAGAGAAAATCGACTCTCCCAGGGAGTCGAGGCCGTATAACTTGTACTCAGCAGATGAGACATCATCATCATCTGCATTACTTACTTCTCCCTTATGGGAGAAGAAGCTGATAGGGATTAGGTCCAAGTCTAGCCTCATGAAATGAGGTCTCTTAGGAGAGCGAGCCGGGATCTCAATTTCGTCTATGGATGAGTCGAGGATGCCCAGATAGCCTTCGTAGCTATCGTGGAAGCCTGCAAGGTGCTCCATCTTATTAACGGAGAGTTTGATCGGGGTCTTTGAAACGCAGGTGGAACTTTGATGAGAAAAAAATATGGATTTCGGGAATCCCGTGGGCGAGGGACTACTAATATTTAAATTGCTGGCATCATGTTCTGTTTTGGAGGCATTTTTTGCTGTGGTCTAAGTGAAACATAGCTTCTAATTTACTGGTGGTATTTCCTCATTGGGAATGAGTATGGAGTGATATGCACCTTTATGCAAGAATCTATCAACTTATGCATCACTTTGTAAGGGGTCTCGAGTTGGAAAAATAGCCAGCACTCGAAAAAACTTACAAACCGGTTTTGCCTACTCCGCCATGGTATCTACAAAAATTTGGTTAAAGAGAATTTCTGAATATGAATGTAAGGAATGTGACCCTTGCTGGAAGGTATGATTTGCATAATTTAGTAGTCACTGGCATTCTTTCCTGGTCATGTTATGTACAGCGTCAATTTGGCGATTGGGGTTGATAAGCGATTAAGCGATGAGTCCATCATATATATAGATGGCGTCGGCAAGTGGAGAATTGAGACAATATTAATTAAGACTTTGAATCAACACAAGTTTGATCTCAAAAAAGTCTAAAAAGTTTTCATTGCGCACGTTGGATGGGCTAGAGACTGCGGACTCACTTCGTACAGTGGTAAGATTGGTTCACAAACGCATTGTATGCTATTACTATGGTACAATATATCCAATTTCGTTAAGACTTCAAGTTTTGGCCTTTTTCTTTGGTGGGCGGGTGTCCTCACTCACAGAAGCCTTCTCAGCATCACTATCGGAGGCAGATGCATCCGAATCAAACTCCTCTGCAACATCAGACTCCGAGGCTGATCCGAAGTCGCCATCTTCACTCTCATCCTCACCAGCACTACCCATGTCAACATCGGCGTCATCGTCGTCATCATCATCATCTCCAGTCATTGCCTTAGCCAACATAGCCTTAGCCAATTTATCTTCGTTCTTGATTCTCAAGCCCTTCTCCTGACAGTATCTCTCAATAGTCTCTTGCTCCTCTTTATCAATGTTTGCAAAGATATGCGATTGATTAGAGCCTCTCAAGTTGACTTCCAAGTCGAATGTTCTCGATGCAGACACACCGGTAGAAGTACGAGACATAGTAACACTGCTGACCTCAGTATATGGAATGTAAACTGTTGGCTTGGTCACGAACAAAAAGCATCTGTCCAATGGATACAAGTAACCTTCGGATGCTTTTAGAGAACAAGACACGCCAGCTTGCAAGAATCTCGATTGGAAAGAGCCTGGAACAATGAGTCGACGCTCAGTCAAACCCTTCAAACAGTGAGAGACCACCAATTGGGTTTGAGAGTCGTAAGTTTTCTTCAAACGATCCTTGTATTTTTGTTCGTAAATGTCGTCAGCCAAGTTCAATTCCAACTCGGTTTCCTCTTGTCTGGAGAATTGCAAGGCCAAGAATGGATATTTGGTCTGACCTTGTCTCAAGGGTGGGTCAATCTGCAACACAATCAAATGGTGAACGTCATCTGGCTTAGGCAACGAGAAAATCCTTTCAATTTGCTTGTATTGGATTTTATAGTCGTATGTCTTACCACGCAATCTCAAAGAAGTTGGATACATATCGATATCGTAACGACCTCTTGGAGTCAAGAACAACACATCGCCAAAAGAGACAATAGCCTCGCCGGCAACTTGGCCAATATCGGCTTTGTCCTTAAGTTGATCGTAGAAGACTGCGGCTGCATTGACTTCCTGGGTATCTTCTTCTTCTTTTTCAACACCGTCGTCAGTTTTAACGATGACTTTTGTTTCATTTTCGATTGTTCCTGGAATGTAAAATCTCATCTCAACAAGTTCATCCCCAACCTTGTCTTCATTTCCGCCATTGAGTTCAATGGCGACTTCGTTCTTACCAGTCAAGTTTGAGTTGGAAATCTCCGAGTATGGAATCTCAAAAGCTGGTTTGTTGTTGATATGAAACACCAACTCATTTCTGGCCAAGTCAGTAGAACCCCAGTTCCAACCTCTCAATGAGTGCTCCTTGTGCTCCAAAGTTAAATGGAAGTTTCTTTGCAATTCTTGCTTCATCTTGGAGAAGTCCTCGACATCAAACCCATCTAGCATGACAACACCCTGATTTTTCGTCTGAACCCTCAATTCATACCCACGAGAGCCTCTGGACCACTGAGCTGCCAAAATTTCTTCTGAAGGCAACAAAAATGGTGTGCTGGACGACCCATCGCTACTTGAAGCAGAAGCCTTCCAGCCTAGACCAGAGTCGGCAATACGCATACGACCATTGAGTCTGGACTGGTTCAAGTAGATCTTGTCGAAATCTGTGTTGACCATGATGAAGAGTACTTGAAGAAAGCACGTTGAAGAATAGAAGATTCAAGGTGAATTTAGTTGTGAACCATACTCGCGTCCAAATTACCTGCACTCCATGTTGGTGGAATGGCAAGTATTGACTGAGGAATTATAGTATAAAACGAAGACGAGTCATGACGAGTCATAAAGGAAAAGAAGAGAAGAAAAATAAATTTATATTTAATACTATGATTACTTGAAGGTTCAATATCCAAAATTAATATTAGTTTGGATGAAAATTGATTGTGTTTCACTTGATATTATTAGTCTCTCAGTAGGCCAAATAATGTTATTTAGTAGTGGAGTGCGAGCGACCTATCGTCGACCAGTAACATGTATAGGGACTGTTCAAAGTTCAGCAGCATATGACATGATCACAATTTTCAGGTTAATAATCTTTAAATTCGCCACTACTGAAATGAAAACGATATTTGTTGAAGCACAAAGATCAGGTGACAACTCTATTCTATGTTTTCCTGGGGCAGGCATTCCATGACCTCAATCAATGTACAAGAAAAAAATGAGTCAAAAGTAATTTTCGACCTGAATATAAAGTCAGTAATCGCTTTCACTTTTTCATCGACACTAACGACTTATTATTCATAATGGCATTAAAAAAAGCAGGTGTCTTAGGAGCTACCGGCTCCGTAGGACAACGTTTCATCTTGTTGTTGTCTGAACACCCAGAATTCGAAATCCACGCCTTGGGTGCCTCCAGCCGTTCTGCTGGAAAAGCTTACAAGAAAGCTGTCACTTGGAAACAGACCTCTCTTTTACCAGAGTCGGCCAAGGAGATCGTAGTTGAAGAGTGTAAGCCAGAGGGTAACTTTGCTGAGTGTGATGTTGTATTCTCTGGCTTGGACTCCGACGTTGCTGGCGACATTGAGAAGGCTTTTGTCGAGGCAGGTAAAGTTGTTATTTCCAACGCTAAAAACTACAGAAGAGAGCCAAATGTGCCTTTGATCGTGCCCATTGTCAACCCAGAGCACTTGTCTGTTGTCGAGAAGAAGGTCAATGATGCCAAGGCTGCTGGTAAGCCAGCTCCTGGTTTCGTTGTGTGTATCTCTAACTGTTCCACCGCGGGTTTGGTAGCTCCTTTGAAGCCTTTGGTGGACGCTTTTGGTCCTATTGATGCTTTGACCGCCACTACCTTGCAGGCCATCTCTGGTGCCGGATTCTCGCCAGGTGTGTCTGGCATCGACGTGTTAGACAACATTGTGCCATACATCAGTGGTGAGGAAGACAAGATGGAGTGGGAGACCAGAAAGATCTTGGGTAACATAAATGCAGAGGGTACTGAGTTTGTTCCTTTGCCCTATGAGGATATGAAGGTCAGTGCACAGTGTAACCGTGTCGCCGTCAGCGACGGTCACACCGAATGTATCTCTTTCAGATTTGCCAAGCAGCCTGCTCCTTCTTTGGAGCAAGTGAAGGAAGCCTTGAGAAACTACGAGTGTATTGCATCCAAGTTGGGCTGTCCTTCTGCTCCTAAGCAAACCATCCACGTGTTGGAGGAGAGTGACAGACCTCAGCCAAGATTGGACAGAGACAGAGATGCTGGATACGGTGTTTCGGTTGGAAGAGTCAGAGAAGACCCAGTGTTGGACTTCAAGATGGTTGTTTTGTCTCACAACACCATCATTGGTGCTGCTGGATCAGGTATCTTGATTGCCGAGATCTTGAAGGCTAAGAATGTCATTTAGAACTAGTGTATATACAGAATGACAGTTGATGTGTTTGAACCGATGGTTGGTCGCACTTTCACACTGTAGACTTCTGGTGTTTATTCTTCATGGAGTGCCTTGAATTTATGGCAAAGCTCTGTAGAATTGACCAGGATGATCTCTACGACCATTTATTCCACTTGTATGTTGAGCACAAGCCGTCCGAAAAGCAACATCTAGGGTATGTCGACAAGTCCAGCGATTTGCTTGAAGTTCTACTACCTAAGGCTAACTTGGACTTGACCATCCAGCAGTCATTGACTTCGCTATCCTCGGGCACTGAAAGCTCGACTACAGGCTTCATATGCTGGCAGGGTGCGGTGAACTTTGCGGATTGGGTGTTGGCTGACCCCAGATGTCCTTTCTACGACTTTTTTCACTCTCGATGTCCGATTACCATTCTAGAACTAGGAGCTGGTGTAGGAGCTGTTCTAGCCTCTGTATTTGGACCGAAAGTATCGAACTACGTAGCCTCTGATCAGAAGCATGTTCTCAAGTTGATGAAGACAAACTTTGTCAATAATGTTGTATCCCAGAGATACCATAGTACAACATCAACAAGGGCACTTGAAGGCGGTCCGAAACAGAAAGAAGATGAGTCCTGGAGCACTATAAATTTCATCGAGTTTGATTGGGAGCATCTAGACATAGGTGTGGCTAATTTCCGGAAAATCACCTCAAAGCAGTACCCAGATGTGATCTTGGCTAGTGACACTATCTATAATGGACACCTAATACCGCATTTTGTGAACACTTTGAAAATAATGATGTCCAAACAGACTATAGCATTAGTCACCATCCAATTAAGAGATGAGGGCGTCACCGAGCAGTTTTTACAAGAGATCTTCGACCAAGGTCTTCTGTTGAATGCTGTGCCTGACCAATATCTTGACGAGAAACTCATTGAGGGTTTCATGGTGTATTGCATCACATACGAGAATCAGAAGCATGATTAATTTACTATAACCATAAAATATATACAAATCTTGTATGGCTAATTTATTGTCTTCAAAAGAACCGAAGTTGCCAATCTACACGGCTGTAGTGCACATTATCCTTCAGCTTCAAATGCTAAACCGTTGGAACAATCGAATACTTTCTTTACCCTTATTATTATAACTTACCCCTTTAATAACCAAAGTCTCGTTCTTTTAGAACAAAACACTCAGTTTGAGTCCTCGACTTTATCCCTTGCAATGTCGGCCACTGGTGCACCAGTGAATCGGGCTGTACAGCAGAGTGTTGATGGACAACTCGATCCACGACGCAAGAAAAAAGGCTATAATCAAAGCCGAAATCAACTGAATAGCCCCAATGGCAAGTCTAGATCTGCCAACAATGGTAATAGTGGTGGAAACAACTTCAATGGCTCTGCTTTTGCCAATGCTGGTGCCAATCCCAGATCTCGAAATACGAGCCAGAAGCAGGGCGAAGTAAAGGGCAAAAGAAAGCCACGAGAAGAGTCAAAGTTGAGAAAGGAGATTCTGAAGGATGAGTATATGCAAGCGGAGGATATTTCCATGGTGCCAACCAAAAGACTACCCAGGCTGCGAGATGTTCCAGTGCAAGAGTTTACACTGATGGAACTACAACAAACAGGTACTTTATTTGAGTCTCCAGAAAGTCTCGGTTTTCTGAGAAAAGGACCGGGTCACCCGAATCGGCTAGTTCCCAGATACATGTTGACACAACCTCGTCTTCTAAAGACTCCCCCATTTCAACAAAATCCATGGGACGTCCAGAACCAAAACAAAATGCTTCAAATGGAAGCAGCTAATAATGGAAACGACTACCAGGGCATCTACGAAATCTTTCAAAAAATGCGAGATACGGAACGGAAGAAGATGGAGGAATTAGGACTAGTTGATGCCGAAAACATCACCAAAGACTTGAACGATGCAATCTTCTTCCAGGGCTCGTGCTTGGACATGTGTCCAACTTTTGAGAGAGTCCGAAGAGCGTTGGAAAACAATGTGAAATCGTTGGAAAAGGATCCACACACAAACAAGATCTCAAGAGATAGAGCCATCAAGGCTTTCTCAAGACCTGCTGCTGGACAACCACCACCGATGCCATCTGATGTCCGACCACCTCATGTGTTGACCCATACGCTTGACTATATCGTAGATAATATTTTGCCTCAACTTCCCGAAGCACACTCGTTTATATGGGACAGAACTCGGTCTATTCGACAAGATTTTGTGTACCAAAACTTCTACGGACCAGAGGCAATAGACTGCAATGAGAGGATTGTTAGAATTCATTTGGTCTCGCTACACATAATGTCAGGAAGTGATGTGGAATATTCTCAACAGCAAGAGCTCGAGCAATTCAACAAAGCTTTACAGACACTCACAGAGATCTACCAAGATGTTCGAAATCATGGTGGAATTTGTCCTAATGAGGCGGAATTCAGAGCGTATCACCTTATTAGTCATTTCAGAGATCCAGAACTTGAAAGGGAGATTCAGACATTACCTGACCACATACTTAAAGACCGTCTCGTTCAATTGGCTCTACGCTTCAGATTTCTCATGTCTCAGAATAATATTGTGGAAAGAAGCTATACTAACTGTATTGGGGGTATGAATTTATTTGTGGAATTTTTCCGCTTGGTTTACAGTGAGCAGACACCAATATTGTTGGCTTGCTTGCTTGAAACACATTTCAACGAAATCAGATTCTATGCATTGAAGTCGATGTCAAGGTCTTATCATACTAAAGGAAGAGCTCTTTTAGCCTCTTCATTAAAGGAAATGCTCGGTTTTGATAACGTTGAGCAGCTTATCAAATACATTTCATACTTTGAGGTGGACACCATTGTTGAGAGCGGTGTGACCTTAATTGATTTGTTCAACAAAGACAAACTAGAATCCAAATACAGATTGAATTCCTTACAGGATAAACCAAAGCAATCGCAGGCTTTCTCCATGAAGTTGGATTCTAAGTTGAAACTGAGGCTGTTGAGAGACATCGTGAATTCTGGAAAGCGAAATGCTGACCTCAAAATAAGGGATTCTTTGAAGAACTACACTGTTCAAAATGTTCAGCGGAGGTTCCCACAAGCTAGGAATGGAAACATAGCCTCTCAGAATTCACACATTGGTTCATCTCTGAAGGAGGACCAACCGCAAGATGTCAAGCCTTTAAGTCAAAATTTCACTACTAATAATCAAAAACCGTTATCTACCAAATTCCAGCAATTGCCAAACCTGGATCATTCTGCCGATGCAGCAAAGAGTGAAAAGTCATTAAACATTCTGGACTTTCTTAATTACCAGAAGGCGACTACAAGCACGCCTCCAAAGCAGCTGTTTGGCTTTATCAATTCTCAAAAACCTGTCACTAGCACTCCTGCTTTCGATTTCACTTCTCACCTGAACTCGATTTCTCAACCAAAGACAACCTCGCATTTTGTTTCTTCAACTGGAGATCACAATACTCCTCAGTTACAGCCTCAACCCGTTCAGGAGAACAAAAACATTATTTCAACTTTGCAGGATGTTTCTAAATTCAATTTCAAGAAAAATGAAGCCCAGCATTCAAAGCTTCCAGTCAGTGGCACACTGAGTACCAAAGAGATTCTCTTCAAGAATCTGGACTTCGACAAAATCAAAAAGACAACTTCCAGCGAGAAAGAGACAGCTCCTATTGTCAAGTATTCCTTGTTGAAGGAGAGTCCCCAATTCATTCAAGCAGTGAGAAGTATTTATGCATCAATATTGTCCGAGGTTGTTGAAACTGAACTCGGCAAGCTTCTACCTCGCATAATCAAATACGAAAACAGAAATAATGAAAGAAAGAAGGTCATTGAGACTTTAGCCGGTGAGCTTTTCCTGGCATTTCTATCGGAACTAACATATGAAACTTTGCAAGTCAGTGTTGCTGACAATTTTTATCAAAAAAAAATAACTAAAAAGATGTGGGAAAAATGGAAAAAAAACAAAGAAAAAAAGAAAACTACTAATGAATTTAGGTTACGCAAGTTGGCCGAGTTGAACTCCTTGCACTTTAAGACTCCAACTTTGAAGCGGATGAACTCGTCGCCCTCTCGCAACAACTCATTCTCGAAGAAGATAAGAATTCCGCTGAACTGTAATTCAAGCTTTGAAAATATTCATGAACGACAGGAAGAAATCCAAAAGTTGTGGATGCCTTTGAACTTGCATGAGTTTGTGGAAAGATGCACTAAAAATGTCAAGGTTCTTCCAAACTCAGAAAGAACGGAGTTGAAATGTTTGCTTATTGTGGAGGATTGGGCGTTACCATATTCTAAGTGGCTCAACACAAAATTCTCATTGAGATCTAGTCAAGACAAGACACATTATGAAAACCGCGTTGAAACTGAAAAGATGGTTATATCATTCGAAAGTCTCCCCAAAAACAATTCATTACAAGAGGCCATGTTCAGACGTACGGGTTTCATCATTTTTGAATGTGGAATTTTGCACGAAAGTCAAGCTGCTACCTATAAGACTTTTTCTGATAAGTTGTCAAGGGACAGAGCAATTCTCAAAAAGATTGTTCAGATATGTGATAGATACTGTCTCTATCAAACACAAATTATGGTGCTCATTTGGGATATCCAAGGAACGCAAAATGAGAAAGGTGAAGTTGCCAGAATCTTGAATGTCAATGAGATTGAAAAGTCCTCGAGTTGTGTTCAAGGCATCACACTTTGCGACATGTCTTCTCTAGCATCAAATGTTTTTGAGACACTAGAAATGGGCCTCCGGACTATGAGTTTGCGGTTCACCGGCAACTTAACCTATAGGGGCTTGAAGAAGAAGCTAAAGTTACAGAATCAGTTGGAAGAGAAGGCCAGAAGGGAGCAGAGATCAATGCTTGAGAACCATGCACAAGCGCAGAAGGAGACCGAGGATTTACTCAAGTCAAAAGAGGAAGAAGTCTTGCGTAGGGCGAAGGAACTCCAAAAGCACAAGTACTTATCCCAGCACTTGGTTTCCGGAGTAAATGACACAGTGGACTTATCCAATACCACGGCCTCGTTCCGCACACCCAACGCAACCTTTGCCAACAATACGTTGGTCAACTTAAACGAGTCCTTCCTAGCGAACGACAGCACTATTCACCTACGGAACGCTTCCTTACTTGGATCGTTCTGCAATGCCAGCATTCTAGAAGAGAGTACACCATTTGGCTCTCCTAAGCCTAAAGCACCAGTGTCTGTCACCACAAGTTCCGGCTTCACGAAACCTGCTGTACCTCGCAAAATCCAGGAGTTGCGGGAACTTACCGCATCCATCCGATCAAAGTACAACAAATAATTCTACAGGCCTATTTATAATCGACAACCGTATATATGAAGTAGGCTAAAGGAATGTAAAACCTGTATGGTCAAGCCTTTAATCGGTGGCTTGGTGCGATATGGCAATCACCACCTGCACGGGGACCCAGCGAGGGAAGTAACCAAATATACCGGCTCCTTATAGTAACTTTTTCCAATCTGCCACCTGATTTGGTTATACAGCAATGGAATACCTCAAGGACGTATCGAAAAACATCAACTTGTATGATGTCAAGGCATATGTCCGTAAGGCACAGAACGGTACGTTAAAGAAAAGTGAATAGTGGGAATCGGGAGAAACGATTCACGGCAGGTAATTCGAAACAAGAAGGCGCTACTGGAAATGGTAGAATTGGCGATTTACCATGGATAGGCTTCGCTTTAGTGTTTTGCATTGAGTCTCTGTTTATTCTAATCCCAGTTACAGCGGAACAAAGTACTAACCTAGCTAGTTGCCATGAACTTATCGGAAATGGAGTCTAAAGTCAGAGAGGCTACCAACAACGAGCCATGGGGCGCATCCACCTCGTTGATGGCTCAGATTGCTGCTGGTACATACAATTACAGAGAAAGAGAGGAGATTCTTAGCTTCATCTTTAGAAGATTCACCGAAAAGGCTGCTAACGAGTGGAGACAAATCTATAAGGCGTTGCAATTATTGGACTACTTGATCAAGAACGGTTCAGAGCGTATCATTGATGACGTTCGCTCCAACTCTTCGCTCATCCAGATGTTGAAGTCTTTCCACTACATTGACTCCAAGGGCAGAGATCAGGGTATCAATGTGAGAAACAGGTCCAAGAATTTGCTTGCATTGTTGAACGACGATGCGTTGATTAGACTGGAGCGTAAGAAGGCTAGAGGCAATGCAAACAAGTTTGGGGGTGTTTCGTCGGCAGCTTTTGGTGGTGCCTCTTCAATTGCTGTCGGTGATGGTTTCGGGAGTGAGGATGACTTCACCAACAGAGTTTACGGTGACGGTGGAGTGTTTGGCGCTCGTTACGACGATCCAGCTAGTGCCTACAATAATGGAGCAACCGGAACGGATAACAACTTTGAGGAGTACGATGTGGAAGCCACCAACACCACTTCCTCTTATGCTTCTAAGCCAACTACTGGTTCGTCAAAAGTGCATGCCACTTCCTCTTCAAAGAACAAAGCACAGCCACAGGCCCCTCAGGAAGACTTATTGGGTGACTTGGTGAGCTTTGATGCTCCAGCCGCGGTTTCTAGTGCCACCGCTGCTCCAGCAACTGCTGGCGATGACGACAATGACGATGACGACTTTGATGATTTCCAGACTGCTCCTTCTCTGTCAGCCAACACAGGAAACCTTTCCAGCAACTTAGCTAACCTCTATGTTTCCCAGCCTGCTGTCCAGAGATATCAGCAGCCTCAGACCACTCAATTTACTCAGGCTCAACCTCTGTTCCCTCAGGCCCAGCAGCAAAACTACGCTCCTAGTGCTGTGAACAGTTTTGGCCCCACACGTACGTCTTCTGGTCCAGCCAAGCCTTCTAACGATGCCTTCTCGTCGTTGTTCTCCTCTGCAAAGACCAAGTCCGCCACTCCTGCCAAGCCAGCTCCTTCCCAGACGTCTGCACCTGCAACCAAGACCGCTACAGACGACGAGTTTTTCGGGGGCTTTTCATCCAACAGCACCTCGGCACCTGCTAAGAATAACATTAACAGTAATGGCGAAATAGATTTGTTGAGTTTTTAAGTCAGAGGTCAGTGGGTAAACTGACAGAATATTCTTTAAAGAAGAAAAGAAAAAAGTGAACTACGCAAATGCCTGAACAACGCTAGTTGAACACAATTTTATTTAGTTAAGACGATGTATATGTATTGATACGAATAGTGTAGTGAATTCGTACTGTCTCAATAGACATCCACAAGTAGACTGCATGCCCGGAACCTACTTATGTAACATGGAGGAAGAAATTTTGTCCACTTTTCTCCACGTTTCTCATTCCCCACTATGTTCAGAACTACCGCAAGATCTTTCTCCAACTCTGCTAGATCCTTGGGCACTAAGGTGTTCATCACTCCTTCGATTAACGGTGTCAAGCAGAACCCAATCAAGTTTGAGTTGTACGACGATGTTGTGCCAAAGACCGCTGAGAACTTCAGGGCCTTGTGTACTGGAGAGAAGGGTTTTGGATACGCCAAGTCCATTTTCCACAGGGTGATTCCAAACTTCATGTTGCAAGGTGGTGACTTTGAGACCGGGATGGGTTACGGTGGAAAGTCCATCTACGGAGGAAAGTTCCCAGACGAGAACTTTGAGAAGAAGCACACCAAGCCAGGTTTGTTGTCGATGGCCAACGCTGGTCCAAACACCAACGGCTCGCAATTCTTCATCACCACTGTCCCATGTCCATGGTTAGATGGTGCTCACGTTGTTTTCGGCGAGGTGATCGAGGGTATTGACGTTGTCAAGGCCATTGAGGCTCAAGGTTCCAACAGCGGACAGACCAAGAGCACTATTGCCATTGAGGAGTGTGGAGAGATCAAAGAATAGGCTTCCTACTGCTAATAGGCTCACTGTTGCGAATGGGCTTACTGTTGCGAATGGGCTCTCTGCTGCCCGATAGTGTACGGATAGCACCCTAAGTATGTTCCAGTCTCGTTTCATGTAAATACTTAAAAACCCATACCCGGATATCTACGCTTATTCATGTAAGTATGCATTGTTCAACAAAAAGAATGGCTATAAATATGACTCTTCGAGGCCCTAGATGTTGAGCTTGTCGTTGACCTCAGGCTTTGGCACCAAGTCCTTTGGCAACTTCTTCTTTAATTGAGCCAACTTATCGTAGTCACCAGCCAAGATTCTGGCAATGACCAAATCATCTCTGTCTCTAAGCTCTCTTTCGGACTTGCCCTCGTTAGACAAGAACTCTTTGGCCTTCTCTGTGTCTCCATGGAAGTACTCCTCCATGGCTCTCAATCTCAACTCCTTCTCAGCCCATTCTGGACCGTCGGTCTCTCTCTTTCTCATCTGTGCAGTGTACTTGGAATAGAGGACATATATAAAGACGGGCAAGACGATGTAGTAGTATGGCAACTCCCAACCCTCAGCCTTCTCGGTCTCACGGACAACTCTCCATTTTAGCTCGCCGGTGGTCTCGTCCTTGTATGGGATTTTATCGATTATCTTACCGGCATCTTTGGTGACAAACTGGAAGTTGTTCAAGTCCTGCGAGTTGTCTCTGAACAATTCTAATTGTTCCTTTGGGATTCCTGGGAGTATGAACTTCCACTCGGAGTGGTTTCTTTGGTAATACAAATTCTGCAACTCGGCGATGGTCTTGAACTCGGCGTCGGAAGGCACTCTTGGAGTTCCGTCAGGGTTGCTGTAGATCTTGGTCACAGATGGCAACGAGTCTAACTTGGTTCTGATGTCTTTCTCGAGCTGGACGTTAAATTTGCCTGCCTTGAACTTGAACAAGCTGCTGAGGGGCAAATTGAAGTTAAATTTCACCATGATATCGAATTAGTATGGATAGTTGGTGTGAAGGCCCCTAACAACTGGTTGACGAGATTGATTACTCTTCGTTGATATAAAGCGCTTTTGTATAATTTTCATTGGTTAGTGTGCAACCATGCGAAATTGGGTGTGGCACTGCACATAGTCCAGAGTTTCTCAGTCTTCAAGTTCGTCCTTACTGGCAGAACCTTTAGAAGTATAGGGTGCCGGACTGGTCGATGAATATAGTCATGACTGAATAATGGGAGGGCACTTGATCAAGGATTCAAGAGAGAAATGAATGGAGGCTTCAAAGAATAAAACAGCATCTCAGAAATTTATAATGACCATTTTACCCTTATTTAAATCGACTCTGTTGATTATAAGATTTCCATTCGTATCTTCTAATAAAGTGTGCGGTTTTGGTGAGATATGTTGGAGAGTATGTTGTTTTATCTTGAATTTGTCTAAAATTATGGCTCATTCATTTTACTGAAAACAGAGAACAAAAATCACCAAGATACCCTTCATTAAATATAAAGCCCGATTGTAGCAGGCCATCATAACTATACAATTTCATGCACTTTTAGTGGAGCCAAACCCATGAAAACCCATCATCTCTGCAACTTCACTATTCTCCTCTGCTGGCTGTACTTTTTCATTTTCTGCTTCTTCCTTCTCTCTCTACGGTCTGCTTGCTTCTTCGCCTCGAACGCTTGTCTTTTAATAATTCTTTCCTGAATCGATCCCAGCTTATCGTTCGCAGCCTTGGCTCGCAACAGCTGCTTCACCAAATCTTCAATGGTCAGAGCTACGTCCTCAGCACTGGCCTTTTTAACGCCTCCAATATCTTCTCCTTCATATTCAGAAGCTCCAGATTTGCGAGCTAATGTTTGGGCGTTTTTGGCATGCTGTGAAGAATTGAAGTGATCCACTAATGCTAAAGTGTCTCGAAACGAGAGGTCACAAACAGGACAAAAGAAGCCGAACCGCTTGTTTTTTCCAAATGTGCTATTTACATTAGCTTCTGAACTGATCAATGTGTGCTTGTTGACTGCCAGCACAGAATCGTTTAGAAGGTTTGTTCGATGCTGTAGATAGGTTTGATCCTTCAAGTCTCTAATAGATGCAAGGGCTTTATCAGAGGGAGCAGCTTTTCCATTCTTGCTCCTTTTAGCTTCTTCAGCATAGGCGTCCACATTCCATGTTTTTCGACCGTACTGGTCTTGGGATACCTTCTCTGTCATAAGAAAGCTGCAGTTGACTACTATCGATAACATGTGAGACTGTGCAGTATAGAGTGATATTCAACTTCAAAGCATAATCAGTACAAATGGCTGGTGATATTACTGCTCTCCTCGGAGGGAAAGTTGAGAAGAAAATCTCAAAGCCGAAGAAGCCAGCTGATATAAAAATTGGAGATGCGGATTTCCTGTTGTGCTGGAGAATTCATGGGTCCCATCTAATCACCAATCTTCCTCCACCAGAGGTGTTCAAGCAATACTACGAGAGTCACGGAGGCTCTAAGAAGGTAAAAATTGCAGCTTTCGATATGGATAGCACGCTTATAGACACGAAATCTGGTATCAAGTTCGGCAGGGGCCCCACTGACTGGAGATGGTGGAACGATGAAGTGACTGAAGTCTTGAAAAGATATGTGGACGAAAACTACATCTTGGCCATATTCACTAACCAGGGCTCTGTTGTTGTGACACCGGAGACAAAGAATGCATCAAAGTCTTTCAAAAATCTCGCTTTGAAGATCAATATGATGATGAACTCACTCAAAAGCACATCCAATACAAAAGTGTTAGTATTCGCATCACCCACTCGTCCATCGCCAAAGAGAACAAAGAATATCAGCTCAGTGGAGGTTCACAAAAGCATGAGGAAGCCAGAAATTGGTATGTGGCAATATCTCGAAGAATACCTTCGAAAGAGCCTTGGCGACGAGTACGAAATAGACAAGGATTCAAGCTTCTTTGTTGGTGATGCAGCAGGTAGGGACGGTGACTTCCTGGACGGTGACAAAGTCTTTGCTGAGACGATTGGTCTCAAGTTTGATGTGCCAGACAATATCTTCAGCACTGGTAACGACTCCAATTAAGATGCTTGTATTTACTGAGTGAGTCTATGTACATATGGTTTACTCAAGAACCTTGACTTTTGAGTTGACGGTGGTTACCTTGTCCACCGTGTCGAAGTAGCCAAACACATTATTGACTTTACGAACATCGTCGTCCGATAAGTCTGACTTCAAGTTCCGAGCATAGTCGTCTTCTAATTTAATGCATGTCCTAACGTCGGAAATATCGTTTTCAAACTTTATGGCTTCTTCAGTCGACTGAGGGTAGTTCAACACGACAATGTTGGTATCGAACTGTCCTTTTGTGGTGTTCATGAATAATTCCACCTCCTCCTTGATGAGTGCAGTAATCAATCCACGAGGCATTGGTCTACTCAGAGCCTGCAAATCTTGCAATAAGTAGCAGTACTTCTTCTCGTCTTCAATCTCCCTCTTAATCAACTCAGTTGGCTCTACGATCTTCACCTGTCTGTCCTTAGGCAACTTAGCACTTAATTCTTTTTCAGCTTTCTTCACATCGTGACAGTAAGGAACAACGTAGAAGGCATATTGGTCGTTCTTCTCGTGACTGATCAACTTGTGACGTCTTTTCAAACCGGTCTCTCTTTCGTACTGCTGGAACTCACGTTCCGAGAATGAGACTTTAGGAGCCTTCTTGTCTACTTTTGTAGTGACAAAGTGTAAAAACCCGAACGAGAGTGCTACCATCATCACTAAGTATCTAATTCTGGGCGCATTTTCCGGACGCACCACTTTTCTCTTTTGCGTCGAGTAAAAATGTTTTGCCACAGCGAATTTAACCGGGCCCACACCAGCAGGTACGACTCTTCCTGGGAGTCTGGTACGGGTGAGCAATCTGAACATATTGGTGAGTTTATAGATGACCTGATCCAGACCATCAGATCTTGAACAAAAGGTCACGTGCCAAAATTTGAGGTGCACGATACTAGTCAGTATTGAAAAAAAAAGTAAGTTGTTGGATAAGGTCACCTTCATTGTACAGACATGTCTTTGGTACATTTGGCCAACTTGTGTGCCCACATTAAAAATTGTACGAATGTCCATATTGCCACCACATCCATCCCACTTTCCCGTTTGCATTTGCTGATTGCAAAGAACTTGTATAAAGAAGGTTTCATTTCGTCAGTCCAGAAAGGTTCAACCTCGGGTCCTGACCAAGTTCCAGTGGAAGTTACTCCTGACAACATTTCAACTCGCAGATTGTGGTTGGGATTGAAATACAGAAACAACCAGCCTGTCATCAGAGACTTTTCCATGATTCTGAAGCCAGGTAGAAAAGTGAACTTGACTGCCACTGAAGTTAAAGCTTTGGCTTCTGGCTTACCAGTCAGATTCATTAAGCCGTTGCAGCCAGCAGAGTGTATATTTATTAAGACCTCCAAGAAGGAGATCATCGAGGTTCAGGAGGCTGCAAAGAGAGACTTGCAAGGTATGGCGTTATGCCGTGTGAAGTGAGAGAGGCATGCATTCATTCTGTAAATAGTTGTCATACGGGTTGTGAAATAGTTTCATGATAATGGAAAATAATTAGAATAATTAGACTTTGTAATCCACTAGAGAGCAACCTTAGGTGCGTCGTTAGCACCGTTCCATTGTGTCATATCAATCTGCCAGCCTTTCCAGACCATCAACCTTTCACGGAAATCTGCTATGTTGGAAGCCGCTTGTTTCTTTTTGTCAGGATCGCCCGCCTCGTCAGTGATAGCAGCAGGTAGTTTAACGGGTAACCACAAAGAATCTGTCCTTGGTGCGGTCACAGGACTTTTCGGCTTAGGTGAATCGGGGAAAAGAGTGCTTGGATCCAATGGAGGAACACTCTGTGGTTTAGAAATCAGTGCAGTGTTTGCGATCTTGGAATCCTCATTCTGGCTATCAATAGATTCCTCGTGTGCTGATGTAGAGACTTTGATATCATTGTTACCAGTAGAGGTAGCAGTCACCAGTGGGGCATTTAAAGTAAATAGCGATCCAATTTGATTCTTTGGCTCTTGTGATCTCTGAACGGTATTGGAAATAAAGTCGACAATCTGAAGTGCCAGGGTTGCCTCAGAATGATTTTCTTGAGTGACTCTAGATGAAAAATCAACAGTTTGGGGCACCTGCGTTTCTTCGACGTCAGCTCGAGTGACTGGAAAACGTTGAACATCTTGTGAGGCTCTCAACTCAGCAATTTCATCTTCTAACTCAGCAATTCTATCATTGAGGTCCATCCGGGACAACTTGAGATTTGTGTTTTCCTCCCGTTGACGCTTGATAATTGCCTCGTGGTCTTTGATGAAAGCCTTTAACTTCTCCACTTCATTAAGTATCTCGTTTTTGAAATCATCTGATGCTTTTTGTTCATTTTCTTTCAAATTCTTCACTTCATTATGGATTTCGTTATTAAAATCATTCGACCCTACTTGGTCATTTTCTTTGGCCTGTGGGGCATGAACTTGGAATTCATCCAAACTCTCCAGCAGACGGTAAGGACTATCGGCAACCCCGACTTCTGTGCCCTCGACCGATGTATGAACTTTTCCAATCGCGACGTCTTTCTGAGATGAAGAGTTTTCACCTTTCAGAAGATGGACATCAATTTCAGAAGTCACAGCACTAGGCAAGTCTGGCGCTGACAAATTTAATCCAGTTAAAGAAGAATCTTCTGAATATTTGGCCTTTTCAGCTTCTTTCACAGGTCCAATTTCAGGGGCATTCAAGTCAACTTCGAATAAACTTCTGACGGACGATTCCTCTTCATCGGCTGGTTCGGCAGGGACATGTTTAATATGGGGACTCACTGTCTTCATAGCCTCAATCTCTTTCCCAAAATTTTGGTGCTGAAGCGGTTCATAGGGTCCAAAAAGGTTATCCACATCCGTCGCATGTTGATTGGGAGAGAAAGACCCGAATAGATCCTCAGCGGTCAACTGCTTGATACCATGCTTTGACTCGACAGCTTCGAGGGCGTCTTCGAATGACTTTCTTGTAGGAGGGTCCTGAGTCATTCCAAAATAATCTTCAACATCAGATTTGACATCCTCTTCGTAAATCAAATCATCAATTTCTGGATTATGTCTCAGAATTTCCTGTGTATCTTCTACATCATTCTCAGAGCCTGGGTTGATAATGCTAATAAAATCCGATTTTGCGTCATTTTGTGGCACCCCAAAAATGCTTTCAAAGTCCGTGCTATTTAGTTGGGGCACTAGGTCATTGGTGGCATCATTTATGACCTCTTTCGAGGACTGAGGCACATCCTCTTCTTGCTCAGATACCTTTAAAGTCTCAGAAGTTTTGATAGCAAGGTCATCAGTCAGGGCTTGTGCCCATTTGTTAACCTTAGTTGAAGAAACTGCTGGGAACGAATCATGAGTGGTATCTGACGAATCACCAAATAATTCCAACGGATCGACTTGAGGAAGAGAGGGCTTTGAAGGTGTCCGGACTTGAGGTTTTGCTTTTGGTGGCAGAAATTTTAGAGCCAGCACTTGAGAAACAGACGGAGGCTGATGAAATAAGAATTCATTATCCGACGAAGATGTGGAAGGTCCAAACAAGTCTTCTGGAGTAAGTTGATATCTTTTGAATGGTGGAGGTGGTTGCAAGGTCAGAGCATGAGACGGTTGCGTCGTTAATACCGGGAGATCCGATGTTACAGATTTGCTACCATAAATGGAATTTGCTCTCGGAGCCAAAAGTGACTCTTGAACTGCTTCAGACTTTTGAATTGCATCAGAATCATGAGCTGACTCATACTCTTGAGCTGCCTCATACTCTTGAGCTGCCTCGGACTTTTGAGCTGCTTCAAACTCTGGTTTAGACTCATACTCTGCA
Source organism: Sungouiella sharkensis (assembly GCA_030567015.1). Classification (NCBI taxonomy): domain Eukaryota; kingdom Fungi; phylum Ascomycota; class Pichiomycetes; order Serinales; family Metschnikowiaceae; genus Sungouiella; species Sungouiella sharkensis. The sequence goes on along the minus strand of JAJLRN010000001.1, from coordinate 142,709 downwards.
TTAGACTCAACCTTTGGAACTGATCCATGCTCCTGAATAGGCTGCTGCGCTTGAATTGCTTGAGACTCATGAACTGCTTCAGACTCATGAACTGTCTCAGACTCATGAACTGCCTCAGACTCATGAACTGCATCAGATTCTTGAGCTGCTTCATAATCTTGAGCTGCCTCAGACTCTTGAGCTGCTTCAAACTCTGGTTTAGACTCATACTCTGGTTTAGACTCATACTCTGTTTTAGACTCATACTCTGGTTTAGACTCAACGTTTGGAACTGATTCATGCTCCTGAATATGCTGCGCTTGAGCTACTTCAGAATCATGAACTGCCTCAGACTCATGAACTGCCTCAGACTCTTGAACTGCTTCAGACTCTTGAGCTGCTTCAAACTCTGGTTTAGACTCAACATTTGGAACTGATCCATGCTCCTGAATAGGCTTCTGCGCTTGAGAGATATCTTGCACAGTGGGAGGCTCAGAGCTAAAGAGTTTATATGTGATTTCCTCATTCATTTCTTTGAGCTTTGGAATATCGAAATTAGATTCTTGAATTATCGTTTCAGCCGCTTGGCTATCATCATGCTGAATTGGTGATGCTAGTTCCGCTTGTGGCTTTATTGGGGGTAGCAGCGACGAGTGAAGTATCATTGGCTCAGACTTGGTCTCAATTGGTGGTAAATATGGCTCTGAAATAGGTGGAGCTTGTGATACTGACGTATTAATAGCGGGAGCTTCTTGTGGAACCGTCTTGGAGAAATCGATCGAATGGGCCTTCTTCTTCTTTTTCATTTTCTTTTTCATCTCCTCGAACCGTTTTCTAGCTGCATCTACTCGCTCATCTTTGCTCAATTCTTGGTCGTGGTGGTCTTCTTGTTCCGACATCTTTAGTATGTGACCAAGGCTGGTAAGTTGGTGTTCGCTGTAAGTAGTGGATCGTGCGATACTCATGATTGTAGTGGATAACCAGGAATTGACTACGTGACGGTAAATATTTCGGAGAAAGCAGGAATTCAATCGCAGTTTGCGTAGAGTAGTAGTCCACTTTGATAAATTGAGTTTTCTAACAATTCTTCTTCCAAGTCTTGTTCTCTCCGTGCAATCACCCTGCATTGTTGGCCATACTCAGTTAGCCATTAAGATTTTATGTTCATCTTCATTGTAATGAGTCTCTAATAATACCTCTAGGTTCCTTTTGATAGGGAAATTTATGATGATATCACATTATTAACTTTTCAATATAAGAGATAAAAGATCAAAGCAATCCGTAACCTAATTCAAACTTGTATATTTTATTGGCTGCGAAAAAGGCCAGGAGCGGAAAGAATTCCTCGAAAGAGCTAGTCTATGCACCTACGCTTAACTCCCTTTTTGGAATCGCATCAAATTAGTCATGCTATCTGGGTAAGACATTTCGTTCAAAACTTACTCGAAGAATTCTTTCGTTTATGGCGTCTCAAATTCAGGAACAAATTCAGGAAGAAATACAGATGGTGTCCTTCGAGGGCACCAATTATTCACGGAATGAGCCGGTTGAAGAAGGCCAACTGCAGTTTATCCATAGGAGAACAAGCTTGGTGGAAATTCCAGACAAGAAGGATGAACTGGTGATGTTTTCACTGGAGAAAAACCCCGAAGACTTTCCCGACGGAGGATTGAATGCATACATAGTTCTCTTTGGATGCTTCTGTGGGCTTATCGCAGATTTTGGCATTCCAAATTCGTTGGGTGCTATAGAGGCCTACGTCTCCAATAGCCAGCTCAGTAATGTCAAGCAGAGCACGGTATCCTGGGTTTTCTCCTTGCACATTGGAGTAATGTTTTTCTTTGTCGTCTTCTCTGGGAATTTGTTTGATAAGTATGGATCCAAGAAGCTCTTGATAGCTGGAGCTGTGTGCATGTGCGGAGGACTATTTGCCACAGCAGAGCTGAAGACAATGTATCAGTTCATACTTTCTTTCAGTATCCTCACGGCGGTGGGGACCTCGCTCGCCATTGCTCCACTAATTGGAGTCCTTTCTCATTGGTTTCTTAAAAACAGAGGATTTGCGAGTTCCTTGGCTACAATTGGAGGGCTTGTAGGATCTTCGATCTTCGCTGTTATGCTAGAAAGGCTTTATGCCGACATAGGCTTCAAATGGGCTATGCGGATATTGTCCTTCATCTGTTTTGGATGTATGGTGATTTCCATAATTCTCATCAAAGATGGCCCAGCAGCAAGAGCAAAAGCTGCCATGAATAACTTAGAAGCAACTGTCGAAACAGCCCGTTCTGCTTCGTTGGAAGACAAGCCGCATCTGTGGAAGACCGACATTGCATATTTTCTCGACTTCACCTTGTTTAGAGATGTACGTTTTGTGTCATTGGCCGTGGCAGTATTCACAGCCGAATTAATCGCCTTAACAGTTTTAATGTTTTTGGCATCATATGCATTGGCCAATGGAGTCAGCCAGCTGAAAAGCTATTTACTTCTAACCGTGGTTAACCTCTGTGGTATTCCTTCACGGCTCATCACAGGCCTTCTTGGAGATCGCTATGGACGATTCAATGTATTGATTTTCACATCAATTTTCAGTGCTATTTTTATTGTCGGTTTGCTTTACCCAGCCCGTGGCAACCTTACACTACTATATGCTTTTGGAGTCTGCTACGGCTGCTCTAGTTCAGCAGTACTCAGTCTTGTACCTCCCAGCTTGAGCCAAATTTGCCCGGCATCAAGTTTTGGGAAGTACTTCGGCGTTCTCTACTTTTGTCTTGCATTTATGACCGTATTAGGCATTTACGTCTCGTCGTTGGTGATCGACTCGGGCTCGCCTGCCGATTTCCAGAAGTGGATCATTTTCGAGGGAAGTACAGCCTTCGCCGGAGTCTTTGCATGGATCTGGGCACGTCACACTAATGTTGGTTTTCGTATATGCAAGTTTTGATAGGTTTGACATGTCTTTACAGCCCATGTTCAGAGGTGTAAACGGTAGACATTAATCACATACCTGCATGAAGAACTTTTGACATTCATTTTATAACCACCAAGGTCTATGTCAAGCTATTTCGGGAGCTGGCTCCACGTGATGCTATCTTCAAGGTGCCTTGGAGATTTGCAAATTCAGGGTCCTTTTTCTGTGAGAAATGGTTGAATAGCCATATAAGCGAGTCTAAATTACTTCACAGTGTAACTTTCATGTTATTGGAAGGACATAATTTGCCGATTCTCTCGATATCGCTTCCAGAAATTTAGTCTAGCGCACTTCCGAGGGCGACGTATTACTCTATCTCCGAATGCACCTTTTTCTACCCTAGTGGTCGTGAAACATCGCATTCCGGAAATTAGGATCGATTAATTTAAAAGAAAAAATATTTATCCTTATTTTGACATTGTATTGCATCGCTCGCATTTCCATTCGTTGAAACTTGCAGATCCTTGATTTTCCAACACTGGTGGTTACGAATATATAAACCACGTATATCTCGGCAAAGTTGCCTGTTCCATTTACACACTATCGACAGACATGATTGAAGCAGTGAGTGAGATTATCAGAAGAGATACTTGTAGCAATCTGAATGACTACAACGGTATGATGGGCGCCCGTATTTCGTCGGTGTTTGTCATTCTCTTTGCCTCGTCATTTGGTGCTTTCTTCCCTATCCTTTCTTCAAGATACTCCTTCATCAGAATGCCCGCATGGACTTTCTTTATAGCCAAGTACTTTGGTTCTGGTGTTATTATCGCAACTGCATTCATCCACTTGTTGCAGCCAGCCAACGAGGCCTTATCTGACGAATGCTTGGGCGATGCGTGGCTGGTTTACCCATATGCATTTGGTATCTGTCTTATCACGTTATTCTTGTTGTTTTTCTTCGAATTGATAGCATTTAAATTTGTCGACGGCAAGATCGCGGGTGCTAGCGAAGGTCACTCCCACTCCCACTTTGGAGACGAGTCCGTGTACGTCAAGAAGGGATCCGACTTGGAAGATGATGCAGGTAGCGAACAGCAGAAGGAAGAGTCGAAGGCACCAAACCCATACCCATCACATTTCTCCCATGCGGCTGACCACCAAGATCAAACTGTTATCGGAACTCCTGTCAATGACAGCGACAAGGAACAGTATTACGGCCAGTTGCTTTCGGTGTTCGTATTGGAATTCGGCGTGATCTTCCACTCCGTGTTCGTTGGTTTGACCTTGGCTGTCTCCGGAGATGAGTTCAAGACCTTGTACGTCGTGATTGTGTTCCACCAGCTCTTTGAAGGTTTGGGTTTGGGAACTAGAATCGCTAGTTGCCTGTGGCCAAAGTCCAAGAGATGGACTCCATGGCTCATGGCTCTTGCTTACGGATTGACTACTCCAATCGCCATTGCTATTGGTCTCGGTGTGAGAGAGACATACCCTCCTAACTCGGCCAGAGCCTTGATCACCAATGGTATCTTTGACTCCATCTCAGCCGGTATCTTGATTTACACCGGTCTTATCGAGTTGATGGCACACGAATTCTTGTACTCCGACGAGTTTAAATCTGCAGACGGAACAAAGCGTATGTTGTTGGCTTATGCATGTATGTGCGTTGGTACTGGGCTCATGGCATTGTTAGGTAGATGGGCATGATTTATAGACTCCGATACTAATCTTAATAACTTAATTTGCTTTTGCTGTAGACTTTCAAGAAACAAAAGAGAAGTGTTTAGAGACCGTAATCTAAATATTCAACAAATTGAAGTTTCATTTATCCCAATGCAGTCTAACTACTACTTTCATTCACGAAGTGAGAGCTGAGGAATCCTTGGGAGTTTTACATTTATATAGGTCCTGCAGACAGTGCATTATCGACAACCCGTCTTCTTAACAAAAAAGAGCAAGAATATAGAAACGTTGACACCATGACCGATATCAGCGTTTCTGCCCCTTTATCTTCTACTCCAAACGAATATATCGAAAACTTATCTGCTGAGCAGATTCAACACGACCAGAGAATCGGCTTGAAAGCCATCAGACTCTTCTTGCAAAGTAAAACATCCTATGATGTGTTGCCTGTCAGTTACCGTTTGATTGTGTTGGATACCTCGTTATTGGTGAAGAAGTCTTTGAATATCTTGCTACAAAACAACATTGTGAGTGCACCTTTGTGGAACAACAAGACCTCGAGATTCGCTGGGTTGTTAACCTCCAGTGACTTTATCAACGTAATTCAGTACTACTTCCAGTTCCCGGAGAAATTCGACTTGGTAGACCAGTTGACGTTGGATGGTTTACGAGACATTGAGAAAGCCATCGGTGTTGCTCAGATCGAGACTGTCTACATTCACCCATTCAAGTCCTTGTACGAGGCGTGCGTGAAGATGTTGGAGTCTAAAGCCAGAAGAATCCCTTTGATCGACGAAGACGAAAAGACTCATAGAGAAATCGTGGTCAGCGTATTAACGCAGTACAGAATCTTAAAGTTTGTGGCCTTGAACTGTAAGGAAACCAAGATGTTGTTAAAGCCCATCAAGAATATCCCTGCTTTGAGCCAGTCCAAGAACATTTCAACATGCACAATGGACACCCCCGTGATTGAAGTAATCCATTTATTGGCCCACAAGTCTGTGTCGTCCATTCCAATTGTCAACGAAGAAGATAAGTTGGTGAACGTCTACGAAGCCGTGGACGTGTTGGGACTCGTGAAGGGAGGCATGTATACGGACTTGGACTTGAGTGTGGGAGATGCTCTTTTGAGAAGAGCAGAGGACTTTGAAGGTGTTCACACATGTACTGTGAACGATCGATTGAGTACTATCATGGACACCATCCGGAAGTCCAGACTACACAGATTATTTGTTGTGGACGAAGAAGGCAGGTTGGTGAGCGTGATCACATTAAGTGATGTTTTGAATTACCTTCTCAGTGGAGAGGAGTAATTGGCACGGTTATTTCAGTAGATCTGGGTAGCCACAGTAGGGCGCGGAGCCTATTCGTCATATGACCATATCTGATACAACATAAGCTACGGCGAAATATATCTATAGAGCAACTTTCACATGTGCTATTTATCTGATATTTGTCGAGCAATCTATGCTCTTCACACTGTAAAATCACCGATACGCTGTTGGCTCAATTGCTGACTCATTGACAGGACCCATATTAAAGTCAAGCGCAACCAAGAATGGAGCGAAATTCCGCCACCATTACTAAGCCCTTTGTAGACAGGACCTTGTCAGTAGTGAATGTTTGCAAAAGTCGTTGTTTATCTCCTGTTGGTGTTGTTTGTTTTGATATTAGAATTATTTTTCTAACGGCTGCTCTAAACTACTTCGGTGATATTGCAAAAACTTTGCCTCGGAGCTTCATCGCTTGCGGACATCTTCGGCTGGCCTTAATTAGTTGCTAGATTTTTCCAGTAACATCTTCACGAGCCTTACCCTGGCCAACTTCTCCGACATGGATGTGCACCAAGTCAGAAAGCTTGAATGGAGCGAGAAAGTCAACTTGCCCCAGGTGACCTTGCGAGCGACGTTGGCTGGACTTCTCATTGGGTCGGTGGTGCTCATCTCCAACTTTCAGTTTGGACTTCAGACAGGCTGGGTGTCGATGATGTCTCTACCTTCAGCTCTTCTTGGCTTCACCATCTTCAAACTCACGCCGATGTCGCGTACTTTCACAGATGTTGAAAATGTATACATCCAGAGTGTCTCAGTTGCTGTTGGCACGGGACCATTGGCCTACGGCCTAGTCGGAATAATTCCTGCTATCGAGAAGTTCTTGACTAAAGAGGAGAGTGGTACGGGCGCAGAAATCGCTTTTACGCTTTCCCAATTAATGGTGTGGTCGCTAGGTTTGGCCATGTTTGGTGTATTCTTCGCCATTCCTCTTCGAAGGCAGGTCATCATCACAGAGAAACTCCCATTTCCTTCGGGCAGTGCAACGGCCACCCTCATATCAGTGTTACACGGAACAGAAATGTACGATGACGAGATTGTTGCCGCTCAAATGGAGAGATCGGTCACTGAAGACTCTCAGTCTTCGGTGGACAGTACTCCTCATGGAGGAGTAATTTGCCCACTGGACTCGAACGATTTAAAGAGGTTCAGCACAGAAAAGACATATCATTCCAATGTCAAATCACTCACAACAACCTTTCTCATCTCTGCAGCTTACACACTCACAGCATACTTCTTTCCAGTTCTTAAGACACTTCCAATCTTCGGGCATACATTGTCTAAAGTATATCAGTGGAATTTTCAACCTTCTCCAGCTTACATTGGCCAAGGAATTATTATGGGATTACCTTCTGTGTCCTATATGTTATTCGGAGCCATTTTGGGTTGGGGAGTATTGGCTCCACTCGCAAAGTATTTAGAGTGGGCACCGGGTCCAATTGACGATTGGGTCACCGGAGGCCAGGGCTGGATTTTGTGGTTGAGTTTGAGCGTGATGATTGCAGACTCGCTTGTATCATTTATTGTGGTGACAATCAAGTCTTTTAGCGGACTCTGGTCTGTTTCATTGCGCTCCTCCCACGACACTCAGCCATTGTTAAGCGATGAGGAGAGTGGATCTGTAACCACAACTACTTCATCTTTCATCGATGTGGCAGCAGACCACTTGATAAGTAACAAGGTGACAGTGGCAGGTTTAGTGCTCTCGTCGGCTGTCTGTGTGTGGGCAGTGAGAGATGTATTTGGTTCGCTTGTGCCATATTATGCAACCGCTGTTGCCATAATTTTGGCTCTTTTCTTTTCCGTTTTGGGTGTTAGAGCCTTGGGCGAGACAGACTTGAATCCAGTTAGTGGAATTGGTAAGTTATCCCAATTGATCTTTGCTGTGATCATTCCCAGCAATCACCCATCCAAAATTCTTATTAACTTGATTGCTGGTGGAATAGCAGAAGCTGGTGCTCAACAAGCAGGGGATCTCATGCAAGATTTGAAGACTGGCCATTTGCTTGGAGCCTCTCCGAAGGCTCAATTCATTGCGCAGATCATCGGTACGCTTTATTCTGTGGTCTTGAGTAGCGTCATGTACAAGGTTTACAATTCTGTTTACAAAATTCCCAGTCTGACTTTCCGAATCCCTACTGCTGTTGTATGGATCGACTGCTCGAGACTAGTCACAGGTGAGGGACTTCCACCACATGCATTCGAATTTTGTATGATCTTTGGAGGACTTTTTGGAATCATCTCCATTTTGAAAAATACGTTACTGAAAGCATCGAAGCATCATAAATATTTGATTTATTTGCCTAACGGCGTTGCTGTGGGCATTGGTATTTACAATACTCCAAACTTCACCCTTGCCAGATTCTTGGGTGGTTTATTGGCATACTGCTGGATTCATCAAGCAAAGAAGAATCATGCTGACCAAAAGATAAAAATGGTTATTGTGAGTAGCGGTTTGGTGTTAGGCGAAGGCATGCTAAGCGGATTTACCATGCTTTTGACAAGTTTAGGCGTCAAGCACTTTTAATGTGGACGATCGAAATGGAATAAATATAGAACATTTAAATTGAAAACACCACTCACTACAAACCATTTCTGTCCTTGTCGTAGCGAACACGCTGATTGATCAAGGAAATTGGCGTTTGAATGGAGTTGTATGAGTCCGAAAGGTATTGAATACAGAACTTAATCGAATACACACTTACTGCACACCATTTCTCTCCTTGTCGTAGCTGATACGCTGGTTGATCAAGAATATTGCTGTCTGAATGGAGTTGTATGAGCCCGTCAATGTAAGTCTACGAACGCTCGTCAAACCCTTTCCGCCACCAAGTAGAATGGATTGGTTTTGGTCGGGTTCAATCTTCACATAAGTGCATCCACTGCTCTCACGGATCTGTCTGATGTTGTTACCACCTTTACCTATGACAGATCCAATATTAGTGTTGGCAACGAAGATGTCCTCTGTGAACTTCTCGGGATTTGTACTGACTTGCACTGGCATTTTCTTTATGACGTCGCCCACGATCGTATTTCCATGCTCATCAGTATACAGACTTTGAGGAGCAATATGTTGCGGACCTGGACCCATGGGTTGTGTGGTGCTATATTGTGGTCTGATGGACGGCTGGAACATCATCAGAAAATCGTAGGGTTTGGCAACTTGTTGATAGCCATTGTCTTTAATTCCACCATCGTGGCCTATGGCAGGCATGCCCATTGGATGACTTGGAGCCATATACTGCATTGAGCCATTCTGTGGAGGTATGTGCATGTTCATCATTGGGTTACCAGCAGCAGATGGTTGACGGAAGTTTGCAGAGTTGTAAAAGACGACTTTATGTTTCTTTAAGCAGTCTTTATGTTCCAACATGACTTGTGAAATGTAGTAAATGGCGATGTGGATCGCATCTCCCACACCAGTGACAGATAATACTCTGTCTGTTGAGTAGGGAAGGGGTTGTTCTGCAGCTTTGAGCTTGGCAGCAGAGTTTTCCTCGATTTCTCTGAACTTCGATCCCGACTTACCAATAATGTAGCCAACCATTGGATGAGGCACTAGAAGCTTCATTGTGTACAGTTTACTCATGATTGAAGCAGGCTCGTCTTCAGGCTCTTCCAATATCGTACGTGTGATCAACCCAAAAGCACGAGCAACGTTCTCGGCAGAACCTTTGATAGAGATCACTCTATCGGGAACATGCTTTAGGTTCTCACTAACATACACTTTGACGTTTGCTTTCTCTCTTATGTGAGTGATTGTCTCGCCCTTTTTACCCACAATGATGCTGGCTTCTTTCACTGGACAATACATTCTGATGGACACAGTAGTGTTATCATCCTCAGCTTTAGAACCACCTACTGGCTTAGAGATGGAGAGTGTAGCATCCTGCTCCCTTGTCCGGGCATCCCCGGAACTATGAGAGGACTCTTGTTCTGACAAACTTCCAGGGTCTTCGTTTGTTGCTAGCTCCAGGTCTGTATGGCATTGGCTATGAGGAGCCCTAGGGGACGAGTACTCCTGCTTTTCTGAGGGTTCGAATTGCTCACTACCTAGAGCCACACGCTTTGTTAATTGATCATTGACGGAAGGGAATTCGACGTCCTCGTTCTTTCGCTTCAAGAGATTGGACATTTATGGGGAGTATTGCACTGAACAGTACAAGATGCACAAGAGCAGATAGGACAAAGTGAAAGTCGGAGAAAATGGATCAGCAGAAATGTAAGAAAGCTACTGGAAAGACAGATAAGTAAATGAGTTCGTAAGCGGTTTCGTAATGTTAAACAAAAAGTCGCTCGATATTTTCCGGTACGGTGATGACTTTTTAAAGAGCACTTACGAAATCTGAATGTTCGAGAGGTACTGATGTATACAGGTTTAATGATAGGGCTATGATGCAATGCAATGGGGCATTGAGGCGGGATTGGACAAATAACCGAGACGAAAGGAGCCAATACTATTGCATTTGAATTTCTCGCCTAATTGGTATCGTTATGCTTAAGGATGATCTACCGCTTAATCTGTAGATCGGTTATATATGCAGAAATAGCTCTCTTCATTAGCTAATCGGGATGAAGAAGCCGTAAATAAGGTTTCGGACTATAGGGAACGCAGAGTTGTACTATCGTCCGATCTCACTAACAAAAAATATCCAAAGGGGTACGGTATGTCCGTGATGTGATAAAAGGTTAGAGAAAAAGAATAGTGATACAGTAGAAAGATTCAAGTATGTACGTACAAAACAAGCGACAGTGCTGGCTCATGGCACGGCGAGACTCCTAATTGGGAGACGGGGAACCATGGCGGCGAACGGCCAATTCGGAAATTACAAAGGCGCCGAGTTTCCGGTCGGCTAGCTGAAACACCCAAGCCACAGGGCAACGGGGGAAATGGTGTGAGTGAACAAAAGCAAATAAAACAATGAACGGGGGACGAGAGCTGAATTGGAAAATGAAAAATAAACAAAAGAAAAAGAGGACAAAAGAAAAAAAAGACAAAAGCACAAAGGAAAGAAAAGAATGAAAGAAGATGCAAACATCAATCACAGTTTAATGCGGCTTGGTTGGAGGTGAATTGAGATCCAGACACGTAAGCCAAGGATCACCCCTGACTAAATGAGTCACGAGATCCAGGATAATCACTGATCCGAGCAGATCAACGCCGACCAAGTAACTCACGTGATCCAGTAGAGTCACATGACACGAATGCACAATTATCAGGTGACTTGAAGTCATCTGATATATTGATCCACCGGCACGACCTCGGCGCTCCTCCACTTAGAGTCGTGTACTGGCAAAGAAGCACACCCTCACTAACTTTTTTTCAGAAAATTTTCTTTGAATATCTTTTCCCTCCATCATACTTACAATCAAAAATGGTATGTACCGAGTTCACCGTGCTGGAAAATGTGCTTTGAGTGTGTGTGACTACCTCCAATCTATGAATCGTCCTTTTTTTCCGGAAGTTTCCGTTTTATCAACTGTGGAACTCTGCATTGAACTATGTTCATCCGATGAAAGCATCCAGAGAATTTTAGAAGGCTCAGTCTATAAAGTTATTGAAACTCGTGAATATATTATCGCATGCTTTACTGCCGCTCACCATAATGCCCTCGACTTTCGTCAGAAATCAAGTACTAACATCGCAGGACACTAAGACTCCAGTTACTCTTGCTAAGGTTATCAAGGTTTTGGGCAGAACAGGCTCCAGAGGTGGTGTTACCCAAGTCAGAGTTGAGTTCTTGGAGGACTCCTCCAGAACCATCGTCAGAAACGTCAAGGGCCCAGTCAGAGAGAACGACATCTTGTGCTTGATGGAGTCTGAGCGTGAGGCCAGAAGATTGCGTTAAGCAACTTTCATACTTGTACAACTAGTGTGCTGTGGCCTGACTGCAGCACTGCCAGTGTTATTAGGTCATAATATAACATATCGTTAATGTTTTAGTAGTTATAGGTGCTCGTAAATGGCGGTCACATATGCGTCACGTGATCGTGCGCTCGGCTTTAGGGCTCGCCCAATCCGTAACTTATGGATGGAATTTGTTCTTATTTTCAGGCGTACGGAATGATTTGAGTGATATTTAATTTCTTTCGATGTCGATGCTGCTTGCTGTTCTCTGAGTCAAGGCAGGGTTCGCTTTGATTGACGGAAAAAAGAGAAAAGACAGTAAAAAGTAGCAGTGGACGCTCCAAAATTGATATGACGAAGAATCCTCCGTTATGTTGAGGGGGAGATATATTCGTGTCTGTTTTCCTGTTTTGAACGCTACAACTTCAACTCTCCATGTGTTTTCTTTCTGTACTTGTTTTAGAATCTAAAATGATGTGAATCAATAATAGCATGGTGGTCGCATTTTGGTTGCAAAATGAGAATCGCAGGATCAATCAAGATCTCTGAGATCTCTTAGAATCGCTAAAGAAGCAACCAGTTCATTTCAACTTCAATTAAAATAATATAGATTAAAGAAAATGCAGGATCACCTTATGAAATACCACTGTTCCTATGCTGACCAGCGTTAAATCACTTAATGAGAATACTATCCAATTCTTTGTAATATTATAATGGCTTTATGGGAAAACCCGTAGTGTCTAATTATCAATTATGAGTCTAAATAATCTTAATAGTAGTATTCAAATATTCGACTATTAGGCCCAAATATCTAAAAGTGGCATGTGTGCTACTCTTTATTGACAATAAAGTAATTTAGCAATAGAACAAACTCTTTAATTCTGTACAATCAAAATCCGTGAGATATTCCAGGATATGAAGGAAGCTTCTCCGAAACACGAAAAGAGTCTTCATCGGAACCAGAACCTTTCTCTTCCAGAGACACTCGGTTGAACAAACATTAGTTTGATCTGTCTTCGAATTATCGCTCTTATCTCCTTATACGAGATATCTAAATCAGGTTTCCTTGCAACACAGATCAGGCGAAAGCTTGAAAATCTAAATTTGGTCGTGAGTATCTGCCTACAATCTTCTTTCTAGTTCAGTGAAAACTTGTGAAAGAAGAATGCCTTGCAACTCGGAAATTTCAAATACTGAGACAAAGGTAGCCAAATATGTACTTGTGCCCCAAGAATTCCCTTTTCTCTCTCGTTTGCAAACCATAGCATTCAATATCCACATTTGTGAACGAAAATTTGCCATGATGATTTTTGCTAAGTTCCGTGTTTATCTTAATGCGAAACAACTGGTCAAATACACATTCGGGAATCATCAAGATCTCTATAGTTCGGCGAGAAGTTTTGGACTTCAAATAGCCAGAAGTATTTATTCTCACCTTAACTCGCTACAGTGCTCTACAGGTTTTCTCAACTATCTTTGCTTGGTTTACCACGATAGTTCCCTATGACTAAAAACTCTGTAATGCACAAATAAAAGAGAACGTTCTTCCCACCCGTCCAGAATTCCAAACATCTTCGATACGTTGTCGGAGGAAAACACATACTGTTAGTTTTCTGCCCATACAGTCTTTTCCGTAGGTGCTGTTGTGTGGAATTTATTTCCACCTCAAAATAGTGGAGATTCATGCCTGTTTAGGTGCCATGAGCCATGAATTTTGAGATCTTTGATCAATTGAGAATAATATCTCTCTGTTGGCCCTTATTGTATGGAAATTACAATCTTGGGAAGCCATAAATGCACAAATTGAATGTTTGAGTGACTAGCATAGTACAGCAGGGTGTAGTTTCAAGTGCTAGAGAAGTTAATATAGATAACATTGGAGTAAATTTTCTCACAAAATTGGACAAATTTCTTCTCTAATGAACCTTATTTTATTCATTTTACTTAGGCAAGCCTCTCGGCCAAGGTATAATAGAGGTCAGTAAGTATGGCATGGTGAGTGCAGCCAATGCCTGGCTCGGTTGATCCACTAGTTACAAGATAAAACTAGCAAGATACTTTCAGATTGCTAGCATCTTTTTATTGTACTGATTTCTGAATTCATCACATTACTATTTGCCTCCCGAATTGATAGCCTACATTGGTAATCTACGAAACGTAATTATTAATAGCCTGTGGTGTGAGGGTATGCAGGATGTAAATACTGAATCACTATTAGATGTCATCTACAACTAATAAACTCATAAACTGCCGTCGCTGGTGGCTGAGATTATTAAATCGGAGAATTAATACTATTTGTAATACAGGTCAGCTGGTTGATGAAAACGGTGTGAATTGTCATGATGTTGCTCCTCCCTCATTACAATTTACACTTCACGGACAGGAAACATCGACTTCTTTCGAGGGAGCTTACTGTAAATCCGCTCAAATAATCCGAAGCTTTCATAATTGCGGAACTGGATCATAATTTTGGAAAATGACTTTTTTGATTTGTTCATCCAAGTTCATGATCGAGACACCAGGAAGTACTCACTATCCCACCTATTAGTGAATGTCTCCTCATTTGCATCCTAAAGAAACAAAAAAAGCAGATGAAGAATAAGAATAATCATCCGAAACAAGTGAGCAGATCAAAAATATAACCTGACCATTGCACGAATCTAAAAGTACATTACCCTCCAGTAGTTCAGCTCGACCTAAACTAGTACACCCAGTGTTGAATTTTAAGGCGCACGACATGATTTAAGATCATACAGTAGCTGTTAATTCATTCATATCCAGATAGATCATTACTCTGGTAGGTATATATTTGAGTCTGTTCGTTCTACGAATGGTTCACTATTCAAATATGTTTCTCTCTCTCCCTTATACCATATGATGGGCAGACCTACGTCCTTAAATAGTTTTCGCCTTGGTGAGATCATCAATGGACCTGATTCGTCTAAGATAAAGACTCCTGCAGAGTCGGATGATCTGCCTCATCATCCCGACGCCCAACTTACCACTAACGCCCCTATTACCCCTAAAGCTCCCAGCTCACGTGATATTGGCTTCGTTTCATTAAGTTGTCTGCTGGTCTGTAAAATGCCTGCACGCACTTTACCTGTACTGCACTGATGTATCCCTATACATCAGTACCTCTTAGACTCTCAGAATCAATACCCAGACATCATCAAGAATAAATGAGAGACCCGTACCTCCTCGAATGCCCTCTAGTTACGTTCAACGTTCTGACTTCGACAAACTACACCTTTAAAAGCAGTAGAAATGTCGGACTTGGAAGACGATTTGTTGGCCCTTGCAGGAGGAGACTCGGGCTCCGAGGCGGAATTGCTGGATATTCCCTTGAAGAGAGCGAGAGATGTCGATGGAAGTCGAAAAAGAGCCAGAACCGCCAGCGACAATGATGAAGACGGGGAAAACGATGACGACGGGGAAGAGGAGGAGGAGGAAGATGGAGACGATGACTTTGCTGCTGATCAGGATGCCGACATGGCCGATGCCGATGAGGACGACGAGGAGGAAGAAGAAGATGAACTCACCAATCCATACCCGTTGGAAGGAAAATATAAGGACGAAGACGATCGCCAGAGATTGCTTGATATGGACGAAATCGAGAGGGAGCAGACACTTTTCGAGCGTTCCCAGGAGATGGACCGGTACAATGAAAAGAAGTACTTGCAGAAGAGATTGAAGCAGCAGAAACTCCAGAATGTCGAGAAGAAGACCCGTTCCTCCAGCAGAAAATCCACCGCTACTGGAGTACGAACGTCGAAGCTGGACAAATTGAGCGAGTTGAGAAAGCAAAGAGAGCAGAAAAGCCGCAGATCGACTGCAGCAGATGACTATAATGACGATGATGATGAAGAGGAAGAGGAAGAGGAAGAAGACGAGGAGCAGGACGATTTCGATGGTGGCTACGGCGAGGACAACGAGGTAGTTTGGGGCAGTGGCAAGTCTCGTTTCAAGCCCAGAAGTCTCGAAAGAGCCACAGTTTCCGATATCAATAAGATCCGGGTGGGCAGAAGCTTCTTGAGCAAGTACCTCTACTATCGCAAATTTGACGACATTATCGTCAAGACTTTTGGAAAGATCAATGTTGGCATGGACAGAAGAACACGGCGCCCAATGTACAGACTAGTTCAGATTGAGGAAGCCATCAACCGTCCCCAGAAACAGTATAAGCTTGGCGATGCAAAGACCGATCTCTACTTGCTTGTGAGTCAAAACAGGACACAAACCAAGGAATTTCCAATTTCTGTGTTCAGTGACGGTGATATTTTGGCAGATGAATTGGACAGATATGCACAAGAGTTGGCCAAGACCAACGAAGACTTACCATACGTGGACGACGTGAACGACAAGGCACAACAGCTCAACGAATTGATGAACAGCGGACTTTCCAATCAGGATATTGATGAGATGGTATCAAAAAAGAAACAAATGCTGGGTGGAATTCGTGCCTACGACGCAGTTTACCAAAAGTCCAGAGTTTTGGATGAGTTGAAGGTAGCCAAGCAGGAAGGAGACGTGGCAAGAATCAAGGAGTTGACGAATAAATTGCATAAATTGGAGGACGTCCTTCTCAAGGATAACGAGAGATCTTCTAAGAGCTCATTGACTGATATGTCGAAGGTGAACGAGAGAAACAGAAAACTCAACCAGACTAACATCAGAAAGGCTGAGTTGAAGTCGTCGCATTTGAAGAAGACCACTGATCTTAGTGACGGAGACCCATTCTCAAGATTAAAAACCAACACAAGAATATACTACGAGGACTTGGTGAACGAAGAGAATAAGAAGGCGTTGCAGGATGCACAGGCCAATTACGACAACATGATTGCCGAGAAAAACGAGCAGGAGGCCAAGATTGCGACCTCCACGTATCGCGTGTTGGGCAATTTCGACAAGCTCATTGCCCTGGTGGATGTGGACTACGTGCCAGTCTTGTAGATAATTGGTGAAAGTACTGACTGGTATGTGGCATGCTGTAATTTAGTCTATTGTAAAATAATTCTCCGATAACGAAAATGTAGTCTATTAAGTGTAGTCTATTAAGTACATGACTTTAAATGATCGAAAGAGCATGTTCCGGTGAAATAGTGCAATTAACCAAATGTATGTACAAGAAATAAAAGTTTCCATGTGCCCTAATACAACTCCCTCAATATCTGTAGACGAAGTTCGAGTCTCTCCTGCTCCTTATCATAGTCCTCCTCGATGTGCTGGATCGACTTGTCGTCATAATAAATGGAATGTTCGTGATCGTAGTAGATGTCGTTTGGCAGCAATTCCAGATAGAACGACTGGACCGACTCGTCTGAAGATATGCTAGAAGCATCCGAGTTGTACAAATTGAAAGGCTCTTCAAGCATGTACGAGTCCTCCAGGCTCAATGGAATGTGTGCCATTCCTGACAAGTAGAGCGATGTAATTTGCGAGTCTGGCACCTCGCTTGTCTTTTCTACCACCTTGGCAGTGCCAGCAGCACGAAAGCGGCAGTTCTCCAACGAACTTGATCGACAAAATGGCAACCTGGACGTGAGCCTAGACAACAAGTTTGGTCTGACCAAATCACAGCCCTTTGGTTTTGAAGCCTTTGCGTTGTGCACCTCGCAGGGAAGGTCGAAAGTCACCGAGCCGTCCAGAGTGTTCTCGTAATAGATCTGGTTGAGACTGGAATCGAATTTTGTTTTCCACATTTGTAAAAATTAAATATAATCTTGCTTAACAAATTGGTCACTTGGCCGTCGGGCCTAATATATACTAATACCCAGCAATCGCTTCGGAGCTGTTTGTCGGATCCGGCAAGATCGGAGCGTTTTAGCCGTCGCCACTTAGACTTCCGACTGAAAAGGGCCACGGAGCCGAATATTCTGGTTATGTGCAGAAAAGGTTAATTACTCAGGTCCAAGTCAACTGAGACGGAAAACAAAGTGGTTTGGCAGTAAACTCCGCTTGTAGGGATGGTTTTCATGTGGTTAAATTGGTTAGTTTGGCTTTGTCTAGATCATTTTTATGGGTGGGTTTTAGAAAGAAAAACTAGCACTCTGTCGGCTCCTCATTAAATGAAACGGAGATGTACGAATGTTTGTGCTTGTTTTCTGTGCATTATCTTTAAACACCGCGCGGCTGACGAA
Source organism: Sungouiella sharkensis (assembly GCA_030567015.1). Classification (NCBI taxonomy): domain Eukaryota; kingdom Fungi; phylum Ascomycota; class Pichiomycetes; order Serinales; family Metschnikowiaceae; genus Sungouiella; species Sungouiella sharkensis. Next base: position 124,820 of record JAJLRN010000001.1, on the reverse strand, counting down.
TGCGCTTATTATCGCCGCACGAATATTTGTAAGCGTCATGTTATACACAAGCCAAATAAAACAAGTTGAGGGTTTGGTGTCCTGCACATAGGATATAAATTGGGCCGTGGGAGGATGTTTACATCATGTGATAAGGTACCGTGTGATCCACATCGTTATAGCACGTGCGTGGTACCACATGATCGAAGCCCTTCTTAAGTGCAGGTCATTTTCATGGCGCGACCCCAGAAATGCCTCGATCTCCAATTTCGTTGGGCAACCCTATTCTTCCCATCAAAATGGTTTCTGCCGAATTTACCTCCAAAGTATGTGCATTTGAACCAGGAATGTTAAAACCCGCACACCATACTAATCCTTTTTAGGCCGAGACTGTCTCGAACTTGTCCAAGCGTCCATCGGACGACGAATTGTTGCAATTGTATGGATTGTACAAGCAAGCTACTGTGGGCGACAATAACACGCCTAAGCCAGGTTTGTTTGATTTGAAGGCCAAGTACAAGTGGCAAGCTTGGGAGGACTTGAAGGGTACCTCCCAGGAGGAGGCCGAGCAGAAGTACATTGACTTGGCCACCGAGTTGATTGGTAAGTACAACTAAATAGCAATGTATGTGTGATTGAATAATTGGTAGAAAGTGAGAGGATCGGTAGGCTGGATGCAGTGAGAAATTGGGGATTGGAGGCAATTGAGGGTGTGAGGCGAGAGGTTGAGTGTTTAGGGCAAGGTTGAGTGATTAGGGCAAGGTTGATAAAGCAAGGTCATCGTTATGAATACAGAGTACACTTGGTCAATTGACAGGCAGATATGGGTTCACAATGTCCTTATGTAAATAGGAATTCGACTCTAGATTCAGACTTTCCATATTTTGGGAAGTGGCGCCTGTGGTATGTTACTTCCTGGAGCTAACAGCATCCAATGGAAGGGATTGCGGAAGCGATGTATATGTTTTTGTGAATGACATCAATTCTGGTATTCCCGGACATAGCTTGCGTGTTTATCCAATATTATAGTATATCTCTAACCACGGTAGTGAACTGGAATACTAGACAGAATAATCACTTTAATATCCTTCAGACATAGCTAAGTTAGACCAGCTGAGTCATCTGTATCAATTAACCCTCCACTTTTCATGTTTAATCGTCGTGAAACTGCTCAATCGACTAGTATCTACAGTCAACTGTCTCTTTCATATCCAATTGCATTCCGTGACTCGTTCTACAGACAACTCTCTAGATCCACGTCCAATTACTCGTGGCCCGTTTTTTCGATTTTATATTTCCCCCGCGGCTTAATGTTGGTGTTCCTTCCGTTTTTCATTTTTTACTCTACTTTTCGCTTCTCCTGCCCCAACATGCCCATCACTCTAGTGCCACAGTCCAACATCATAAACAACGGAATGACAAAGTATGGAACATAAAGAGCAAATAAGTTCCACGTATCCTCTACAGAAAGGCCGTGTGCCTCTCCCTTTGATAGCACATACGCCAAACACACCAAAGTGGTCAAAAAGGCATTGAAGCCGTACACCGTCATCACCACATATATCTTCCTGCTTCCTCGGCGCAAAGCAAGTGGAGCAAGGGTGAAAATGGGCAATTGAACCAACAATTCAAACATTCCAAAGATCTGGAGCCAGAGTGGCGGCTTTTCGAGAAGGAAGTCTTTGTTCACTTGAAGATGAAAGTCCAAGATAAGCTGCTGGACCCAGTGCCTGTTTTCCTCGGGAATCACAAGACATGAGTCGATGACAATGGTGATCGGGATGTGAATGAGGAAATACCAATAGTAGAAAGTATCTCTTATGTTCATTTTGGTAATTTGGTAGTAGGTGAGTGTGGATGTCTCAATCTCACTTAGAGAATTCCCTACGGTATAGAGGAACTACTCAACTAGTTGGGAAAAGTGAATGGACATCCACAAACTTCGGCTAATTACTTTTTCTTTAGTGTTGCTTGCATATTAATTTACTTATGAATTTGTAGAACAAATCCCTTAAGTTCGTAAATCATGTAAATACCATAAGGGCGCCAGCACCAAACCAGTAACCGTATGTCCGCCAAAATCCAAGTCCCTATGATACTATGGCTAGTCTCCATGAAAGCAGGTAATAGTTGCTTAAAAACAAGCGTAATTCACGACAACAATGTTTTCGAAGTAACGGTGTTGGATATGTGGGAGCCAGAGCCACTCGGTTTTTTGTCCTGACGGCATTTTCCGCTCTTGCATTGACAATGGAAGCATCCAAACAAGTCAAAAAAACTATTGAGGAAGGCTGAGGAGAGTAGAAGCGGTCTGAACATACAGAGGGCATGCAACAATCATAGACTTTGCCTCCAGAATAGAAACACCAATGCACTAAGTCTCTCAGGTGGGCACTCCACGCCATACCGATGTCTAACTTAGGCAGTACCAAATCGTGAGAAGCTTTGGATATGACCATAGATAAATGATGCCTATCAAGGACTTTTGCCAACTTCTTCACCAATTGCTCTGGCAGAACCTCACAGGCTCTCCACCAATAGAGGCACAAAGGCGTGCTAAGCATGGGAGATCCAGTTTCGGGAATGTTGAAACAGTTTGAGCCATACTAAGATGCACCAAAGGCAGCGCCTTGCAGGAACCTCTCGATTTTAGAGTGGAATTTGGCTCGCAGTGCCAAGTTATGGTTGCTCGTGCCCACACACCAAAGTAACTCTGCCGATGGAAACTTTCTGTTGCAGTCAATCTCCGTTCGAAAGCGAGCCAAGTTGACGCGAATGACCAGTCTCAGCTCAGTCTGAATTCTTGATTGTTTGGCGCAGTAAGCAAATAGCTCGGCTTCCAACTGTGAGCTAAAAGCAAGACTGAACACCAGTTCGACAATTTTTTGGGTCTAATGGAGAAGTAATATCGTAGCCAAAGTCAATATTAAAGTATTGCAATGGCGGCAGAGGTGTGGGTAGCCTAATCATCAAGTTCGTAATAAAAGACCGTGTTGTCAAAAGCATCGGCAACATTTGCAAAGCAGAACGGTTCACGAAGCTGACGAGAGCACACAAAGCCGAACATACTTCTGTCAATTGCAAGAGCAAATGCTACACTTACAACACATCAAGAGGAGTTAGAACGTACAACATTAGATAAGAATTCATGTGCAACTGCAATGCGGAAGCGAAAGTGATGAGTTCAGAGGTCAGTCAAGAGCATCTATTAAACTTATTTTAACCATCCAGTGCTTTTCACTCAGCTCGAGTTTTGCCTTAGTGCCTTATCGCATTCGCAGTCACCACACATATATCGCTAGCGTTTTCAGTTTGTTTCCTCCTAATAATAGTGAAAGCGAACCACTCGTCCCACAATCATAAGTTGCAAGTTATAATGGCGAAAACAATCCAGGTTGACTTGTCGTGCCATTTCACCATTTCTTCTGGCTGGATCTATGGCTGCTAAATGACAAAGCGAGACTCGCAACCCCACAGCATTATGCGCCATGCACGTTAGACCTTCTCTTGCGCTAATTGCGCACGATCTGTGACACTGAATGTGTCAGACCCTCAAAAATTACCAACTCGGAATGCTCTCGGTGCGGCCACGACTCAAAATGATGGTTGTAAAATCAGCTTCCTGCAATTCACAAGCCAGGATTCGTTTCTATATAAATTGGCTCTCTCTGCCTGGGCTCGAACTCCTAGATATCGAACTATCACTTGCTATACTCAGCCGTCGTAATTTTTACGGTATTCTGTGACTGTTAGTTCTGCATATGTCACGCCAATGACCACAGATAATCCGAAGCACTTGACTGTTTTCATCTTCGAGTGGGCTCAATATTCGTAAGATTCGGCACGCTTCGGTCCGTCATGCGCTGAAACGGTTTTGTTATAGATTAAGTCGCTAGGACTGCAGACAGCTATTTGGCTTCCAGACTCGGCACACTCCGCCATCGACAGACGATGATCTTCGGCACTCTTGAAATTTGACTAAAACTAACCAGACTTACCAACGAAATGTTTCAATTTCTCACATCTCGCTTGCTCCCACACAAACCTCCAGCGGTGTGCGTGAAGCCCCCAAAACGGAAGTTGCACTCGGCTCTATACAAGCCGTTGGTGTGGATCGACTGTGAGATGACCGGTCTCGACGTGGCTAAAGATCACATCATCGAGATCTGCTGCATTATCACTGACGGTAACTTAAACATCATTGACGAAACCGGTTACGAAAGCACAGTTCACGTACCCAAAAAAGTGTTGGACAACATGAACGAATGGTGCGTGAAGCAGCATGGAAAATCTGGACTCACGGCTAAAGTGTTGGCCAATCCTCAACAGACTTTGGCAAAGGTCCAAGAGGAGTTGCTCGCCTACATCCAGTCGTACATTCCTGAGCCTCGGACATCGCTTTTGGCCGGTAATTCCGTCCACATGGACAAGTTTTTCATGATGAAGGAGTTCCCCAAGGTCATCGACCACTTGCACTACCGGTTGGTGGATGTCTCGTCTATCATGGAGGTTGGATATCGTCACAACCCTGCGCTCATGAAGTTGTTCCCAAAGAAGCATGGAAGCCACACGGCCAAGTCTGACATTTTGGAGAGCATCAACCAATTGAGGTGGTACAGAGATCACTACTTAAGAAGTGATGTGCCAGAGGGATTGGAGATTCCTGGTGACAGAATACCATTCACTGGCGACGAGCCTCCGGCCAAGAAAGCCAAAGTGTCTGAGGAGAGTAAACAGCACATGGAGCCTGAAAACGTTGAAGCCCATGAGACTCTGGAGGCCGAGGCAGTGACTCAAACTGTCACCGCTGACAAAGAAGGTAACTAAGCGGTTGAGAAGATCAAAATAACGGAGTCTAGCAACTAACATGCTGGCACTATCCAAGCCTGTTTATTCTTACATAGTATTATTCTTCTGGGTCAGACTCCACCGCCACCTCGTTGCCCAGGAACTTAGCAATAGCACATCTGATCATTTGCCCGTCCACGGGTTTCTCGAGCACTTCGTCAAATACCCCCAGCTCAATGGCTTCCTTGGCGTATCCGGTGATGGCAATCACTGGAGTGTTGGTGTTGACACCACAAGTGTGCTTAATTAATTTCACAGCATCAATGGCCTCAATCTTGGGCAATCTTAATGCAGTAAATATCAAATCAAACTTGACATGGCTTGTAGCACGCCGAATCAAGTTTTCACCATCACCAGAGACAACGACATTACATCCATACTTCGCTAAGATCTTGGCCAAAGTGTGACGAACAATAGGAATTGGCTCACAATACAAAACAACCAACTCAGGCGACGTGTCACTTTTCGAACTCAGCACAGACATTGGCAATGATACGCTTCCAGAGCTGGCAGAGTGAAGCAAGCTTCCTCTTCTCTGGCGAACTCTCATCAATACCGAAGAATATTCCTCATTATCAGAACTAGATGGTGACTGAACCAGCTCGCTGAAACTTTTTTGCAACGCTTGTCTCGTCAATGAGGGTGCAATTAACCTTGGCCTTCCCTCAGGCCCGAGATCAAACGATCCAATACTGTCCCGCTTGGAGATAGATTTCTCCTTATTTGGTGACGAAGAAACATTGGCAACTGGTGAAACCGCACGCTTGAATGGACTTCCTGGATTTATCACAGTCGATGAAATCGACAGTCCTCTTGATTTGGAAAACCCCACGTTTGTGCTTTCCGATGATGACGAAGAGAAACTGTTCCGGTGCTCGTAGTGTTCCGACTTTAATCTGTTAATGACGTCCTTGTTGGCCTTTTCCAACACATTCAAGTTTCTGAAATGGAAAGAACCAAATTCACTGGCGTCCGCCAATTTACTTCCTCTCCTCTCTCGCTTTGAAGACATTGGTGTCGTAGGAAGTGACAAATTCGAAACTTGTGCATCTCCACTGTAATAGCCCTGTGGTGATCCAGCACTTCTAGCCGACTGAGGAACAATGATCTCTTCGTCTGAATCATCTTTTGGAAATTGAGAAATATCAGCTCCTCTGGAGTCAAAATAGTCAGTCGACTCAGGATCGTCCACCACTGGAATAAATGAATCAGGCAGTTCTTGGTAGAGTGTGTCCCACTTGATATCTGTAAAGTATGGATGGTCCATGATCTCTTTCGCACCTCCGTAGCCTAGACGCTCCTCGAAATTTACAGTGAGTAGTTTCTTTATCAAGTCTTTAGCTTCTTGTGAGCAGATTTCACGCTCTTCTTCTCCACTAAGAGGTGGCCAGTCAATCTCACCCTTGAGAATATTCTTGAACACCTTGTCAGGTGTATCCGAATGAAAAGGAGGGTATCCGAACAAAAACTCAAATAAAATGCACCCAATAGACCACCAGTCAGAGTGCTCACCTTGGCCTTTGCCAGCAATGGTCTCCGGAGCCAAGTAGTCTGGTGTTCCTACGAATCTCTTAGTGTCTGTGTCCTGCTCAGGATCATATAGCACGTAGTTAATAGTTTCAGCCTGAGATGTGATTGGATAATCATCATCGACAATTGCGAAGGACAACTCAGATGAAGTTCTCGGAATAGATGGATGAAGATTGGGTGAACCAAATCCACTGCTGTTAGATCCTGATCGATTGTTGTTGGATGTACGCAAGAGAGACCCCGATCGCTTTTTAGCTGAAATTGCGGATTGAGGCGGAGATTCATACGATGAAATTGATCCCAGGTGACCATGCGAAGCCGAATTTAATCGGATCTGATCAGCAGCTGGAGACAATGAAAATGGAGTCACAGACAGATTTCTCTTGTGATTGTTTGGAACTAATTCTGGGGAGTCCAACGGTCCACATGAAGCCAAAACTAAGGGACTTTGAGGAAGATTGTTGTGCATGCTTTTTCTAAAGACATCAAGAGCGTGTTCAGAAGTACTACTCTTTCTGTGCTGAATTGTTTGACGTCCGATAACACCCATCTTTGAAAGCCCAAAATCAGTCAACTTTAAGTGCCCAGCACTGTCAATCAACAAATTGTCAGGCTTCAAGTCTCTATGGATAATTCCTCGTTTATGTAAATCAGTTACGCCAACAATGACCTCTGCAATATATCTTTTGGCCCACTTGTCTCCCAATGTACCTAACATTTTCAACAAGGTTGCACAGTCTCCACCGTTCAAGTATTCCATCACCAAGTAAAGGTAATCCTTAGACTGGAAACTACTATAAAGTTGAGCCACGTAGGGAGAGTCACTCTGCCTCATCATCACTGCTCTTTCGGATATCACATTAAGAACTTGGTTTTTGGAAATCATGTCTCTTTTCTTTAAACATTTGATTGCAACGTAGTCTCCAGTGAGTCTCCTTTTCGCCAAAAATACCGACCCAAAAGCACCCTTGCTAATAGCTTTAATTATCTCGTAGTCTTTGATACCGCCCGAGTTTGGCTTTGGATTAGGTGCTTGCGAGACAAGTAACGGAGATAAGGGTGGTTTGGCCATAGAGTTGAAGGAGCTTCTGTTCGGAATACTTGGCGTGATAACAGGACTTTGAAATGGACCCGTAGTCAGGTTTACTGACTGCGTCGTCAGGCTTACTGACTGCGTCGTCAGGCTTACTGACTGCGTCGTCAGGCTTACTGACTGCGTCGTCAGGCTTACTGACTGCGTCGTCAGGCTTACTGACTGCGTCGTCATCGGCGGTAATGATAGATTTGTTGCGGAAGATTCCTTGTTCCCAGATTGGGTTGGTAATGTTGGACTGAACAGGCCATTCACTTCAATACGTGCACTTGCAGGTGAGCTTGAATTAGGCAGGTCGTGGCGACTCTTGACATTTTTTTGCAAAGTTGAGTAGCTCTGCTTTTCAAGATAAGGTGCTGGAGATAAATGTCTACGTGGTGTAGAAAGGGATGATCCTCTGGATTCTGAGGATTTCTTCGAAAGGTCAAGTTCGTTGAAAGAGTCAGCAACATCCTTCAAGCGGGGATACGACGAATTAGGCGATAGCGACGATGCTGATCTGTTCACTACTGTGGAATGTAGCAAGTCTCGTGGAGTGATCGATGGCATAGGAGAACTTGAATCCACATCCTTGTAGAAATTATCAGCAAGAACTTGTGTCGGACTTTGAAGTCTCGAAGGTTGTGGAGAATGTAAGTTGCTTGGTTGTGCAAGCGGCAGACTTTTTGGTACCAACGAAGGAGGGGAGACGATTGATTGAAAGACAGCAGTGTCTGAATCTCTAGCGCTTGTACTTGTTGAACGAACTTCAGACGACGAGTTTGAACGAGATCTTCTGTATGCCGACAACGAAGGTCTATGCTTGTGCTCTGCAATATCCTTCTCGATTGTCTTTGCACGGATCTTGGAAACAGTATCCTTGACAGATTGTAGCACATACTCGTCCACTTCCTGTTTGATTTTGTCTGAATACTTGATTATAGAGATCAACCTAGTTAGATTGTCGACCTTTTCTGTGACCAATCTTTGGGTATCTTTAACGATGGCTCGAATAGCTAGGTCTGATGTTACAAGAGTCTTCCAACTCATCACCATATTTAATGCCTTTTCGGAATCGGGGGAGAACAGTAGCTCACCAGTTTCCTCTTGCTTGTTGGCAGGATTTATCAACAATGCCTCGTCGCAATACTCCACGAGTCTCTGTAAAATACCGAAAGGGAACTTCTTCGATTTTTGAATGCTTATCTCCATGCCCATCCCAGCTCTGGGTATTGCTGTAGAGTCTGAGGTCATTGTAGGAAGAGCAATACCTTTGTATTCGTGTATGCTTGGAAATGACGAAGTTGAAGAAGACACAGAACTTGCACTTGACAAAGGCGTGGAAGATCCACTTGTGCTTTCATATTGCTGGTTCAAAAGACTCTCCGAAATACGAATAATGAGCTCTCGCTGATCTGCTATCAGATCATGGCACATCTGTAGTTCTTCGGCAACTTGATGCTCCAACAAACACAAGTCACTGTGTTTCTCTATGAACCACGCGGGTAAGCTCGTTTCACAAATTCGACACAACACTGTCTTGGGTTCAGGCACTGAGTCCTCGTCTATAATTCCCGCTTCTCTCAAATTTAAAAGGTATCCTTCAAAAATTTCTGAGCCAAAGCCAAGCAAGTCGAAAAGAGCAGGTGGAATGGTCAATTCAAAGTCGATTCTCACGAATGGCCGCACCGTCCAAATTGAGTGTGTTGGGAGGTGCGTTTGAGAATCATGTATCATGATACCTTGTGCCTCCAACTCTATTATGTCTCCATTGTTAGAGACCTGAGAGCTCAAGGTTGACAGTCTTTCATCGTGTTGGTCATGAGAAGTTGCATGCTCATCAGAAATGGATTCGTCCTGCTGACCGAATTCATTGATATCCAGTGAAATTGCCGGAGAGTCTGCCAATAATGCAGGCGAATCCTGACCAGACGATTCGCTCAATTCCTCGTATGTGACATCATTTGTGGCAGTGACAAACTTGACCTTATAGGATGCACCGTCTTGCACCATTTCGGCCACTGCATCGTTGAAAACATGCAAATCCGCGTCGTTGGTGCCTATTAGAATGTTGGAGATTGGCTTGTTCAAGATCTTCTTAATGGACGTGCCCACAAGCGACTCCCAGTTCTTGCTCACGTATCGTAGGTTGCAATCCATGTCTAATTCCATCACAACGGTAGGGTTGTTGTTGGAAGCTAGTCTCAAGTCGAGTTGGTCATTATTATCCACAATCGATAACGACGATAATGGTGGGGTGCTTCTGCTGTCGAGAAGCGCTGGGATCTCGCACGGCGACACAGACCGTTCTAGCTCACGTATCTGGGCATCCAGTACTGTGAAACCCGGATCGTGGAACATTGCTGGTTGTGGAGGGCAAATATTCTCCATTGTGGAGAAAGTGGCCTTGGCTAAACGGGTGAGAGAATGGGGGGTAGTTTTCACAGGCTGAACGAGGAAAAAATAATCAGAGAAGCCTCCCTTAAAAATGCTGCAAAACCAAAAGGTCGGCAATGAAGTGCAAAATATCAAGAACAGCAGCAGTCAATTGAGTAAATACACCACAACTTTGTAAAGACAATGTTGAGTGAGAGATCCTGGTAATCCAGTATGCAAGCCGGACCTGCCAAGCCGCGCAGATCAGGAAGGTGTCATCATGCGGGCGGAAAAAGGTTTCCACAAATTAGCTGCAAGAGGCTGGGTTTACGACAGCAATTACAACGAAAATAAGCAGAGAATGCAGATTTGAAGGCGCACTGTACAATTAAAGCTGAATTTTTTACGTGAGCTTTCATGGTTGGGATTGTGGTCCTTTTATATTTTCGGATTTTGGTAAGAGAGGTGCGAAGTGCGAGGCCATGTAAGATATCCTCAGGTAAACTCATAGACATTACAGAATGATCAGAAACGAATGAGAGATGGATAGCGATAAAAGAATTCAGAAATATCAATTGAAGGCAACATTGAAGTAATTGAGAAAAATAATAATTACACCAGGAAGGGAATAGGGGAAGGCTATCATTAGATAAAATTGGGTCAAAAGATAAAATTAGGTCAATAGATAAAATTGGGTCAATAGATAAAATTGGGTCAATAGATAAAATTGGACTAACAAAGATAACCCTGACAGAATATAAATACCTACGACAATATAAATATACGGACCAACTATCAATAGGTCTAGTTCCGTTTTCTTAACTTCAACATTCAGGTTATCAATAAGCTCTGAAAAATGATCAACTTCACAATGTCCTATGGGTTTTACTTTCTACACTCACTTTTCCTATAGTAAGGTGAGCCATGACTTGACCAGATCCGAAAAACTCGGATTGAGCATCAAAATTGAAAGATTGAAAAATAGATAGATGAATAAATGCTGGTAGGAGCTGCTTGAACAAATAATGCATCAGAATTGTCCAAAACAGCCCACACGCCACTTGCCTCCACCCCCACCCGGGCCCTACTACACCAATTACCGGTATGATTCAAATTACTGTACATGTCAACACAGGGCACCGCTCACCCTGTCGAAGAATTAAACTGTGTCTCGCCGGACACATGTCATTAGTGACGCGAGATCGAGTTGGATCAATCCCGCGGTGTCGTAACGTCGTTAAAAGTTGGATTTTAATCGATGCTAATGTCAATCAAACTTGCATACCACCGTGATACTAATTCGTAAAGGTGAAGCCAGACTCTCCTAGCGATCTCTTCTTGATGGACTCGAGCAAGTCGCAGTTCTTCTCCTCGTTCTTCTGCAAAATCAACTGCTTAAGGCACTTGTTCTCCATCTCCAAGGACTTGATCTTCTTCTCAAGCGAGCTCAACTTCTCTTGCAAGTTGCATGCCTGCTGCTCCATCTGCTTCTCCTTCAACTTCTTCTTGATTCTGAATCTCGCACTGGCGGCAGTGTTGCGTTTTCTTTTGATCTCTCCCAGCTCAACCTGCTTCAAAGCTCCGCCTTCGTAATCGCTCATGGTAGGGGTGGCCATGTCTGCAGCAAACGGACTGTTGGTGACGCTCTCACCGATAACTCCAAGCAAGCTAGGCTCTATAATCTCATGTTTGACCGGGAGTGGCTCTTGCTGGCTCTCGTAGAGACCCTGTTGGGCTTGCTTCAGCTGCTGCACCTTCAGAGGAGCTGGGAAATCGCTGGAGAACACATCCAAGTCAAAGAAGTCCGACTGGGAAAACAAGTCCAAATCGTTTGTGTTTTCCTCCGGCGACACGTTGGTGTCAAAATCGAAGTTTAAGTTAGCCAAATAGTCTGTGGGTTGAAAATTCATGATTAACCCAAATGTGGTTCTCTTTCCAATCTGTGATGAAAGAAAGTGTGGATCTCTAAAGGTGTGTCGGGATATTTTAAAAAATTTTACCTAAGCCGAAAACGGTATGGCCGATTCCGGTAAGCAATTCCAGAATTAGTCATCTTATCCTATGCACGACCCCGTGGGAGACTGTGCCTTGCTTCCTGCAGGTAAGGTGCGTTGGATCAGTCCGCAAGGCCGGTTCTTACATACACAGAATATGCGTCCACTTATGTCTACTGCCAGATAAGTAGTAGCCTTAACATTTTGTTTGTTCCTCTAAATATCCAATTAATGTTTCCCATCCGTTTCCGTGTAGTCTTGTCTTAATGAATTGTTTCTTTTATCTTTCTGTGTGTATCTCCTTTTCAACCTTGTAATTCCTCTTCCTGTAAGTATCTCTATCTCCATTTTGCTTTTATCAGTGCTTTAATGGTTGAGCGTATCCACCAACGACTTCAAAACAAGTGACTCACTGTTATCTGGGTGGCTAATGGACTCTTCTTCAAGTCGTCCTCCTTCGCGGTAGTTGCGTGGGACCCCAAACTCCAGCACGAAATCGCTTTGCAGCCGTCTGTTATACACGGGAATTCCAGAGCTGTACGAAAATCTCCGCTCCACGATCATTCCTGATCCTTGTTGACCACCTATAGATGACTGACCAGTAGATTGTGTAGCTTGTGATTGGGCGACAGCATGAGTAGTCCCAATATTCATGTTAGCCCCGTTGGCTTCGGTAACGGTTCCAGCCCCGCTAGAACCACCTTTCGCACCGTTCGCACCCGCTTTATGACTACTTCCCGTGTGGTTGCCATTTCTACTCGGAGCAGCAATCTTGGAACCCTTGCTTTTTTGATGTTGGGGAACGTAAGGAATACCGTTCACGGCACACATCCAGATGCGTGTTTTGTAGATCCGGAACAACTCGCGAACAAGGTCTCTAAAATCAATTCGCTTGGAAGTTGAATAGTAGAAAATGAGTTTTCTCCGGTCAAATTGGTACTCAGCATCAATGAGATTCATCTGCATCAAGTCTGATGAAGTCAATGTGCTTTGAGTGTCGCCTGAGCTCAACATATTGGTTGTCGATGCGATTTTTGCCAAACACAAGCGACATGCCTTTTCCTCATCTTGTTTCTTGTTGAGAATCTGCAATATTTCGTTAGGCTGTGCCAAAGATAAGATCGACTTTGGAAAGTGCAAAGTGGGTGGAGAGTTGGCACCATGATGGCCATGGTGATTTCCACCAGTGTTTTGGAGAGATTTCACAGACAAATCATTCACAGTCATGTGGTCACTAATTGCTGCCTGCTGCTCCAAAAATTGCAAAAGTTTCAAAAGTCTAGCTTCGTCAATAGAAATGTTCATCTTGACAACCTTACCTAAGTCGCGGCCTCTATCTGCTTCGACAATCACCAAGTCGCCAACCTTCAGTGACTTGAGCTCTTTCACATTATCAGGCATGCAAAAGACATCAATACGGCCAGCTTTGAACCCAACAAGCACCAACAGGTAATTACGCAACAGATTCTCCACGGGAAACTTTGGGAGTTGGTACAGGTCGCCCAAATATTTCTCCTCGTCAAAAAAGCGTTGCTCCAAATATTCAGTGGTCACCTTCACTCTCTCATGCGGATCTGCTGAGAAGTACTCGTGAACAGCGGCGATAGTCTGGGGATCATCGTAATCTTGCAGTGCTTGAGAACCCAAACGAGGCGATTTCTGATAAGTGCTTGCGTCAGTTTGACTTCTAAACCCTATGCCTTCACCATACGAATGCCTACGGAGAAGGCTTGATTGCAGGTATGGTGGATTTAAATTCACACCATGCATAAAAGAATTCGAAAGCGACTGCTCAGGCGCAATATTTGGCGGAGCAAGAAGTGGTGCTGTGGCCGATGACATATTCTGCACTGGTGCAACACCCGTAAGCGGTTCGAACGGTGTCAATTCCGAAACAAAATTCTCCTTTACTTCCACAGGGAACGCTGTGCGCCAGGGTGAATCATTCCACACGTTTGGTGCCATATTCTGTTGGGGGTAGCCATGAGACTTCCCCTGCAGCATAGGAAGGTAGTTCTTTCCCTGATTAGACGCTTTTCTTGCATAGCCGTCAACAGAAAACAGCCGGGAATGAAGCGAGCTAGTCGTGATTATGTCCAGCATACGCCGTGATGGGCTCCATTGAGATGAAGAACTAGCGTTCATATTCAGCATACCACTAGCATAAATGCGTTGATTCTGGTTCTGGTTCTGGTTCTGGTTCTGGTCCTGGTTCTGGTCCTGGTTCTGAGCAAGATTTTGGCTCTGAAGAAAACTTGAGATTTGGTTTGCGTTTGAATTACCGTTGTTGATTTGGTCTAAAGCGTTATACTGGCTCTGAGCAGACTGTGCCATTTGCGAGTCTCCTTGACTAAACAAAGAGACATTCTCGGAAGCAACATTGAAGTCAAGGGGAATGGCTCGTTCTGTCAAGAAGGCAGGGCCCCATATGTTGGTCTCGTACAATGACAGCCGACGTCTCGAGCGAGGATCGTCGGCTGTATAGTTATCATAGACAGTCTTGTCAGGGGAAAATGTACCGTACATTTTGGTCTGGATGGATTATGACCGGAGTGATCAGTCACAGGTGCAAACCAAAGAGTATGAAGATAAATAAAAAATGGTGAGTTCAAGGGGTGTACTCAGATTAATCTCTAGCAGGATATTTCAAATATTTGGGATATGGCAGTGCCACTTTAAAACATACGGTATACGATAAAATGAAGTGACCCCCTCCTGTATGGCACCCAAATGAAGTATGGAATACCATTTGCAGGACTATCATCTGACTTGTGGGGCAATGGACACACAGAGTTATTAGCCCGCGTGAGGGGACGGGCCCAGAGGTGCGGGTTTCTTTTTCCTCCTGCCGCTCACTGACGGAACTCCAGCCCCAACTGACTAGGGAGGGTCGTGGTATGTGTGAGGAGTTGGTGAAGATGTATATCTAGTTGCTATTTTTGTAAGTGCGATCTCGCTCCATGGCCTATTTCTGTTCGAGGTGCTATGCAGGGTCTTATGGGCCACTTGCGACGCTTCTCTGCCGTCCGTCATGCACGCGCCTTTTTGTAGGAGGTTGGACCAACTCGCTACGGACATCCAATGGAGCAGGTGTCCGTATATGCTCGCGATTGCGACCAAGAGAATATTGGAGCATTCAGTTGCAGCTAGTTTGCGCAGATGTCATTTTTATTTATCGTATTTTCTTTCGACAAGTCACCCGCACGTTTTTTTTCTTCCTAAACTACTTAATTTCATGTCCAGCTTGTCTACACCTACAATTTGATAACCTGGTAATCCGTGCAGAGACCTGATATACTGGAGTAGGTCGCATCGGCGCATTCGTCCAGGAATGATGTAACCGCCGGTAGGCAAGCCATTCGTTTGTTTGCGTGTAGATTTCTGAATAGACCCAATTTTTGGGCTTCTTAGAATTCGGTGGCAGCGCACTTCATTTATACCTGGTGGCTCTCGTTTTTGCAGCGTTTTCGAACCTACGCCAGCCATTTGCCTGGGAAACTTTTTAATCTTTTCTCGACCACTATTTTCTTTCCGCATTTCTGTTTGTCCTTGTTTCGCTTCTTTGCTTTGCTATGTCTTACTGGAGCTGCCTGAGTATGGGTCTGTTGTTGCCCTTAGCTTTGCTGTGTCTTTTTATAGCTGCCCGTCTCTGGATCTGTAATTCCCCTTTGCTTTGCTTTCTCTTTTTATAGCTACCTGTCTCTGGGTCTGTTGTTCCCCTTTTCGTCCCAGCGCCTTTTCGTATCTTTCTCCAAACCCTTCCATAATCCCAATCATCGTTGCCGTCCTCTCCTACTGCTCTTTCTTTCTTACTTTTACTCCTCTCTACGATGTCCCGCATATTTAGACAAAATCAAGTGCTAAAACACAATTACACGGCGAACTAAACTACACACGCTCCTTTCATCACTGGTACTGTTGCTGGTTTGGCATTCCGCCATTGGGCATGTTGCCAAAGTACTGGTACGGGTCGTTGTACCCGCCAGCCTGTGGCATGGGCAATCCGCCCTGAGGGTGTCCTTGGCCCTGATATGGCATTCCGTGAGGCAAGTGTGCCGGTGGCAACTGTTGCTGGTGAGCGGCGGCAGCAGCAGCCGGGTGCTGGTGCTGGTGCTGGTGTGGTTGTGGCACCTGTGTGTGTGGTGGTTGCTGCTGTTGTTGTGGAGGAGCTGGGCTCTGGTCGGGCAGCTCCTGTGAGTTGCCATCACTCTGGTCACCCTGGTCATCTCCCAAGCCTTCCTCGGGTGCGTTTAAGCATGCCTGAATCAAGTTCTTACCTTCCGACTTCGTCACCAAAGGCTGTAACTTAGGGGTGGTGAACGTATACACAAGACCCGTCTCACTCACAACCAACAACAAAACCTGAGTCCCAGTCAACACGGACAACTCGTAGGCTTTCTTCATGATACCTGCTTTTCTCTTCGAGAACGTGATGTGTCTCCTTGACTTGTCCTGAATAAACTTGATTTCAATTTTTCTTCTCTCCTTCTGCTGTTTGCCTCCCGATGGCTCATCGTCATCATCATCATCAGCTCCGACTCCACTAACGGATCCCCGGTTGAATTGCGTGCCGGGGGCCCCACTTACGTCGTTGTTCCCTTCCAATTTGGCTGGATTTGTCACTTCAGACATGGCTGCGTGTTAATATTTTGGTCGAGAAAATGAATTACTCCGGTCGCCAATTGCACCATTCCTCCCACACATTGTTTACTGTTTCTTCACTTTGTCTAAGTGAGACCGTTGAGGTCAGCTTATTCAAGCTGTGATTAAACTGATATCAGTGTATCGTCCCTATTAGGAAGGTTGGCGTACCCAATTGGGTAACTTGTTCTCAAAAAAATCATCATCAATCTTAGACCAGTAGACATGTTGAGGATAGCTCAATCCATCTCATATTGCATATGCGGACTTCATGGTGCAACACAATGATAAATCTCCCGGAGTTATGCCAAATTATACATACTCGTGACGTTTTATAGGATGTCTTATCTTCTTGTCTATCAAAACAACTCGGGGAAATTTGAGAATTTACTGTTTGTGGAGGTTTTGTGTGGCGCACGACATCATGCCCTTGATTACTCAGTCTTTGAGTCAATTTACTCGTGCTCCTACCGCTCAGATACGAGAGATGAACCCGAAAATAATCCGTTCCTATTTACTCTAAAGAAGCTTTTAAATCACTCTTAGTATTGCTATTCCGTTACCATCCAGCCTCAGTCAGTGGATTTGTCGTGGGTCAGCAGTGATTGTGGAAGTTTCCTTATTTATTTGACGTGAGTTCTGCACTCAGTTAGTAGTGCAGCGGAGAAATGGGGCTACTAGAGGAAGTCGGATAAAATTGATATGAAATCAGGCAACTTGCTGTCGGCAGGAGCCTTCCAGAAATTTGTTAGTTGTTACTTTTTGAATATTCGATGCAGCTTTCCCCTTCTGGGAAACTTGTGTTCCATTCTTTTTTTGCAACTTCAACAAGTGCATTTTGAGAACGCGTTGTTTTAGTATAATTTGAGGTTGATGTCAACTCTTTCTAATTCTCCTTCTCGACATTGCTCAAGTTGTGGCCATTCTCAACCTCTGCAACTTTCTCTTCGACCTCTTCTTTCACATCTGGCCCTGGTGTAGCTCGAGGTGTTTCAGCTGGTGTCTCCTCTGGAGTTGGCACCACCAAATCTTCCATTGTGAGCTTGCAAGCAGTCAATGGAACTAGTTTGAAAATCTTGTCGATCTCACTTCTCACAACCCGGTGGGGGAATTTCTCTTGCGGCTTGTGAGCGGTTACTAGAAGAGCTCGGAAAAGTTTAGACTTGGTAAAAGCTATCTTTGGCACGTCCCCCAGTGCTATAAGCTTATTGACTTCTCGAAGCTCGTTGAGCAATTCGTGCTCATTCATCTTACTTTCTAGGAGAAGCTTTGGAGTGATGGATTTGTGCTTAGCCAATAACTGCTTGTTATAATAGGCCAACGTCTTTGATAGTTCACTAGCTCTTGGAAACTCGACAGAAAACTCTTTTTGCTCTTTCTCATCTTCAAAGATGAAGTCTCCAGTAACAAAGTCAAAGTCATCCTCGCCAATGCCCCAGTCTGAATCGTATTCGGGCTCAGGTTCTGAGAACGATTCGTCCAATTCTCTTTCAAACTCCTCATAGTCACCATATCCTGAATCTTCCTCCTCGCTGGCCGCCACTTTTGGTTTAGCTTTCGACTTTGATTTCGAAGTTTTTGACTTAGAGTTTGATTTCGAGTTCGTTTTTTCGCCAGCATTTTTGCCCTTCTTGACAAAAATCTTGAGTTTTAATTTCTTCCTTGGCGGCTCCTCTTCATCTTCGTCGAAAATGTCTTCTGTTGTATCGGGTACATCAGGAGGTGGTCCTGCGGAACCCCATTTATTGAATTCTCCCATGTCAGGTGGGTTTTGGGCCAACTTGTATGCGTCGATCAAAGTATCGTGTTTCTTAGCATTGGCTCGCTTGTCCAAGAATGCGTCAATCTCTTCCTTGCTTAGTAGCTTCAAGTCAGCAGACTTGATCCAGATGTATGTGTCATCACTGAAAAACCTTACTGGCACCACTATGAGTGGTTGTTTCAGCTTCCTAGCTTGCTTGACAGATTTGGGGCGCATTTGCTTTATGTTCTCAGGCAATATATCATATGCTAAGACCATTGCTGGCCATGCACGGTATCCTTTCACTTTAGCCAACACAATGGTGGTCGGCTCAAGTCCGAGCTGCGCTTGGAGAATATCTGGATCATTTGAGTATTGGACGGAATCCTCCGTTGCGTTTGACTTCTGTGGTGTTTCACCTATGGACGCCTCATCTTTTGGGGAGCTTGGTATATCCTTAGCGACTGTCTCTCCCCGTGTCTCGCCGTCTTGCGATTCTGACATTAATTGTATGCTTTACTGACCAGTATGGACAATTGGTCGTCGCATTGACAGAGTCCCCGACCGCGCATTGTGTGCCGGCATACATAAAATAGAACTGGTGCTTGTATTACAGTATCTGTGAGTAGGTTGGCCATTGAGCGTGACTCAAGTGGATTTTTTACATTTCACAAGTTGTCTTTAGCTCTTGTTCAGCCAGCCAAAATTCAACAGTGCGTTGCGGATTATACGTGAGCTCTCACACCGCCGTGCATCTCGCTTTTCGTCTATGAGGAATCAGGCCTAGTTGTAGGAACAATTTCGGGTTTGTGTTAAACCCTGAGCAGATATTCTTATATCAAATGTTCCATTAAAACAACTTCATTTCCTTTCGATGCGTATAGGTCGCTACCAGACCATTTCACGGTGGCCACAAGACCATCTCCAATGGGTACATCAAATCTATGATGACATTCCTTTCCATCGTAATGAACCACGCAGGCCTGTCCTGATTCCCCTCCGCAGACAATGTCTAGCCCAGAAGTGTTAGAAGACGCAATGTCGCATTTGACTCGGTGAGTGAATTGCCCATCTACTTCGTACGAAAACAAGTAGTGTTCACTTGTTGAGCCAACACCACAGACTTTTCCCGACTCCGAAACACAGACAATATCTCCTGAAGGACCGGCTTTCAAGTCTAGAATTGCATCTTTTCCTGGCATTTCCCATTTCTCTTTTACCTGACCGCGAAGGTCTATCTTGTAAATGTTCCCGTCAGCTCCTCCACAGTACACCACAGTACCTTCAACAGCAATAGCGTATAGATTGTCTGATGCAATTTGCTGAGACATTGCAGGCTTCATATTGTGACTTCTTATATCAAAGAGGCTCAATTGGCACCCATTGCCTGCAGCAGCCAACAAGTTCGCAGTGATGAATTCAGCACTATTGGTCACGTCTGAAGTGGCATAATGTCGGAGCCTTGTTCTACCAACGATATCCCAAAGCGAAACTGATGAGCCGCTCGCTGCCAAAATATGCTGCTCCAATGAACTCAAAGATGTCACCGGCATATGTGAGCACTTCCCCATTGAGTTGGCTGCTACCGGCCGGGTCAATGACCAGCTTTGTGAAGAATTTCGAGCAAACCTCTGCGGCGTCCGGTCAAACCGGAGAATTGACAAGCGAGACTCGGAATCGCCTGTGACGACGAAGTTGTCAGAAATCGGCACGAACGCAGTGACAATACCAGCGTCCATCGTTGGTAACACTTGCGAGCTTCCACATGAAGCCTCATGCAGGTGCCATAATTGGCGCTAATCATCAAGTGATCCATCAGGGATCGAAAAAATTACCACGGGGTGATTCGAACTTTACAAAAGGGGTAAGCCTGTATTTCCCCATTCGGTTAGATATGTTTGGTTCGGAAAGATAAGCAGATCAGGGAATTTTGGTGACTACGGTGGAAGACCCGGCTATCAGATAGGGGAATCTATGCGATGAGGTTGAGTTTTTGGCCCAGGCAAGAGGTTGGAGGCCAAATCCAGATGATGCGGCCAGAAGCTAATCCGAGAATAATAACCGTATGTGGTCAAGTCACGAAAGCAATGAATAAAACGGACTGCTTTGCATTGCAATCTACACTCCCTCCTCGGAACAATTCCTATGCTGCTTTGAAATTATTTTTTTTCTGACCGCTCTGTTGGCCTCCGGACGAAACTATTTCCGAACCCGCACCATTCCATGCATCGTAAACCTCTACTTGCTGCACTCCTACTAGCTGACCCCTCCTCAACTACTTACGGCCCACGCAGAAATGTTGAAAGGATTTTTGAGCTTCTAAAACCGCGCGAACACTGCTCGATTTCGCTTACTACTAAAATCCGACTCTGCCAGCACTCAATCAACAATTATGGAAAAGTTCGCTCGCCTCCCGCATCTGGTAAGGACAGGGGGCAAGCCATATTTCGCACTATTTTATTGCCTGATGACATGCACCAGGTGCTTTAGTGGGGCAGTACAGGAATAGTTTGGGGCAGGAAAATTATTGGGCCAGGGTGAGAGACCGGCAGATATCACTTTGACCCCATGCCTCACTTAAGTAGATTGCGTTCCTCCTTTCCTTTCTATTCCAGGGATATTTTTCTTCTGTTTACCAGCCATTGAGTGTCAATTGAGTTTGGGATCCAGATATTACATCTTACTGCATCGCTATTACTTGGGAACCCTTACACACCCCAATCGCTAAAGAAATTAGACAATTTACCATGGGTGATTACTTGACTCCCTCAGAGATGCCTCATCCTAAGTTGAAGAGGACCAACACCGGTTTCACTCCCAATCAGATTATCGCCTACGATGCTCAGATCCCGGAGTCGGCCAAGAACATCTGGGGTAAGTACTCCAAATTAAAGAAGTTGGAGAGCTTATCCAAGCCAACTGCGGCTTCCTCCATTGATAAGGACGAGTTTGAGAAGAGCTTTGTCAGTCATGTGGAGTTCTCTTTGGCCAGAAACATGTACAATTGTGACAACTTGGCTGCTTACCAAGCTGCTTCTGTGTCCATCAGAGACGCTCTTTTGCTTGACTGGGCCAACACCCAGCAAAAGCAAACTATTCACGACGGAAAGCGTGTCTATTACTTATCTTTGGAGTTTTTGATGGGCAGAGCCATGGATAATGCCTTGATCAACTTAGATTCGCGTGAGGTCGCAGGTGAGGCCTTGGGTAACTTGGGCTTCAATTTAGAAGATGTATTAGAGCAGGAACCTGATGCAGGGTTGGGAAATGGTGGTTTGGGTAGATTGGCTGCCTGTTTCGTAGATTCCTTATCTTCTAAGAACTACTCTGGATGGGGTTACGGCTTGAACTACCAGTACGGTATCTTCAAGCAGCTCATCATTGATGGTTACCAGGTGGAAACTCCTGACTACTGGTTGAAGTTCTCTAACCCATGGGAGATTGACCGTCACGAGATTCAAATTCCTGTGGACTTCTACGGATGGGTTGAGGAGCAGATTGACCCAAGCAGTGGAGTTGGAAAGAAGGTCTGGAAGGGTGGGGAGAGAGTGTTGGCAGTTGCTGCTGACTTCCCTGTTGCAGGCTACAACACATCCAACACCAACAACTTGCGCTTGTGGAATGCAAAACCCACTAACGAGTTTGACTTCAACAAGTTCAACTCCGGTGACTACAGCTCCTCTGTGGCTGCCCAACAACGTGCTGAGTCTATCACCGCAGTGTTGTACCCCAACGATAACTTCTACAGTGGCAAGGAATTGCGTTTGAAGCAACAGTACTTTTGGGTTGCAGCCTCCTTGCACGACATTGTTCGTAGATACAAGAAGAACCACCGTGACGACTGGTCCAAGTTCACCGACAAGGTTGCCATCCAATTGAATGACACTCACCCCACATTGGCTGTTGTGGAGTTGCAAAGAATTTTAGTCGACTTGGAGGGCCTTCCATGGGACAAGGCCTGGAACATTGTCACCAAAACCTTCGCTTACACCAACCACACTGTCATGAGCGAGGCTTTGGAGAAGTGGCCAGTGCAATTGATGGAAAACTTGTTGCCAAGACATTTAGAGATCATTTACGACATCAATTACTTCTTTTTAAAGCTGGTGGAGCACAGATTCCCTGAGGACAGAGACTTATTGACAAGAGTCTCGGTCATTGAGGAAGGTGATCCGAAGTCGGTGAGAATGGCCTACTTGGCAATCATTGGCTCTCACAAGGTCAACGGAGTGGCTGAGTTGCATTCGGAATTAATCAAGACAACCATTTTCAAGGACTTCGTTAAGGTGTTTGGTCCAGACAAATTCACCAATGTCACCAATGGTGTCACTCCAAGAAGATGGTTGAAACAGGCTAACCCAGAGTTGGCTGCCTTGATTGCTGAGGCTTTAAACGATCCCAAATATGAGTTCTTAACCAACTTGGGTCGGTTGAAGGAATTGGAGAAGTATGTCGATGATGACAAGTTCTTGACTCGTTGGGACCGTGTCAAGTTTAATAACAAGAGAAGATTGGCCGAATTGATCAAGTCTGAGACTGACATTGATGTGGACCCTACTGTGATGTTTGACGTGCAAGTTAAGCGTATCCACGAGTACAAGAGACAACAGTTGAATATCTTTGCTATCATCTACAGATACTTGCGCATCAAGGAGTTACAGGCTGCTGGTGTGTCCGTGGATGATATTAAATTGAAGCACTACATTCCTAAGGCAAGTATCTTTGGTGGTAAGGCTGCCCCTGGTTACTTCATGGCCAAGACCATCATTCACTTGATCAACTCTGTTGGCCGCGTGGTGAACAACGACAAGGACATTGACAACTTGTTGAAGGTTGTGTTTGTTCCAGACTACAACGTCTCCAAGGCCGAGATCATTTGTCCTGGTTCCGATTTGTCCAACCACATTTCTACTGCGGGCACTGAGGCCTCTGGAACTTCCAACATGAAGTTTGCCTTGAATGGTGGTTTGATCATCGGTACCGTTGACGGTGCCAATGTGGAGATCACTAGAGAAATTGGTGAGGAGAATATCTTCTTGTTCGGTAACTTAGCAGAGTCTGTGGAAGAACTTAGACACAAGCACCTCTACTCGGGTGTCTCTGTGCCAGAGAAGTTACAAAAGGTGTTCCTGGCCATCGAGTCTGGAACTTTCGGCAACCCAGAACAGTACAAGCCATTAATCGAGGGTATTACGAAGCATGGCGACTACTACCTTGTCACTGATGACTTTGACTTGTTCTTGGGGTGCCAGGACAGATTAGAGAAGGTGTATGGCCATCATGGGGGAGATGCCTCCGATCTGGACCACTTGCACAAGTGGGTGAAGAAGTCTTTGTTGTCTGTTGCCAACATGGGCTTCTTCAGTTCCGACAGATGCATCGATGAGTATGCCGAGAACATCTGGAACGTGGAGCCACTCAACCAGTAAGAATCTAGACGCTTAGATTGTTGTTTATTGTTTACGTTACTAAGTATGCTCTTTAATGGTTGTGTAGTGAGACTAACCTTTACGGCCTGAAAAAAAAAAACTTTTCATTTGTTTTTTTTTTCTAGTGCTTCAGTTGTTATAATTCATTAAACTTGTTCTCCCCAGAGTTCGCCCGAGGCAGTGTTCTATCTGCAGTACGGAGATTTCTGACGAGCCAAAATAGATTCCTGTGAAGGTACGTATCTACAAAAAAACAACTTACTTCTTTTTCTGAGCTACCCGGCCCGCAAAGACTCGACGGCAACTCGCTCAAGATTTCCTCTTTAGGGACTCCACCTACCATGATGTTCCACATCGTTACATTGCTTCTTATGTTGGAGCTAGCCATGGGAAACCCTATCAGAATAGCCAGATCTACGCTTTTCGGCAACCGGGGAACATCTCAGGACCATTATTTGGTGGCTGATTTACCAGGACTCACCGAAAACATTGCAGAGGAAGACAGGCCACTCATGCACGCAGGCCAGTTAGAATTATATAAGGAGAACAATACCCACTACTTTTTCTGGCGGTTTTCGGACCAACACAAGGCGCCTGAGGCAGAAAACAGAACAATCTTCTGGCTCAACGGCGGGCCCGGGTGCTCGTCGATGGATGGTGCTTTGATGGAGTCTGGACCTTTAAGAATCGACAAGGACCAGAAAGTCGTATACAACGAAGGGTCCTGGCACAAGAAGGGAGACATAGTTTTCGTAGACCAGCCCGCAGGCACTGGATTCAGCTACACAGAGGCGTACGACGCCGAGTTGTACCAGATTTCGTATGATTTCTTGAAGTTTTTGGAAAAATACTTTGAAGTGTTCCCTGAAGACAGATACAATGAAATCACTCTAGCAGGCGAGAGTTATGCCGGTCAGTATATTCCGTACATTGCGTCGAGCCTACTTGAGCGCAACAAGCGCGTCAAGGACGAGGAAAAGTACAACTTGAAGGGACTTTTGATTGGCAATGGATGGATCTCACCAAATGTGCAGAGCTTATCGTACTTGCCATTCGCCGTCCAGGCAGGCATGATCAGCACAAGCCATCCAAAGTGGAAGGAGGTTCTTGACCAGCACTTGAAGTGCCAGAAGATTGTCTCTGGTTCCAATCCAGGCGACACATTTGGCCAGAACAGAGTGGTGGACAATGTATGTGAAAACGTGTTGAACATTCTCTTGCAAGTGACCTCAGAAAACAATCAGTGCTACAACATGTACGACTACACGTTGAAGGACTCATTCCCTTCATGCGGAATGAACTGGCCACCTGATTTGAAGTACGTCAACCCATTTTTACGTCAGGATAAGGTCATGACCAGCCTTAACATAGAACACGCCATCCGGTGGCACGAATGCGACCTGGCCGTGGGCACCCACCTCAGAGCTAGGCGCCTGCAGCCTTCCATTACATTGTTCCCTGCACTTTTGCTGGAAGTCCCAATTGTCCTCTTTCATGGAAACAGGGATATTATCTGTAACTACATAGGAGGTGAGGACATGATCAAGCAGCTCGAGTGGGGCAACCAGCGTGGTTACTCGGAAGACTTACTTGTCTACGATTGGGTCTACAATGATACCGTGCTGGGATACATTAAGAGCGAGCGCAACTTGACGTTTGTCAATGTGTTTGAAGCGTCGCACATGGTTCCCTTCGATGTTCCCGACGCATCTCGAGCACTCATTGACATTCTCTACGAAAATGTGGAGACACGGGCGGAAGAAGGGAAGAAACCACAGATGGTGACCCGCCCCATCGGTTACATAGACCACACAGCCACCACTAACGACCAAGAATCGGAGGTGCAGGTTGACCATGGTTTGGACACTGGCATGGCTGCCGGCAATTCCACTACAAGCGGTGCTTTGGAGGAGCAGTCACACACGAGCAGGACCGTGAGGCTCATACAGCTCGCCGTCATTGTTGTTCTAGTGTGGGGTATGTGTGCGCTCTACAACACCTACAAGTCGAAGCCCACATCGATCATCAAGACCAAACCTTCTGGACGGAAAAAGAACGTGCAGTGGGCAGACCAACTAGAGGACGACCTGGAGCTCGTGCATCCCGAGAGCTTCATCAGTAAAGCCTTGCATAAGCTCAAAGGCAAGGAAGGGTATGCAACTGTTCCCCGTGACGATATAGAGATGGGCAGTGTGCCCCGGGACGACGACGAGTTCATCATTGCTAGCGAAGATGAAGAAGAACACAGACCCACGCCTCTTTCATGAATATAGCACGACGATCTCTTTATACCAAGATAAAGATCAAAGATACCCTACAGTTGTACCTTTCCTATAATCGACGCGACCTCGAAGTTACTATACTGCGAGTTTAGATTACCACGACATAACCCAAACATCGCCACAATTCACCCCAAATTCAACCTCGACACTAAATAGAGCTTATGCGGTCAACTTTCCCTAAATTCTGGATTTTGGCCACTACCATTCACACAGCTATCTACAACTTGGTATATATGTGCACGTGATATTATATCACGTGCGGTGAAACTTCATGATCAAAGAAATTTTGAGAATCTGAACCTCTCACTCTCCAAGCATGTTTAAACAGAGTGTCAGGTTGCTTGCGACCAAAGAGCTTTCTGTGGGTATCCCGCCTAAATTCACCTTGGCCTCGCTCAGAAGTTTCCCTTCTTTGGAACCTCACACCTTCGCTCCATACCCCGCCAAGTTCTTGGACCAGCCCTTGAGAAGAGATTTCTTGTGGAGTGCTGTTGTCTACGAGGCTGACAAAGCCCGTGTTGGGTCCGGATACGTTCCTACAAAGGGGGACAAGTGGTTTTCCAACCGTAAGTTGCATCCACAGAAAGGTACCGGTAGAGCCAGAGTTGGTGATGCCAACTCACCCATCAGAGACAATGGATTGAAAGCACACGGTATCAAGGCTCCTCACGACTGGTCGACTGGTTTGCCACTGAAAATCTACAGTAGAGCATTCCGTACTGCCTTCAGCGAGCAGTACAGAAATGGCAAGCTCTTTGTCATCGGAGGCGAGGAAACCAGCGAGGGAGACGGCTCGATCGCCGACTTCAAGTACACATACCCAGAGCAAATGCGCCAGTTTGTGGACCGGCACCAATTGGAGCACTTGCACTTGCTATTCATCACCGACGGCCAGAGAGACAACTTGTTGGCTGCCAGCGAGGCGTTGGATAAGAAGTGTGATGTGTTGGTGAAGGAAGCGGTTGAGGTGAGAGATTTGTTGAAAGCAAACAGAATATACATTGAGGAATCAGCTTTAAACTGGTTTGTGGGCAGACACGGCACCAATTAGGCATGTACATAGCATCAAAATACGAAAGTAAACTATGAGCGGTGTAGCCTGAGGCATCTGTGAGATTGATTTCAATGCATTGATTCCAAAATAATTTTGAGCCAAAGCAATTTTTTCTTCTAATTTTCTTTTCAGAATCTCTTTAAGAGAGTGATTTGCTGCTGCGGTTTATAATTAATTGGACTTCAAACATTTCGCACCCATTTTTACGTGCAACCAAAAGAGCTGGGTCGAAGTGGCATATGGAATAATCATCTAATTAGAAGAGAAGAGAAGCTGGCTATTGCAATTCAAATTTATTCAATAAAAAATTTCAACGGTTAAAGAAACTCAAACTTCAGCTTTATGGCTTAACTCATTAATTGTACATCGTTTTCCTACTTCCCTATTATATAGTCCAGTCGTACTTATTAGGTCTCACAGTACACAGCACTAGGTCACATTAAACGGCGCCAATTTAGAAATTTTCGCTAGCAGAAAGAAGCTTTTAGATCCACAAATGCAAAATTACCAAGGGATTTCTTCCATAATAATTCTCGTCTCTCTTTTCACATTACTCGCCAAATATAATCACCGCATCCTGTGCTCTGAGGGCTCATGCCCTATTCATTATCCATAGCACGTGGTCTTTAATGCGAGCACCACCCTGCACACTCTCCACCCATTCCAACACGCAGAAAAAAATTTCTGGCCTTTAAAATTCTCTCTTCTACTCTACAATCAGAATACCAAAATGTCTTTAGTCGTTCAAGAAGAAGGTTCCTTCCAGCACATTTTGCGGTATGTGAAAATGATATCCATCAATTCAGGACGAGAATTCCGTGTGTTTCCAAGTTAAAGTCCAAACTCCAATGAAATATTTCCATCAACAGATTCCACCATCAAACGCCGTCAGGTTGTCCAAGAGGTGAAGTTTCTGCAGCGGTTCAGCATTATCAGGTATCGAAGATCGTATCCCATTGTATTTTTCTGACGACACAGCACATTCTCGTCCAGTATTGACGGACCATCCACCATGAAAATTTTGTACTAACAATTCTAGTTTGTTGAACACCAACATCGATGGTAGAATCAAGATCATGTACGCCTTGACCAAGATCAGAGGTGTCGGTAGAAGATACTCCAACTTGGTCTGCAAGAAGGCCGATGTTGACTTGAACAAGCGTGCTGGTGAGTTGACTCAGGAAGAGTTGGAGAGAGTTGTTACCATCATGCAGAACCCAACCCAATACAAGATTCCAGCTTGGTTCTTGAACAGACAGAAGGATCAGGTTGACGGTAAGGACTACCACGTCTTGGCCAACAACTTGGAGTCTAAGTTGAGAGATGACTTGGAGAGATTGAAGAAGATCAGATCCCACAGAGGTATCAGACACTTCTGGGGTCTTAAGGTCAGAGGTCAGCACACCAAGACCACCTCGCGTGGTCGTTAAGCTTCCAGCACGGGGAGGTCTACATTACACATGTAATTTAATTTACGTTACTACTAATGTTTGCGAGTCATGGACGTTGACTTGACTGTAGAGTGGCAAGATAGGCGAATGGGGCGTGGTTTAATTTGAGAGTGGAGTAATGAAGTATGCCAGTAGAGCGGAGTTTGTTTTGGCTGTAGGTATTTACATACTCTGGCTTGAATTGGCTTAGGAGTGTCTCGTTCAGTACATAATGATCGACTGTTCAGTATGTGAGTCCAGTATATGACTACCTCTCCACTAGATGGCTGTTACTTCACTAGATGGCTGTCACTCAGTAGCTGGCTTTCTCTCCAGCATATGGCTTTCACTCCAGAATATGGCTTTCACTCCAGAATATGGCTTTCACTCCAGAATATGGCTTTCACTCCATAGTATGGTTTTCACTCCATAATATGGCTGTCCAGTTTATGACTTTCATAACACAATCTTGTGTCTCTAAACTTTCTATAGTCTCTAAAATCTCTAAAATGGGCGTTCTAAATTCTCCATATATCTTTACATTTTAGTCTTAGGCATTTCACCAGAATTCATGATATGAAATAAGCTTAATGTGTAGGCAGTTAGCGAGCGCAATCTAAGTGCTTACTTTGGTGTACGGGTGTATTTCCAACGGTCTTTATTAAGCACATATAGACCGTGAAAAGGTACAGTCAAAAGCGCAAATACTTTCAGAAAATGAAAGTTTGAAAACAGAAATATAATAAAAACCACTGATTAATCACGATGGATTTGTCTTTCACCCCCAGGCAAGTTTCATGTGCACATATATCTATCTGTTCCGTAATGTGCTTCTAGCCCAGACCTGTACAAAGTGTCATCGCATTTTGCAATCATTACTCAGATAAGATTCCGTATTGCTATAAGCTGCCCCACCTTCCACTATATAAGGAACAGGAAACCCTGGGAGAATTTGCTGCTATTTTTGTAACCACGGACACATGACACACGCCGCTTACCCCTCCGCAAGTGACGACGACGACGCGGGTGGCTTCATAGTGAACGATCCAGACAGGCTGGCCAGAGGCAAATCGCTGCGGCGGAAGGCGTCTGCGCTGGTCAAGAGCTATAAAGAGGAGTCGGGCGACGAGCTCGGACGCTTTCTGGATGATGACGACGTGCCGTTGACCACCAAGACCCGCTCAGTGAAGAAAAACACACGTGCAAGAAAGAGAAAGTTGGACTCGAATGGAGACGATGAATTTACGCCTGAAGCTGCCAACGGCATAAAGAGCAAGGACGATAACGAGACAATTGTTAGAGCCGATGAAGACGGCGATGATGACATCGCGTTGATTGGCTATGCAAGACCACATGAGGGCACTTCCCAACAGAATGCCATAGACTTATCTGCACTGGATCTGGAGCCCCAACGGCTCTCTGCGGCACCTCCAACAAAGAAAAAGAAGGCGGCAGCAAAAAAGCCTCGCAAGAAGAAAGAGCCAAAGGTTAAGGTGCCGTACTTTACCAGAACGACCAATAAGTTGTACGAGCACCATCCAGAGCTTAAGGACGTGTTCCCGTACTTGCAGTCTGTGGATAAAATCAAGGTGGAGCGGGCGCCGCAGCCGGACGGAATGACCATTCGGTTGCTTCCGTTTCAGCTTGAGGGTCTCAACTGGCTCATGAAGCAGGAAGACGGAGAGTTTGGCGGTGGAGTGTTGGCAGACGAGATGGGTATGGGTAAGACGATCCAGACCATTGCGCTATTTATGACCGACTTGACTAAGCGGCCCAACTTGGTGGTCGGGCCCACGGTGGCGCTCATGCAATGGAAGAACGAAATTGAGGCACATACAGACGAAGGCAAATTCAAGGTGCTTTTGTTCCATGGAGCTAACCGGTCGTCGGACATGAAGGAGCTTTCGAAGTATGATATCATTCTCACGTCGTACTCTGTGTTGGAGAGTGTTTACAGAAAGGAGAGGTACGGTTTCAAGCGTAAGGACGGAGTGGTCAAGCAGAAGTCGCCATTGCATGCCATCAAGTTTTACCGAGTGATTCTAGATGAGGCACACAATATTAAAGACAGAACTAGTGGCACAGCTAAGGCTGCTAATGACCTACAATGTGAAAAGCGCTGGTGTTTGACAGGTACACCTTTGCAGAACCGTATTGGTGAGATGTACTCGTTGATCCGTTTCTTAAAGTTGGATCCTTTCCACAAGTACTTCTGTACCAAGTGTGAATGTTCTTCTACAGAGTGGAAGTTTTCGGACTGGCGCCACTGTGACATTTGTAACCATTCTCCCATGATGCATACCAATTTCTTTAACCATTTCATGCTTAAGAACATTCAGAAATACGGTATCGAAGGCGATGGACTTACGTCATTCCAGCATATCAGGTTACTTCTCAATAATGTCATGTTGCGGAGAACCAAACTCGAACGAGCTGATGATTTGGGTCTTCCTCCAAGAATTGTTGAGATCAGAAAAGATCGCTTCAACGCGGAAGAAAAAGATTTGTACACTTCGCTTTACAGCGATTCTAAACGTAAGTTCAATGACTATGTTGCCGAGGGTGTGGTTTTGAATAATTATGCTAACATTTTCACCTTGATCACACGAATGAGACAGTTGGCAGACCATCCAGACTTGGTTTTGAAGAGGGTTGGTTCCAATTCAATTGCACATGAGGTCGAGGGTGTTATCATGTGTCAGTTGTGTGACGACGAGGCTGAAGAGCCAATCGAATCGAAATGTCGGCACCGTTTTTGCCGTATGTGTATTTCAGAGTACGTTGAGAGTTTCATGGGTGAGGAGAAAAATTTGTCCTGCCCAGTCTGTCATATTGGCTTGTCGATTGATTTGCAACAGCCAGCTCTTGAAGTCGATGAGGAGCTTTTCTCCAAGGCATCTATTGTCAATAGAATCAAATTGGGTACCCACGGAGGAGAATGGCGTTCATCCACAAAGATCGAAGCACTTGTTGAGGAACTTTACAAGCTAAGGTCAGACAGACACACCATCAAGTCAATTGTATTTTCTCAGTTCACTTCGATGCTTGACCTTATCGAATGGAGGCTTCAGCGAGCAGGTTTCGAGACAGTCAAACTTCAAGGCTCGATGTCGCCACAGCAAAGAGATAAAACCATCAAACATTTTATGGAGAACACACTGGTGGAGATTTTCTTGGTTTCTTTGAAAGCGGGCGGTGTGGCCTTGAATCTTTGCGAGGCTTCTCAGGTATTCTTGATGGACCCTTGGTGGAATCCAAGTGTGGAGTGGCAGTCCATGGACCGTGTACACAGAATCGGACAGAAGAGACCGATCAGAATTACAAGATTTTGTATTGAGGACAGCATTGAGCTGAAAATCATTGAATTACAGGAGAAGAAGGCCAACATGATCCATGCTACCATCAACCAAGATGACGGTGCAGTGAATCGGTTGACCCCGGACGATCTTCAATTTTTGTTCATGAATTAAAGTATACGAGACAACAAGAAAAACATTCAGGATAACTAAAACAGGATTAGAGCTAAAAAGTACAGGTATTTTTCCCTTTCTTACTTCGCTTTATTATATTTATACTTACTCAACCTCAGCCTTCTACCTTATCTCCACGTGAGTCGCAGTGAGTCACATTTCCAGAATGCCTTGAGAAAAATCCTGGCTCAACTGTGAATAGCGCTATATGCACCCCACGTCATACAATTTTCTTCTCCACCTGACTATTTCCCCAACAAGAATTTCTTCAGAAACAGTATGCTTGATTTCTGGTTGAATTACTTGGACAATCCGACATTATCGGTATTGCCCCACGATTTCTTGAGACCCTTAAACGGCAAGTCCGTGGAAGGTACCAAGACATTCACTATCCCTAACAGTTCGGATTTCACTACTGGTTTGGCGATTTTCGCTGCCTTGATTTATAGGCTCACAGGAGATGAAGACGTAGTCATTGCCACCGATGCAGAGAGCTCAGGTGAGCCATTCATCGTCAGATTGAACATCGAAGCTCTGTTAACTTTTGCACAATTGTTGGAAAAGGTCAGAGGAGAGTTCAACTTTAACCAGAAAAAGGTGGAGTACCATAGCTTAGCTGACATTGCTACTGCCATGAAGGACAAGAACGGCTTGGACTCTCATCCAGCCTTGTTCAAGGTATCCTTCCAGCATGCTAGAGAGTCGCAGAAGTTGGAGACTGTGGTGAAGGGTTCCGTGAGAGACTTGGCTATCTTCACCGAAAACGGCAAATTCAGCATCTACTACAATGCATTGCTCTACACTCGTGAGCGTATGGACATCTTTGCTGAGCAGCTTGATCAATTCTTCGCCAAGGTGGCTGCAAACCCAAACGAGGTGATCACCAAGGTCAATTTGGTCACTGAAGCACAAAAGGCTGAGTTGCCTGATCCAACATTGGACTTGGACTGGAGTGGCTTTCGTGGTGCCATCCAGGATATTTTCATGGAGAACGCTGCAAACTTTCCCGACAGAGACTGTGTGGTTGAGACCAAGTCTTTCATGGACCAGAAATCCAAGACGAGAACCTTCTCATACAAACAGATTAACCAGGCATCCAACGTGGTTGGAAACTACTTGAAGGAGACCGGAATTAAGAAAGGTGACATTGTCATGATCTACGCCTACAGGGGTGTTGACTTGATGGTGGCTGTCATGGGTGTCTTAAAGGCAGGTGCTACTTTCTCGGTGATTGACCCAGCATATCCTCCAGCTAGACAGAACATTTACCTTTCAGTCGCCAAGCCTCAAGGTTTAATTGGTTTGGAAAAGGCTGGCGTATTGGACCAGCTTGTCGAGGACTACATCTCCTCAGATTTGAATGTCATTACCAAGATTCCTCAGTTGAAGCTTCAAGATGACGGAAGCATTTTTGGTGGTAAGTTGCCAAACTCTAATGAAGACTGTTTGTCTGCTTACGAACTGTTCAAAGATAAGCCCACCAATGTCGTTGTGGGTCCAGATAATAATCCTACATTGTCTTTCACCTCAGGCTCTGAGGGTATTCCAAAAGGTGTCTTGGGTCGTCATTACTCGTTGGCATACTACTTCCCGTGGATGGCTAAGCGCTTCAATTTGTCTTCCAATGATAAGTTCACTATGTTGTCTGGTATTGCTCACGACCCTATCCAAAGAGATATGTTCACTCCATTGTTCTTGGGTGCTCAGTTGTTGGTCCCAACAGCAGATGATATCGGAACCCCAGGAAAGCTAGCTGAGTGGATGGCTGAATATGGTGCTACTGTCACCCATTTGACTCCTGCTATGGGTCAATTGTTGAGTGCACAAGCATCCACACCAATTCCAACTTTGCACCATGCATTCTTTGTTGGTGACATTTTGACTAAGAGAGACTGTCTCAGATTACAGACCTTGGCTGAGAATGTATACATTGTCAACATGTACGGTACTACCGAGACTCAAAGAGCTGTGTCATACTTTGAGATTGCCAGTAGAACAGCTGATCCAAACTACTTGAAGAACTTGAAAGATGTGATGCCTGCTGGTACTGGTATGTACAATGTACAGCTCTTGGTCGTCAACAGACACGAAAGATCACAAACCTGTGGAGTTGGTGAAATTGGCGAAATTTACGTCAGAGCTGCTGGTTTGGCGGAGGGTTACAGAGGGTTGCCAGACTTGAACAAGGAAAAGTTCGTCACCAACTGGTACGTCAACCCAGAAAAGTGGGTTGCTGAGGATGAGCAGAACAAGACTGCAGCACAACAATCATGGAGAGAAGCATGCTGGTTTGGACCAAGAGATCGTTTATACAGAACTGGAGACTTGGGCCGTTATTTGCCGGACGGCAATGTTGAATGTTGCGGTAGAGCTGATGATCAGGTTAAGATAAGAGGTTTCAGAATTGAATTAGGTGAAATCGATACTCACTTGTCGCAACATCCATTGGTTAGAGAGAACGTCACTTTGGTCAGAAGAGATAAGAACGAAGAACCAACTTTGATCTCCTACATTGTCCCCAAGGATTCTTCTGAATTGAAGGAGTTGAAGGATGAAATTGAGGACCTGGACGATCCTATTGTCAATGGTTTGGCTGCTTATGGTCCATTGATCAGAGACATCAAGAAGTACTTGAAGAAGAGATTGGCTTCTTATGCTATTCCTACCATCATCGTGCCATTGGTCAAGTTGCCCCTTAATCCTAACGGTAAGGTTGACAAGCCTAAGTTGCCATTCCCAGACACTGCACAGCTTGAAGCCGTGGCCAGATTGTCTGCTGCTCAGAAAGGTATCAACGAAGATCAGGAGAGCTTCGACGAGTTAGAGAAGACCATTCGTGACTTGTGGTTGGAGGTGTTACCAAACAGACCAGCCACTATCTCGAAGGACGACTCGTTCTTCGACTTGGGCGGTCACTCGATTTTGGGTACCCGTATGATTTTCGAGTTGAGAAAGAAACTCCACGTCGAAGTGCCATTGGGAGCTATTTTCAAGAACCCAACTATTGAATCGTTTGCGAATGAGGTGAGAAAGTTTGTAAAGGGTGACTTGGCTCAGTTGGCCGACGGCAGTGAACAGAATCATGAAGTTGAGATTGATACATCTGTAACTTACGCTGATGATGCTAAGGAACTTTCTAAGTCTGCTTTGTTGAAGGAATACCCATCATTGGAGGCTTTGGACTTCTCCAAGACAGTCAACGTCTTTGTCACTGGTGTGACTGGTTTCCTCGGTTCTTTCATTTTGAGAGATGTGTTATCTAGTCGTGCCAAGAGCTCTTTCAAGGTCTATGCTCATGTCAGAGCCTCTTCAAAGGAAGCTGGTTTGGAGAGATTGCGCAAGACTGGAAAGACTTTCGGCATTTGGGATGAAAGTTGGGTTACGCATATTGAAATTGTCTTGGGAGACTTGGCTAAACCTCATTTTGGCTTGGATGATGCTGCTTGGACGCATTTGGCTGACACCATTGATGTCATTATCCACAACGGTGCCTTGGTTCACTGGGTCTACCCATACTCTCAATTGAGAGAGGCCAATGTCATCAGTTCGATCAATGTGTTAAACTTGGCTGGTGTGGGCAAGCCAAAGTTCTTCTCGTTTGTTTCTTCGACCTCCGTACTTGACACTGATCACTTTGTAGATGATTCGGACGAGTTGACCTCCAGAGGCTTTGCTGGTATCCCAGAGTCTGATGATTTGTCTGGATCTGCCACGGGATTGGGAACTGGATACGGTCAGTCGAAATGGGCAGCTGAGTACATCATCAGAAGAGCTGGTGAACGTGGTTTGAAGGGATGTATCACTAGACCTGGTTATGTCACCGGATTCTCTGCTACTGGTGCATCCAACACAGACGATTTCTTGTTGAGAATGTTGAAGGGGTGTGCCGAATTGGGATCGTACCCTGACATCTCTAACAATGTGAACATGGTTCCTGTGGACCAAGTTGCCAGAGTTGTCGTTGCTACTGCATTCCACTGCCCTCAGTCTGAGTACTTATCCGTGGCCCAGGTAACTGGACACCCAAGAGTCAAGTTCAATGAGTACTTAGGAGCCTTGAAGACATACGGATACGAGGTTGAGTGCGAGGACTACCCAACGTGGAGAAGCCAGTTGGAAAAATTTGTTGTGGAGGATTCCAAGGACTCTGCTTTGTTCCCATTGTTGCACTTTGTGTTGGACAACTTGCCTCAAGACACTAAGGCACCTGAGTTGGACGACCTGAACGCCGTCAAGTCTTTGAAGATCGACGCCAAGCTCACCGACGAGGATGTGAGTGGAGGTAAGGGTGTTCAGGAGGAGCAGATCAGCATCTACATCAGCTATTTGGTGAAGATCGGCTTTTTGCCAAAGCCTACTGGACAAGGCAAGCCATTGCCTGAAGTTGAGTTGAGCGAGGAGACCTTGGCCCTCATTACTGCTGGAGCAGGTGGCCGTGGCTCTGCCAACTAAAAAACCAAAAAAAAAAAATTAATTGTAATTAGCATAGTTTCGATATACTGGAATCTTTGTATGGCTTGTAATTTATAGTGTGTGCATTTAGCACCTAATTACGAGGCGTAGTACATATGGTCTACAAGCGAAAGTGGAACTGAATAGTACAATGATACTATAACAAGCTTGAGCTAGTTTGGAATATCTGCAACTCTAGCAAATCTATTAATCAGGTATCTTATCATCTTTAATCAGTATTCGTGAGCAATCAGACTACTTCACTTCTCCGGCCAATTTGATCACCAAGAGAATCAATCCCGAAAGTCAACCAAGTTTGCCTACAAAACGAATTCCTTCATGACCAAACCAAGCGTCAATGACATGGCTTCAGCCCTAAGCTCTGGTGGCCTGTCAGCTCAGAGCTCCCTGGCTGGTACTTCGGTGGCCAGACCGATCTTTAGAGGTCTGCCAAAATCTTCAAGACCGTTGTTTCTACATTCAAGACTGTTAAGCAAAGATACGGGAAATTTGCCCAGCAAGGCGAGGTTGGTCGAGCAATTCTACAACGTCGACTCTGCTCAGATTCTGCGGTCGCATGGCGATTTGGCGGCGGTGTTCCGGTCGTCAGTTGAACCTAACGCACTTCCATCAGGTCCAGCGCCGAATATCTTTGATGAGGAAACGCTTAGCGATGCTTTTTACAATGGTCAGTTGATATACAATACGCTCGAGGCGGAGGTGCCCAATCTGAGCGAGGTGGTGGAGTCCTTGATGAACATCGAGTGGATCATCAGCAACGATTCTAACTCGCGGATGCAGAGCATTGAGCAAGCGATTGAGTTGGTGAGTCGGTCTGCACGGGAGCTTGAGCGTAGTCTGGCCCACCGCAAGATTGACATGACTAACACATCGACGTACCAGTTGGCACGGCTCAGCACGTATTTGAAAGAGCTACAGCTGTCAGTGTCCAAGGTGCAGCACGATTTGGCCAACACCACACTCCATCTCAAGGCACAGTACCGAGAGGAGATGAATGCCAGCATGAACAAGTTGGAGACGCTTGAGCAGACACTTTACATGCTCAGCACACGGCTTGACCGGGCTAAGAAGTCTATGAGCACCAGTAAAGAGTTATTAACCGATACCATGCAACAGAAGTTGAAGACACTCGAGTACATTTCTGCCCGATTTGCTGATTATGACCAGGTCAACCAGCAGCGGCGAGTGCGCCAACTGATTGTGGCGCTAGTGGTTTTGGTGGTGGTGGTTATATGTGAGATCACCATTATGAGCCACACCAAGAGCCATTGATAGAGAGAGCGAGAGAGAGAGAGAGAGAGAATAAAAATAAATAAAAGGAATAGAAGAGGGAAGGCACTGGATAAGAGGCAAGAGAATTGAAGGAAAGGATAAAGCAAGAGAAACGAAACTGGGAAATAGTATCAAGTATACGGTCAATGGTGAAAACAGTAGAATGTCCATTAAAGCTTGTAGGTGACTGTGCTTCGGGAAAGAAGCATGGACCAACAGTCACTGTTTTACATCGCTTATTGTTTTGGTCAATTCGGACAAGCCCTGGAACCTCCCGCTCCTTAGATAGTCCCTATTGTCATTTTACAATCTCATCATCTTCATCCCTTATCTTTTTCTTGACAAACTTCTTAACTCTGGCCTAATATGGCACACTGCAGATCCGAGCAAAAACATTGACCCACCAGTGCCTGTTATTTATCCTGCACAAAATACATATCACCAGCTAGTAAACATCGCGCTGATTGACCGTAATCAGAAAGCACTCAAAAATTAGTCAGAAAACAGTCGGTTCCAATACTCCGTGGTGGAAACCTCGCAAAATGTCCGGTATTCGCTAATTTCTGTATACAGTACATTTCACGATGTGACAGCGGCACTTCTGTGCCTTAGTAAATTGCTTTTTCGCTCCTCGTGTTATGTGCAGGTCCAGGTGTGACAGCAGTATCTTTAACCATCACTTCCTCTAGTATTAAGTTGGATTTAGTAGCGGTGCAGCGTTTTAAAAAACCGCCCATTGACTATATTTCTTTCTGTTGCGTATCGCTGGTACGTCACTTTCGTCACGTGACATCTCCAAATCGCCCATCTGCCGCCAATCTCGGTGAGGTCGACTTTGCTGGCACAATACCTTCCTGTTATCTACCACTGAAACCCTTCCTCCTCGGCGTCTCCTCTTGCCGCCATGGCCGAAGTCTATGTGTTGGACTCGTCTCCTCCACGTGCTGTCGGCGATATCGCTGCTTTCCGCGTCCATGCCGTGCTGCTGTTGACCGCTCTAGTCAGCAGCTTGTTTCTGCAAGGAAATAGCGAAAAAGACACAAACCATGCCACCGTGGTGGTGTTGGGTAACACCTTGTGCGGCACAACCGTGCTAGATAACTTGTCTGTGGCCGATGCCACGCTCTTGCTCCGGTACTTTTTTAACCACTTGAACATTTTGGTGATAGAGTCCTCGCTGGTGTCCAGTGACGAAGTAGCGAAGGTAAATGCGGCTGTGGGCCACATCAACAGCTTAATCAGCAATAGGATCTCCCGTGTAGCCACGTGGACCGGCACAGGTGCCAACATCAACGATTTTTTCTCGAATATGTCGAGCAGCGCAGGTAATAATGAACCCCTCGATGTGTCCAACATCATCTCCACCATGTCTTTTGTGGTGGACCACAACGCTAACAAGTCTCCCCTCGTCGAGACCCAGATCCGTGCACTCCACAGTGCCATTCTAGATTCTATAGATTTCAAGGCCTTGTTGGCAGACTCCTCCGAGGCCAACTTGAGCAGGTTGTGCCACTGTGTGGGCCACTGGTCGTTCCCAGCGCACGAGTTGTCCAATGACGATCTCGTATACTGTGTATTTTTGATCTTGACCTATGCATTGGACCACATCCAGAACCAGGGATCTTACCCTGAGTTCATCATCCCCACACCTAATCAATTGCTAGCATTCGCTTTTATGGTGAGAGACACCTACAAGAACGGGAACCCATTCCACAATTTCAGGCACGCTGTTGACGTGTTGCAGGCATGTTTTCACTACCTAATTCGCTTGACGTGCTTACCGCTGTTCAAGCAGTTCGAAGAGGACCCTTGTGCAGACGAGTTGGCCACTTTCACTGGTGAAAAGACGTTACTTCCTTACACTCAATTGGTAGCTGTAGAGACGCCTGTTGAAGCAAGCAAAACCAGCATTGTGCCTCACTTGAATGCCATGCAAGCTCTTGGCTTGCTCATTGCCGCATTGGGCCATGATGTGGGCCACCCAGGTGTCACCAATGCGTTCTTAATCAAGCATTATGCCCCAACTTCACAGTTATACAGCGAGCGTTCTGTGTTGGAGCTGTACCACTCGTCAGTGTTCATCAACAAGATCTTACGCATCAACTGGCCTTCGCTCTTGGAGCTCGAGACAGATCCCGTCAGCAAGTTGCTGTTGAAAAATCTCATCATCGGCAGCATCTTGGCCACAGATATGGCCGAGCATTTTGAGTACCTCCACAAGCTCAAAGAGTTTGAAATGCAGACAGATCCATTGGAGAGCAAAGTGCGCTTGATCGCGTCACTCTTGATCAAATGCGCAGACATCTCCAACGTCACTCGACCACTACGGGTATCGTCACAATGGGCGCTGGTGTTATCGAGAGAGTTTGGCGAGGTGGACATGTTAGATCGCAAATTGACCACCGACCCAAATGCCAAACTCGACGTGGACCACCCTAAGTTGCCCACCACACTTGACGAAATCCTAATCGAGAACCCTGATCTCCACAAGGGTCAGATCTTCTTCATCCAGACGTTTGCCGAGGGTTTGTTCAAGAGTATCCTGGAGCTTTTGCCGGAGTTGAAATACACGTGTGATATAGTGAGGACTAACAAGACGTTCTGGCTTGCCCGAGCCAAGACTTAGGGTTAGTGCCTTTTTTTGCATTGAGAATTGAATAGTATAGGTATATTGGAGTTTGGGCTAAATTTCTCCGGAAAGAGATGCTACTGATAAAGCAAAGTGTTTCAATATTACAGTGTGTCGCCGACTACTTTCGTGTCACTCTACGATATTTGCTGCTTCTGAGGCAATCACCTTATATAGATAATCAGATAGTTGCACTACGGACTAGGGCCTGCACCGAGCCAGTAGAACCGTCCTGCAGATAATAGAGCTTCGTATTGGAAGCACGTGTTCTATGTCACGTGTTTTCCGCTTTCACATCCACGATGACTTCTTGCTCTCCATTTTTTCCTGGACCATAAGTCACCTTCACCTTCACCTTCCAAACCTTCAAAACGTGGGTGCAGTCTTTGGATATTAATTGGTCACCTCTTCAGGTATATCTGTTCCTGCCCCGTGCGCCGCCATCTCCCGCCACTTGCCTGCTTGGTGGAAAAGTTTCAGACTGAAAGATTCAACGACTATGGACAATAACCAAGACTTTGTCTCGCCAAAAGTGTCTGGTGGACCCTTCATCTTGCCTTCTGGACCAATGAACTCAGTGAGTTCCAGCTTCCAAGGTGATCAAAACCGCAACCCGCCACAGAATTACCAACGGAATCAAAGCGTGGGGTACAACTTGCGGCAAGAGTTTGAGGCGCTCAAGGCCGACTTGGACTTAGACTTGAGCAATTCCAACGAGGGAATCAACGATTCGAACGACCGTGACTCTTCATCTGCATCGAGCAACGTTGCGATTAACATTTCGGGATCTACGGGCCCAAATGTACCAGCTAGCAACTCAGCAACAACCTCGCGGGTATTGTCT
Organism: Sungouiella sharkensis; assembly: GCA_030567015.1. Lineage (NCBI taxonomy): Eukaryota > Fungi > Ascomycota > Pichiomycetes > Serinales > Metschnikowiaceae > Sungouiella > Sungouiella sharkensis. The sequence goes on along the minus strand of JAJLRN010000001.1, from coordinate 83,756 downwards.
GGCGGCCCCAGCTTGTTATCACCCATTGGCAACTCTAGCAACGGGAACAGCAACTTCGGGTTGGCACTGACGATTTCCGACAGCTTGCTAAGAGACAGGGCACTCTCTCCCGGTTCCAGCAACTCCAGTGGGCTCCAGGCATTGTTGAACAACAAGAGCACTGGTTTTTTGCCCAACTTAAACTCAGTGCCCAGCAGACCACAGTCTGTCAATGACTTTTCCAATTTGTTGCCCAGACAACGGACACAGCCGTTTTCCCGCGTGCTGACGTCCAACTTCTACCTGGATATGTTGGCGTTCACCGGGTGGATCGAGAACTTGTCTCCGCAGGACATAATCGCCATGCTTGACTACTGGTGCAACAACTTGCCCTTCGACATCTTGCTCACCATGAAGTCCAAGTTGGAGACCCACACGCATCTGGGGTCGCAGGCTCCATCCTTCACCAACGTAGCATACCCTCTGTACCAGGCTGATTTCATGCCCGACATGGACTCTATGTCGCTAGACGATACTTTGAGACATCCTCTGGCCATGTCCCAATCGAGCCTTGTCCAGCCCAAGCCAAAGGCCAACACCTTCCGCAGCCACTTGTTTGCTGACCCTAAGGTCCAGAGACCCAAGCTGGCTGACCCCACCGTGCATAACAAAATTCAGCCAGGTATGACTCTGTCGCATACTCAGTTGGACAGATCAAGATCACCCACCTCCCACTTGTACGAGAAGACCAACTTCTTGCAATTGGCTGCAGCCAGTGCCAACTCGCCACACGGGTACTCGCCAAACCAACTGATGCATAACAGCTCGGAAGATGGCTTGGACTTGTCTGCTACTTCAAAGTTGGGAGCTCTTGCTACCATTAACTCGAGAGTGGTGCTTGACTCCAACCGTAAAAACCATCAATTGGGCCAGAACAGACACGGTGCGCTTGCTTACGAGGAGCTGATCAACAGAGCTGGAAACTCGTCGTCCGTTCCTGCGCCAACCACCCAAAAATATTCGGTTGCAGCCATGGCCGGGCCCTCTGTATCTGGACTTAAGAAGAAAGAGGCCGAATCACCAGTGAAGATCAAGGCTGCAAGCAGTACATCGATCGGGAACTCATCCATGCCAAACGAAATCGCCAGCATGGAAATGTTGAACAACATTCCTGCTTGGTTGAAGTTGCTTAGGTTGCATAAATACACCGACTGCCTCAAGGACATCTACTGGAAAGACTTGGTGGAGTTGAGCGACCAGCAATTGGAGGACAAGGGCGTCAAAGCCTTGGGTGCTAGAAGAAAGTTGTTGAAGGCTTTTGACACCGTGAAACAAGCTAGGGCTTAGTTTGGAAGGGAGTTTCTTCTTTGACCTTCGACTCTTTGTCCCGACCTCACAAACTACTCGTCCTTGTGGTGCTCTCACGGCAGCTCATACACAGGCTCTGCATCATTTGATGTCGGTATTTGACATACTGGGATAGAATCAGATGAATAGACATTTGTATATCATTAATGACGCTGAGCGTCGTATAAAGAAACCAGTATCCTAAACTATACAATCACGCAACACGAGTTGGTCTTTTTGGCCTGCTTGTAGAACATTCTCGACGACGAAGACAAGGCCTCCGACTTGTCCACCAACGAGTCCAACTTCTCGCCCCTCTGCAACACAGACTCGATAGTTTTGTGCAACACAATCTTGGTCTCGTCCAACTCCTGCTGCACACGCATGATCGAGTCTGCCTGGCTTGGGTCCTGGTACTTCTTCAAGTAAGTCTCCAACTTATCGAAGTTCAATGACGCTGTGGTGGCCGTCACCTGTCCCCATTCACTGGCGGGATGTAAAGAAAGATACTCTTCCAAGATCTTGTTGATCAAGGTGTAAGCAGGACGCACAGGGTACTCCTTGTCAGTGATGATGACACACGACAAGCCCTCTGAGCGCGTATATGTGTGGCCCACGTAGTTACCTTCCTCGATACTCTGTCTTTGTCCAGCAGGGGTTCTTTGAGATACCGTTTCCGAGAAGAAAGTCATGAACTGAGAGACTGAGGAGCGCTCGAAAAAGGAAAACTGGGCCAAGTCTCTGGCGCTGCACAACTCCACGACGGGATCGCCCACCTTTAAGATTCCAATGTAGTAGATTTTCATGGTGGACTCTGGTGGGTTTCTGTTATCGGAGATGATTGCTGAGACATATTTGAAGCCGTGTAGGTCATGTGACCTAGGAATGTTCACCCAAGGTGGAATACCATGAAAAGGCATTATTGAAGTAGAAAAGGTAGCGGGGTGAATCCATCTAGTTAAACGCTCTTCCTATTTCATGTTCTTGTACTTTTAATTTTTCTCCCCTATTCAACTTTGCTTCTACACCACTGTGGATCTATCTTATATCGTACACTATCGCACTCGCACACTACAAATCTAACTCTTGGGACCCCATGGTTCAAACGCTAAAAGTTGTTCTACTAGGCGACCTGGGCGTGGGAAAAACGTGTTTACGGTCGCAATTTGTCCACCATGTCTTCACAAATGCATACAAGGCCACCATTGGCGGCGACTACCTCACTACTACTGTTAATCTCGAAGAATCACCCACCAAGTATGCTCCATTGGATACAGACTCTGCTGCAGAGCTACATCGACGCCACAGCAAAGTCAATCTCCAGATATGGGACACTGCCGGTCAGGAACGCTTCAATCTGATTTCGCAGGCCTTCTACAGAGGCGCAGACGTGGTGGTGCTCGTATACGACATCACCAACTACGAGTCGGTGCTCAGTGTGCGGGACTGGTTTGCCCGCTTCTTGGAGCACTGCCAGGTCGAGCGTCCTGGTGTGGTCATAGTTGGGAACAAGACAGATAAGGCTGCCGACCGGTGCGTGGATCGAGATGAGATCCGGGATGTGCTCTGTCGTAACGGAACCATCCCTCTTGAACAGTATGTGGCAGATTGGGACACGGACCTCATAGAGGTGACGTGCAAGCTGCTTGCGTCTGTTGAGGTTGTGTTTCAGCGAGTAGCTGAGATTGGGCTGGCATTGCTGTCCGATAACAACGGGAGCCGGATGGTTGCCTTCGACAGCATAGACTTAGACCAGCTCCGAACGAAGCCGGCCCGGTGTGCGTGCTAGAGTAGTTTAGGAGTGCCATAATACATTCATATGAATGGGACTGAGAAAATCAAGAGTCTTGTAGCATAGTGACTGTAGTTCTCATGGAGCGAAACAATACAGTAATTTTTCATTTTATATACATGGGCCAATATTTACATTAAGACAGGTCGGCAGCGACAACCTCAATAGGGTCTGGCTCTTTTTTTATCCAGCCGGCTCTCTTCATACTAACGCTCATCAAATGTCTTGTGCTGGTTGGCTTCGATCTTCTCAACATCTGCAGCCTCAGGCAGTTCCACCACGGTCTCTGTGATCTCTACAACGTCCACGGAAGTCGGTTCGCTGCCGGCACCTGGACTTTCCGTGCTTGGAACAGACTCATCGTCCTCGTACAACTCCTCCTTATAATGCTCTGGGTGCTGCTTGAAGCATGTTCTCATGGCCTCGAACTTGGTGATGCAGTCGATACCCTTAGGCTCGGTTTCGGAGTACACGAAGCATGAAAAGGCCTCTTTGAACTCCTCTCCACATGGGCCGTGGGCCATGCCACCTAGACAAGGACAGTCCCAGTTGATTTCTCCTGTTTCTGGGTTGAATGCAGCACTTTGGGTCTCTTCCTCGCCCTCTGGCGCAGAGGTACCGTCCTCGGCCTGTTCGGGCTTGTCTCCTAATGGCTTGGCAGCTTCCTTGTCCTTGGCAACCTTCTTCTTGTCGGCATCGTTGTCTATAGCAGCGAATGGCAAGAAGAAAATGGAGGAAGCAATCAAAGAGACCCCAATGGCGATTTTAGGAGCCGACAAAGACGCTCTTGGAGGAACAGTAGAAAAGTGTCTGGCAGCAGGAGCATGACGCAATGCACTTCTGAAAACAGCTCTATACATGGCGGATGGTGTAGTTTGTAAAGAATGTTGAAGTAGTAGCCTTGGAAATTTTTGGCCTTCGGTCTTGCATATCGATGACTAAGCGAGTTGCCGTGGGTGGTCTTGGGATAAGCACGGGAAGGTGGGTATTTGAGGAAATTACATAGAGATGGATTATGGTTCATTGGAAAACCCTGGTCTTTTTTTGATTTGGATGTCTATTTTGGCTTGGTTGATGTGCTAGAGATCTGTACATTGGTAACCTGGTAATAAAGAAAGGCAAGTGAGAGGGCACTACCGGATAATTAGACACAATGCTAAATGTGTGGATTCGAATGATTAAGTGAGTCAGCGTAGACCTTGTTTTTTTATTTCATTTCGATGTGTTCATGTTAATTTCCATTCTACGATTTCTGAGTGGTAAACTTCTCTGTCCACTTTTGCATTTAGTCTGGTTTCCACCTTTCGCATCACAATAATAAGTGCTGTGCTCTCTTTCACATAATATTTTAAACAACAAGTAGTCGATTAAAAATCACAGATCCAGTAAAATTTGGCAAACTTTCATCCTAAGCATATTTTTTATCTATTTCATTGACTCTATGCTTTAAAGCCTACAATCAGTGCTTGTATGATGCACATTCCACTTGTACATGAACTCAGTTCAGATCCAAGTGTCTTGATTGACTATGTACAAAATTTCAATCCACTTCAAAGAGACTCAATGACTCCAGCGTTCAAAATATTTCCCTAATATCTCCTAAGAGACTCTCAACTCTCAATCACTTATCGAACTCTATTCAATTTTAAGTGCTTCTAATATCCTTGGACAAGTCGGGCACCTCCTCATAAGTCTCCTTCACGGGAGCAGACAACGTGCTTGCCCAAAGAAGTGTGCAAAGAACAGTGATGATGGAGCCTGCCCCAATTATTCGAACAACCTTGATGGTCTTCTGTGATTCCTTAGTACTTTCATCTCCAATTTTATCAAGAAGCTTGTTAAACTCCTTCGCCTTCTGTTTTATGACATAGGATCTCTTAAGCTGGAGGGAAAGTCCAGATGCCACCCGAATTGAACTTCTGGCAAGCATTATGGAGGTTTGGTGATAGAGATATCAAAAGAAGTACTATGAAGAAGTGCTACTACTTTTTCTATTGGAGTAAGGACGCATGACTCAATGTGCACACTGATTTGCACCCAGTTGGAGACCAAGTACTTCAAACTCAAGCCCGTGTTCGCTAAATTCGGTAACTACACCGCCAACTCTCTTGGAAACCTCAGAATGAGTTCATCATTGTCTAGTAGAACAGAAGAAATTCTCAAAAAGTTGCAGCCGTTCTTGCTAAATTCCTGAGCCAAGGCCATTCTGAAGCCTTGAACAGGAGACAATCTGTGCTCCAAAAATTTGTAGTTGAACAATCTCATCTTGAGAGTGTATTCAGCTCCCTCTGAGAACGTTTTTCCCATAAAGATGAACATACCTGTTGCTTTGCTGATGATACGTAAGTAACCTTTTTGTGGGCATGAGAGTTCTCCAATGCCGTGACGAAGACGTTTGTTCTATGAGCATACGTAAAAATCATTCTGAAATTCCACATCAACACGCTATGAATGCCTCCAAGCATTTGGTGATGGTATTGAAAACTAACATCTGTAAAACTCGTGAGGGAGCACGAATCACGATATCGGAGTACTTAAAAATGGTGTTGATAACGTTCTTGTGGGCAACAATCCACCCCAAAATTGTATCTGGAGTGAAGAACTTGGAATATTGATTCAATGTGATGACCATTCAAACAATGTCAAACCTCAAATAAGAAGATTACAAGAAGGTTTTGAGAAAGTATTCAACAGCAAAATTGTACAGCTTCAAATTGGATGAGTTCGACTTGGCAACTGGGTAGAAGTTCTAGTATCCATAGGGATCATCCGCAAAGATAACATAGTAGTGAATGGAGGCTGACTCGTAAATGCGCTCACGAATTTTCACAGACTGAGTAATGCCAGTACGGGTTTGATATGTGGGGATGGTCTACAATGCCTTTGGCTTCTGACCCTTATACTCAGGACGAACTCGTCCTAGGTCTCCAACAAGTGCTTCGATCAGTCCACATCGATGTCCGCTGCCTTGATATCCAACTTTATGAGAACAGACATACCCCCAGAATTTGTCACAGTATTGGCAAACAGAGTAAATGTGGATTCCTCCATCAAAAAAATATCACCAGGGTCTACAATTTCATCAGCCATCAGCCACTCTGTGCAATCCGTCTCCAGAGCCAGTAGTTGGAATCAAAGACCACGAGTATTCTGAATGGTGTACGGTTTCTGCAAGTTCAGTAAGGACCTTTCTGAACGCTTGAAGAATTTTGATATCGACGAACTCCAAAGCCGAGAATTACCAATGAGATCATTCTCTGCGTAATATGTCTGGTCGATAGTATTTGTAGTCTCATTGACGTCGTCACTGAACTAAGAATCCTAGAAAAGATACTTATTTAGAGTCACCGTCGTCTTGTTCACAGGAAAGAACTGGCTATTTGGAGCACCAAACCCAATGGCTGATGTCTTAGGGTGTGGTTTGAAGTTAGCTGGCTTGTCTTTATCTTTGCTATGCGCGAATTGGATAACCAATCTGTTCAAAGATTTCTTGGAGATAAAGTGGTCAATAGAAGAAGTAAGAAGTAAGACTGGAGCCATCGAGATTGATAAGTGTTCCATCAATTCGGCTTAGATTAAGTCTCTATTATATATGTCACATTCGCATGGGAATCAGTGCAACAATCAATTCGTCAAATGTGTCATAGTACAGTATAAGCAAGCTATCAGTTTTCAATAGATAACTCAGTACAAAGCGCCACAAAATGCCAATAGAGACAATGTTGTATTATATATTTCCAGAGTTTATGTGATCTTGACGTAATAATGTTGGCATGTTCTCCACAAAGTAGCACGTAATGGGTAGACATGTATTAAAATTGAGGCTAACCACGTGATATAAGTTCATGCAGTCGCTGATATTTCCCTTCATTTTTTGGTATATCGTGTATCCTGTAAGAATATACTGGAAAATAATATGCTGTCCGAATTATAACATTTAAGTATCTCGTTCTCTCTCTGTACCTATTGAAATATTGGACGAACCCACGTCTATAAATAGTTTTCCATTAGTGAGATCCATCGATGCTACAATTCTGAGATTCGTGCAAACCCAAAAACCGGATTACAGTTTCCCATTAAGTTGATCGATTATAGTAGCTCTGCAGGGGACTTGTAGGGTAAGGGAGGGAGATTTCCGTCGAATAAATGATAAAATCCATTTTCCCATATCATATATTAGGTAATTATATCGACAGCCTTACTAGATCAGAAAAACACCCGTACCTCTCAAGAATCACAGAATCAATAAAATTGCTCTGCGCAGGCAAGTGCTTATTTGCGCTATTATTTATTCTGAGAGCTGGAGAGGTACTGATGTATAAGGGTATGGAATAAGGCCGATATCACATTAGGAGTGATCGGGGCGTTAGGAAGTCTCCTATCATTTGCCGACTCAGGGTGGAACACCTTGCGGCTGTGTTTCCCAATAGGGATGATTTCCACGGCTATCTCCTAATAGAGATGTGTTCTCACGATTATTTCCCGATATGAATATTGGTCTCAATAATTCAGTGAGACCCAATCCATGATCTCATCCAGGGAAAAGTATTTAAGGACTTAGGTTTGCCCACAATTTGGGAAGTGCAAGAAGGAAGATTTGAAAGGTTGTACATATGTCCAACAAACAGAACTTAAATATGTACCTTCCAGTTAAACATCTACAGGAACATGAATAGAATTAATAGTTACTGCATGAAGTTAAATCGTGTGGTGCAGTTCAAAATATATCAGCTATCAGACAGCATAGTCTCTTAATTGTTTGAGACTTATGGGCTCTAAGTATTCCTCATTATACCCAACCCAAAGCACATTGGAGCGAATTTGGCATTTGATCTCCTTCTGCGTATCGAGCTCCTTGATAACGTATGATCTCGAGCCTGGTCCTTTTCGTCCTTGAAGAAGAATCATCCCGTGCTCTAGACAGTATTTCTCTACCACGTCTTTAAATGTAGCAACAAGTTCATTCATTGGTATGCCACCTTCAGTCAGCTTCAACATGTTGCGCTCCGGAAACAATAGTAGCAAAACATTATTGTTATCTACTAGCTCATTTCCCAGATATGATGGCAACTCACATGTAGTTGGTTGATAAGATTTAGACCCGTTTTCAAGTTTTTTAAACTTCCCGAATGAGCTTGAAATATCGGCTCGAACGTTATGAGAGATATTATTCAACACATGAAGCATTGCATTGGTGTTCCACACAAATATTGGTTCAAGTTTAGGATACTCCTCTCTTTTGAGTTGAAAATAGCTAATCCAATCCTTGACGCCTTTTATTGCTTTCAGTATATCGATGACTGTTTCAATGTCGTCAGGACACTCACCAAATTTGTTGATTCTGTCGGTGAAACAAGTAATCCACGGGTTGAAGACCTTGAACTGAAGCATGATTTCGAGTTGTCTGTCACTCACAGCGGTGGTGTAATATGCGATATCAACGAGTATGTCAACAATATCGGTGGTGACCATCGTCTCCGTGTGATGCAAAAGAACCATTATAGAACAACACATACTATCTTGAATTTCAGCAACAAAATCCCTGTCAATGTTGTAAATTTCCAAAATGCTTTTCGTTACCATAAATTGTCTTAATGGAATTCTTATGTTGTTTTTGTAATATGGCCACCGGTTCGGCCCCGCCATCCTAAAGTTAGCCCACTGATTGACGAAAAAGTCTTTGAAACGAGAGCACAAGTCAATTATATGGCGATAAACCGGAAAGTCTTCCATGTAGGCGAAGACTTCACAATCAAAACCTTTGCTTAAGTCGTACTGCAGTACTATTTTCTGTAAAAGGGGTTCAACAATAGACTCCTGACAAGCTTGTCTTGCAAGATTCGAATCGATAATGATAGGTGAATCGAGCCAAAATGCAAGCGTGTCTCTTTTTGCCTCATCTGCCTGTGAGCCTTCGAGTAAAATATCCTTGACGAGATTAAGAATAACCCGATCCCAACGACTAAGGACCTGGTCTTCGGAAAAATCAATAATTCTTCTGTAGTATAGAGCCCACTGGCTCAAGGTATGAAATTCAGCTTCTGAGGTCTCGGCTTTCGGTAGTAGTTGACCTAAGTATTTTGAAGTTAGCGTGATGAATATGTTTTCTATTCCTTCATTGTTTGCAAATTGATCAGTGAGCTTATTCAACAAAGCCGTGGTAATTTCCAAAGTGTCATTACCACTAAATTGCTCAAGAAGCTCAATAATATCCTCAGATTGCTTGAGATTTGCCAAATCCCGTTGCACACGAATGCTAGCACTATCAACGCCATAGCTCAAAGTTCTGATCTGAGAATCTAGTTTGTCAATTTCGTCATTCACTTCAGTCAACTTGAGATACGTTTTCTCGGCTGCCAATCGGTCAGTCATCGGATTATCTGCGATTTCCTTATACTTAATAGGCACCTCGACTCCTTTGTGTTCTAGTTTTTCGATTACAGAAAAGAGATCATAAGTTGGTTTGGAAAACTCAACGGTAACCTTATTCCTCCCTTCTTCATCTTCCGAGTCACTGGGGGTGGAGAATTTCTCACTTATTCCACCAACACCAAGACCCTGAGGCCTCAACTTTGTCTCAATTGGATTCAAAATACCCTCCTGGTTGATTCCTAGACCTGTTCCCAGCTTGTACCCCATTTGCATCATAAGCTTAGCTCCAATTCCATATCGCTGGATGTTAGAGTCGGCACCTTCATAGTGATTGACACTAGAGCTCATGTTGAAGTTCATACTATTTCGTGCCATGTATGCCGTTGGGTCAGGCGTCTCATCTTCTGATTCATCATCGGAGTATTCGTTGTGTATGGAACTCATCATGCTCATGGATTTCGGAGCAGCGATGTCTTCATTTAATTTTTCATCATCACGTTTTTTATTAGAAGAGGATTTTGTGAAGTTAAGTCCTCCAGTATATCTGGACATACGGTACAATCGGAGTTAAAGTGATGAATACCTATAGACTTCGTGAGCCTGCACATTTTAGCTACACAAGAAGATACCACTAACGGTATACAAAATTGAATAAATGTATTTTGAAGAGGAAAAACAATTTTATTGCTAGACTTCGCGAAGATTCTCTATGAGTTCCAATAATCTTTCCTCGTCTTCTTGTGCTGTGGGCGACTGAATATCATCCAAGCCTTCGCTGACGACCTGCACCACCGAAGGCTGGTTGTATTCTCCAGGCAACACAAAATCTTTTGGTATGAAGTTTCCATAACTTTGGAGCCAATGATGGCGTCTCTGACGTTCCTCTTCTTCCAATTGAAGGAGATTCTGGTTGAGAAAATCATTGAGTAGTTTCAAAAATTTGCGTGGGTAGACAAACTGCTCATAGTGTAGCTCGGTCAAGTATTTCAGTTGATAGATGGCATGGAAGTGGTTGTAGTGAAAGCTCAACTGATTCACCACGTCACAGTAAATCTCCACGGTATGCTTTCCCGAAACAGATTTGACTTCGACCGAGTTGCTTCTGAACACCTCCTCACACTTGAGAAGAAGTAGAACAAACCTGACTATATCTTCGTTCTTGAATCGAGTATAGGAAGTGATAAGCTCCTCGCATTGATTGATGACACTGTCAATATATGGCAATTTTTGGTCAACAAATTTGGCCGCACGGCTTTCATTGTTCATAATGATATCATGGATACTACTAAACTCTTTGAGCACTGAAGGAAGCTCAAGTGTGTCGTTGCGAAGAACATCAAAGTCCATCTGGTTTCCGTTTGAGTCTTTCAAAAGAGACAATGCAAGTACACATTGATCGTAGTGGTTGGTGAGCATCTCCAAAAGACTCACCAACTCCTGCTCTAAAGAGGCATTCTCCTTCATGATTGTTCTTACGATGTTTGAATTGCTTCGAGGCAGAGACGCTGTGGAAAGTGCGAGCCGCATGATCATCTGGACGCTGGATACTTCTGACTCGTAGATCTTTGAGCATCTGCTGAACCTCGAATTGTTCTTATGGGCCGTTTCAAGCAAATTGTTCAACTGTGATTCGAGCAAGTCCTTAGTCTTGTCGCAGTTGGATTGGTAGATTGATATGTTACCCTTTAGTTTTTCAATCACATCATGTGATACAAAATCACTCAATTTGTAGCTTGAAATCTTGTCTCCAGTGTCGTTTATGAGGTACAGTGGCACCGTTGTAGCACTGAGTTGCTCCAAGGCTTTATCTAGACCTGCGAGTGCTGGAACAAGCAGTTTCTCCACAGCTCTGGAGTATGCTCCGATCATGCCGTCCTGAACTTTGGAGCGTAGATGCTCCACCAAAGCAGTAACGTTAGCCTGCTGGTTTTTCACGCTACTTATCAGAGTTTCTGCCAACTGGAGCCTTTTCGGTAATTGCTCAGTCAAAATGTGACCTGTAGATTCGAGAACAGCCTGGGCCAGGGATGAAAGTTGTTTTGCTTTTTCAAGCGTGTGGAAAGCTTCGTCTGACCATTTCCTGACCTCGTCTTCCAAAGACATGACTGCGGCTGTAAATGGTGGAGATAATGGATAATAGTTAGTGTTTGGTATCGCACTGCACAATGGATATAGATAAAGGAACAGAAGGTCAGAGGAGGGGAGAAAGTAGGAGAAAAAATAGACAGAGTTGAACAATGTCGGAGAGCAAATTGCACTGCTGCTTTGATTAATAGTCCTTTTTTAATTCATTTTTTCACCACTTCCCTGAATATATGGGTATGCGCTGAAGTTGAAGAGAGCCAGTAATATATGTGTGCGATAGATTGAACTACAGACTGGAGGGTTTCTCAGAGTTAAGGACAAAACACGATAACTTATGTCTCGAAGTTGGCTGAGGCAAAACAATGAAACGAGAGTAGATGCAACCCGCCGATAAGATACTCCTCCCCGTTACTTTAACGGTGTGTCCAATCTGCTGTGGTTCCATCCCTCCATTTTGCAACCAGCAATGCTCTCAGCTTGCGATCAACAAATAAGTAAAACAAACAAGCAAGATTACGCTCAAGAAATTTTGAACAGGATTATTCGTTCAGCTGTCTCCTTCACTCATACAAGATGTCATCCTCTACCTTTTATCACCATTTAGAGACCTCTGTCGTGCATACAGCCACGACACACTTAAACCAACTTTCCAAAAATTGACAACTTCCAAGCAGCCATAATGGAGGCCTTACGCAAATTACGGGAGGCTGTAACTGCAAAGAAACCTTTACACTTGATTATAGTGGCTGACCTGGAGACAAAAACTGATTCTGTCAAGGATGCTACCCATGTGAAATACGGAGACGACTCCAAACTATACAAGCTCGATGAAGTGACGAATTTCTACAACGAAGACTCTCCTCAGCCGCTCCGGGCAGTGATCTTCTGCTGGATGCACGACAAGTCGTCCATCGTCGACTACAAAAGTGAGTGTTTGGAGAACGGGATTCCCGACTTCAAGTTTTTGGTCAAGGCTGAATTGACCACATGGTTGAATGGAAGCTCTGATAGTTGTCAGTTTATCAAGGATGACGGCAAAGCCCCGGAGAAGTCCGCAGATACACATGGGTCAACTCTTAAGGGAGAAGCGACTGAAAAAAAACGCAAGTTCGACGATCCTCAGTTGGAGCGTATCTCCAAGATTGAAATCGACTCTGTCGACCACAACGCTGCCTTGAGAGGCACCAAGAACTTGATTCTAAAAAATCTCATTTCGGACGCTAAGCGTTTTTCCTCGCAGTTGAAGAAGTCCAAGACTGCCAGATCATCCCACCTCAACGGTACTCAGGCATCTGCAAAGAAACAACCAATCATCATCATATCGCCAGCTACGACGGCTCTTCTCTCCATGAGCAATATCAAAGAATTTTTGGAGGAGGGCCGTTTTGTTGAGCCTTCCATGAAGAGAACAGATAACGGAGTGGTGATTGTGAACCACCCTTCAGACAGATTGATTCCGAGCGCTCAATCGATCATGGTGGTAGACAACGTGGACTTGTTCACCAAGCCCGAATACTGGGACCGTGTCATTGCAGTGTTCACCACCGGTCAGGCGTGGCAGTTTGCTAAATACAAGTACTCCAAGCCAGAGGTGCTCTTCCAAAAATACACAGGTTTCTTTGTTTCTTACCAGGGCGACGTTATCCCTAAGCAAATCAAGGACTGGAACGTATCGGTGGTGCAGGTTGATCGTGGTGAAAAGAGATTCAGAGACAAGATGATTGTCAGAGACTTGTGGATTCAGTTGGAGAAGATTCTTGTGGCTAGGAACTACGGGGCAGAATAAAATGTAATATACAATTAACCTATGTACAGAAAAGGGCCATTTATAATGTTCTACTTGTATTTTTTCTCCAAGTCAACAAACGTTTTGTAGAGTTCTTCCACTGTGATATTGGACACCTTCCTGCTGTCTCTAGTTCTGACAGCCACCGTGCCATTCTCCACATCCTTATCTCCAACCATTAAAATGTATGAATATCCCTTTTGGACAGCATCTTTAATACGAGCACCGACCGTTTCACTTCTCTTGTCCACATCGACAAAGAAGTTGTATCCGGTCATAGGTGCCAAAGCTTCGTCGGTAACGATATCTCCGAGCAACTGCTTTTGGATCCTCTCGGCGACTGAGTGATGCTTATCAGAAACAGGAATCACAATAGCCTGTCTAGGATTGATCCAGAACGGCCATTTGCCTTGATAGTGATCCAACAAAATGGCGAAAAATCTCTCCAAAGATCCGAAAACTGCTCTGTGAACCATAATTGGCTGGTTGTCACGGTCACCGTTTTGTGAAATATACTTCAACTTGAATCTGGAAGGAAGCTGGAAGTCCAACTGAATAGTCCCAACCTGGTGTTTCTTACCAAATGCATCCGTGAGAAGCACATCAATTTTTGGTCCGTAGAATGCACCGTCTCCCTCTCTAATGGACCAGCCGCCTTCTCCAGCAGACTTATCCAAAACTGCAGCTAACTGCTTTTCGGCCTCGTCCCATGTCTCCGGTTCTCCCATGTACTTTTCTGGTCTAGTGCTGAGAAAGAATTCAACGTCTTTCACACTGTCGATGCCAAACACGTTGTATGTGTCTTTAATAAGGTTGATAGTGTTTGTGATTTCCTGATTGATCTGGTGAAGCTCACAGAAAATGTGGCCGTCATCTTGGTGGAATCTTCTCACTCTTGTCAAACCAGATAAAGCACCACTAGATTCATTTCTATGCAACGACGAGAAATCCGATAACCTGATAGGCAATTCGTTGTAAGATCTCTCAAACTTTGAATAGATTAAACAATGGCCTGGACAGTTCATAGGCTTTAATCCGTATTCATGCAAATGCTCCTCTTCACCGATGATTTCTTCCTTGGAGAGATCGTTTCCCACCACCTTGAACATATCCTCCTTATAATTGTCCCAGTGACCCGAGGCTTCCCACAATCTTGTCTTATATATGAGTGGAGTGATAACTTCCTGGAAACCGTACTTGAGCTGCTGATTCTTCATGAATTGCACCAACTTATTGAAGATTCTAGTACCATGAGGTAAAAAGAAAATCGACCCTGGAGTCACTGGATCTGTTAGGTACAATAGCTGTTTGTTTGAGATTGCATGATTAGCCTGGGTGGAAGACTCCTTTGCAACTACATTTGCGTAGTGACGAAGACTTCGAAGTCCGCCTCGAACAAGATTCTTCATGGTGATTTGGTAGTGAAATGGTTTTGGGTATGAGAATTATATGAAGGTGGATCTATGGTAGTTGTAGAGAAAGTAACGAAATGTGAGAGACCGAAAGCAGGAGTGTCTTGTTGTAAAGAGAAAGCGTGATTGTAAGTTGGCTGAATTGATTATTTAATAACTCTTACTACTTCTCAAATCTTTATTACCCTAGAGAATTGGTCGTTTATGCGTTGTAGATTATGCGAATAGGATCTATATCCAATAGGATCTATAATCCCAATGTACATGTACCGTGGGCCACCAAGTGGCCAATATAAACAAATTTCAGTTTCTATTCTCCCCTTGCATCCTTTTCATTAAATTACCATCTTTTTCTCGAAATCGCTGCTGCTTCTCTGTTCTCGTCTCAATACCTGGTATCTTGTACTAGAAACAGAGCAAGCACCAGCCCTTACAAAACCCATCTATACGTTTACAGCGGGACCTGAGGTAGGCTCCACAAATTCTGAGACCGAGATCTTTCTCTCGTGCTTCACCTTTGTCTCAGGCTTGTGTTTCCACGTCTTGATCTTCACCTTAAACCCACTAAACGTCTTGAATTGGCGTGTGGTCCGCACCCACTTTTTACACGGAACTCCTGACTTGTCGAGTGTCTGGTTGACGCTGTTGACTGTCAATCCCGCTGTGGACATCTCCTTTGGTCCGGTATTAATTCTGTGACTGGCAGGCTCTTCGATTGGAACAGGCGACGTGCCCTTGGACCCTGAAGCAGAGGCAACAGCACTACCAGCAGCTTTTTTGTCTTCTCCAGTAACTTTCTTGACCCTCTTGGGTTTTGGCGGTGTGAACACCGGGAGAGTCTTAAGAAACTCCGGCTGGACTTTAAGTTTCACCAAATGCTTCTTTGGGGCCATGATGAATCAACTTCGATGTGCGAGATGGCAATGCGATGGAAAGAAATGCAAATGTAAAGTCTTGAGCAACAAGTTGAATAGGGTAAAGGCTCTTTTTTCTGTACCGTCTATGTCTAGAAGTAGGTTGTCGAAAGTGTTGATTCAGTCCCGTGCGCACGCACAATGTAGATACTCCACAGACATTCAGACTTTCTAAATTGCTTCAGTTACTTTCTTCATCATTCGCGAAATCAGGTATTTCGGCATTCACTTCTCATCCAAGAGGTAAAATAATCTTTCCTATTTCTAACACGCATATATGAGAGAGTTGCTTAGCCGCATTGGCCGCAGCCAGTCTCGTTTAGATGATCTTAACCAAGGCCTCAAGCTAGATGTGCGGGCTCACCAACGGACATATGAGGGAGCATACACACGGACGGCGATTTCATGTCTCTCGTTCTCGATCGTGATCATTAAGCTATTTTCGCTGGAGTTTTTGCCCATTGGCACCGTGTATACCGCCTACGGTTGCTTGCTATTCTTCATGGGAGTTGTCAAGTCTGGATCTGTCGACACCTACTACAACGCCGAGATGGATACAGTGGAATTCAAAACCGCCGGGGATTCGGTGCTCATACTCACGACAATCAGTCTAGCCAGCTACGTGGCAATGCTAGTACTTGTGTTGAGGCTCTGAATTAGTCTATATACAAAGGCCATTTTTCGTAAAGTCATTAGTAGTGGGGCTCACGTCAATGCCCCAAGTCCGAACACAATGAGCTGGAGAAGCAATTGCATCGACCAGAAGGCCACCTTCCGCATGCGGACAAGCCGGGCTTCATCATTGGCAACGTAGTTGACAAAGCTGTCGTAAACCTCCTCCGAGATGTCGTCCATCAACAACGAGTCGTAGACGGTCCAGGATCCACTGAAATCTTCGATGTTCTTAACCACCCTGCTCTTGATTTCGATAAAGGCATTGCGCAGGTTGATGTAAGCCACAATTGGACGGATTAACGCATAGTTCACGTAGGAGAGCTCCGGAGCCTGGAAAGGAACCAGCGCACGGACGTTATTCAAACGCATGGTCAAGTCCAACACGAGGTACTTCAGAATGTCGTGTGACTCAGTGGACTCGTCTTTGGTCAACCGCGAAATGTGGTCCAGCTTTCTGACGTTCACCTCTGGATTACGGTACCTGGTTGCTTCCTTCTGGATCGATTGAGTGATGATGCTGACAATTTCTGCCACATTGAGGTCCTTCGTGTCCTCAGGTACCATCACGTCTCCGGTCATGTCCACTTTACCAGAAGAAATCCAGCCAAAGGGTCCTTCCAAGCCTCGGTTCAAGTGGTCAATGCTCAAGGAATCCACTCGCAACCTATTGACTCTCTTCCATGGTAAAGAAGCTGTGGTATCTGTAACGTCAACCGGCATGGTGACATCGTCAAAATCGTTGAGACGTTGGCGTTTGTGGATGGTGAAGAGCGAGTTATCGTACGATCCACTCATTATGTTGGCATTGAGGAAATCGTAGAAAAGCCAGTGCTTCCGGAGTTTCAGCAACTCGCAGTTATAGATGGCCACATCGAATGGACGGAAACCGTTGGGCTGGAGCAATGTGAAGAGAACATCCTCCATAGTGAAATAATTGAACTCGAAGTCACCAAATTGGTGGACATTTTTGTAATTGGTGGCATCGTCATCTGGATCCCAATGAACATGGGTTCGGTCCATCACTCCTCTCAAACCCTTGATTTCAATTGTATCCACAATACCGGTACCGTTGAGGTATTTTCTGAATGACAAGGTGATGTTGACCTCCTCAATAGTCAAATCGAATTGCGTGTAGTTTCCATCATCTACAGGCTCATCTTCAGACGAAGAATCTTGGCTCTTCGCATAGGCTTCAGCCTGAGAACCCTTTAAAAATTTGGTAGTAGACTTTGGTCTCTTGCTGACAAAACATTTCTTGAAAGAGATCTTTCCATCGGACCACCCGGGCACTATGGCGTGCTCGAATGTCACGGTCAACTTTGAGTTTTTCGTGATGAACTCACCAAGCTTTCTGGCTACAAACTCTTGGGCGAACACCGTGTTGAAAGTGAAAATCACCAACAGCACAAACGTGGTTGTTCCCAAAATCAAAACCAAGACGTTTCCCACCATCAACCACGAGAATAGCGCAGAGTAGTCGTCGGTGTTGAGAGGTCGATTAGACTTCTTCAAGAGCCACTTGAACCGGATCCCAAGCCGTGCAGCCATGTTGTTGGCCCTGCTCAAGAGCTGTTCCTTGGTCATAGGTTTCCTCTCAATTTTCTGCTCTTCCGTTGAAGGTTTATTGGATTGTGGAGGTTTCTGGAATTTTGGAGGATCATTGCTAGCATTAAAATGCCGGGGCACCGTGGAGAAACGGGCACTAAGGCGAATTGACGGGCCAAGGCAAAAATTCGATCGTCTAGCACCGAACAAGAACCGGCTTCCGCCCACCGACTGCCTTGCAAGAAGTCGCAAGTAGCTCATTAGATGGCAACTATAAATGGTGATATAGTGATTATTAGCAGTCCAGATGTGCGAAGTGCTAGATTTGTGCCCTGGACCGAAAGAGTGGGGGAGGCTATCTTACAGGAAGACGCTAGCAGGAACGATAGTTGGAGAGAGATAGGAATTCGAGATAATTGGGAAATTAATTGTAAACCTAAACGGTCAGGAAAGTTTGGATTTTGTCTAAAGATCGTGGGGATTTAATCAGACGTCGCTTACCAGAGCCTAAGTCATGCGCAGCAAGCTTATTAGGCCCTCCAATAGAGAGGTCAAGACTGAAAGTACTCGAGAACGACACAATTTGTATGGAAGAGAAGTCAATAAGGGGTTAAAATATATCTTTATTGATCCGTCTGGCTTTGCATTTTTTATAATCTCCTTTCGATTGGTATTTAACAAGCACCATGGATTCTGTACTAACCAATAAACAGTTTTATCTATTGCACTACATATCAATTTCTCTACCTACAAGATTCATCAGCAAGAGAAGACAAAAAATAGCAAGAAGTTAAGAGAAATTGAGCGATATTAACTACACTAGTTCTGCCCACCTTCACTGATTGTGACTGACTCATTGCTCTGTGTGTCTCCTTGATGACTCAGCAGATGCCTTTAAAAGTATCGCGATTCAACCTTATCGGCTTTTCGTCTCCACAAGATGTCTTTTGGGCATGCCTTCAAGAAGGCACACTTTCCTATCTCAGATAACGACTACGTGCCTGTAAATCATGGATCTTATGGATTGCCCCCACAAGTTGTGGTCGACAAATACCAAGAGGAGATGTGTCTTGATTTGGCCAGTCCAGATACCTATATTCTCACGAGACAGCCCCAGGAGTATTTGGAGTCGCTCAAGGCTGTAGCCAAATTGTTGAACTGCTCGTACAAGAGCTTGGCGTTTGTTGAAAACGCCACCACGGGGGTTAATACGGTGTTGAGGTCTTATCCTTTCAAGAAAGGTGACAAGATCGCAATGCCTACCACAACGTATGGTTCATGTGCCAACACTGTGAAATTCTTACAGCTGACTGTGGGAATTCAGATTGTTATTATTGAGCTTAACTTCCCACTCTCTGACGACGAGGTGGTGAAGGCATTTAGGAAAGCTTTTGAGGTTGAAAAGATCACTTTAGCTCTTTTCGATACCGTGGTGTCTATGCCGGGAGTCAAGTTGCCATTCAAAGAGTTGACCAAGTTGTGCAAAGAGTATGGTGTTGTCTCTTTGGTCGATGGTGCTCACTCAATTGGCTTACTCCCGCTTGACTTCTCAGATTTCTCTCCGGATTACTACACTACTAACCTCCACAAGTGGCTCTACGTTCCTCGTGGATGTGCTGCTTTGTATGTGGATCCCAAGCATTTCCGTACCATCCAGTCAATGCCAGTCAGCCACTCGTACGTGGATGTGAACGCAGACCTTACCCAGGAGCAGCTTGACGATCTTCTCGTTTCAAAGTTCACGTTTTATGGCTCCAAGACATTTGCATCCATTGCATGCGTGAAAACTGCCATCAAGTTCCGTAACGAGCAGTGTGGTGGAGAGGAAGCAATCAGAAAATACTGTTACGATCTTGCTCGGCAAGTGGGCCAGCTCACCCAGACATTGTGGCCTGGCACTTCTCTCATTGAGAACAAAGAGGGCACCTTGGCTAATGCCATGATAACTGCCTTTGTGCCAATCGAACAGTACTCAGAGACATTCAATCCTAAGGATCCAGCCGATGTACTTTCACTTCTCAATTTTCTTAGAGACTACCAGATCAAAGAGCATGGTACTTATGCACCTTTTGGGGCATACGCTGGCAAGATCATAGTAAGATTTTCCTGCCAGGTTTACAACGAAATTTCCGATTACGAGTATGCTATCAAAGTAGCCCGGGATGGGGTCAAAGCATACTTTGAACAGCTCATCACTCACATATAGATATATTAGAGTTTTCTTGCTACTTTGTTTCACTTCCCAGAAATGCGCTTCAGAAGGCACACTCACAACATGTCTTCATCCTTTAATTTTCTATGAGCGTAGGTTTCTTCCAATTCGCGCTTGGCTTCTATTTCTTTTCATTACTAGCTTTACCAATGACTATTAAGGTTTCTGTTCATACCATTTGCATCTACAATCACAGATGTACAGCTTCTCACTTGTTAAGAAACCTTAACTTGCGAGCGGCCAGACTGCGTAATATGCGGCTTCGATTAACCATCTGATACATCTTGATCAGGACCTAACCTTTCCTGACTCGTCGTCTTCGCCCGGCGAGGGATAAAGGAAAATAGCACTTTCGGCATTAGAGTTCACGGCACGTGTTGCACCACGTCTATATAATCTAACGCACCAAAACAAAGCTGCAGCTGATGTGCAGGCCTTATCAATTCCACCTTCCCGTTTCAACCGCGCCTCCATTGTGGCGGCGTACAAGGATCGGCATGTTATGCATAAACAGGTGGCTGGCTAAACTAAGCGTGATTTCAGCCATTCTACAAGGCTCAATTTGGAATTAAATTATATGTGCCATGTGCTGGTTCGGGAACAAGTGCATCGTGGCTTAGACATCCTAGCCTCGAAAAATTTACCAGCGAGGTTACAAAGGAAGAAGCAAGCTTGCTTAATACAAAGCACCTCGCACTTCGCCGGCTAACATACTGACGTTCGCAGACGCATGCTTCGCGGTCTGCAATGTTCAGCTACAGATCCTGGTTCCCTATTAAACATAATTAAATATCAAAGAACAAAGCGCTAGCAAAAAGAAGCAAAGATGATAGATACAAAACTTCTAGAATGTAGTGAAACAAGCAGTTATTTTTTTTAGCTGGTCGGCCCATAACATCTAGAACCCACACTGGTTTGAGTACTGTCTGTTGCTCAAAGGCTGAGGAAACACACCAAGGCTAATCAACCTGCTCAAGTCCCAGTCAATAGCGTCCTCACACTTCCAGTTCCAGAAAATCCACCCGCCAGTCTGCTCAAATGCATCGAGCTGTGCTTCCAAGTAACGACGCACGTTAACCTTGTGAGCTGAGGTCCAGTTGTCTGGATTGGTGTATGGAGCACACGAACCGTAGTATGCGGACCCATCATAGTCACCCAGCCAGCGGGCACCACGTCCCACTCCGTTCAACCATAGGGCACAGTCAGTGAGAGCAGCAGAGAACTCTCCCGCAACATTCCAGTGATATTCAGTCTTAGCACTCTTACCCCAGCCACAGGCAACACTTACGTGCTCGTCAATTGTACGAGACAATTCACCACTGCTGAACACCTGGTAGTGGTGGTGGTCCAACACAACGTACCAGTAGCCTTGGTCCGTGGTCAACAGTTTGTCCCAGTAGTTGAATGACATGAAAGCATCATGGATAATGACATTGTTCAGTGAGACAGAACGCATGTTCTTGTATCCCCACTGATAGAAGTTCTTTATCTGGTTGATGTCAGCAGAGGGACCCAAAGGCTCGTTCAAGAGCTCAATCCCAGTAATCACATCCTTGTAGTCATCGGCCCCGTACTTGTTAAAGATACTCTGCAAGACAGTCAATGTCACATCTATGTTGGTGCTGGTCTGAAACTGGATCTGATCTCTCAAACCGGAATTATCGAAACCGTTCTGGGAGCCTGGTGCTCCGTGCAAGTCGATCCAAACCTTGAGTCCGCTGTTTCTGGCCCACTCGATGGCCTTGTCCAAGTACTCCACCTGGCCCTGGACGTATGGGTCGTTGTCCAAAAGCTTGAAAGCCCAGTATCCTATGGGGATACGCACGTGGTTGAGACCAGCAATCTTGATGGCTAAAAAGTCGTCCTCTGTGTACCACGTCAGCCAATGGCTTTGCAAGAGCGCCAAGGCCGCTGTCTTCCCTAGCTGCTTTGTCAAGTGGTACTCGTCGACCGGGATGTTGCTTGAGTCAAAAGCCTCGAAGAGAGATGGAGTGATGTATGGCTCCAATACAAACCAACCTCCAAGATTGACACCGTAGATCTTGTCGTTTTCGTAGTCCCACAGAATGGCACGTTTGGAAGGAATGGAGAGGCCTAAGGCCGCAGTCGCCAAACACACTAGCGAGAGTGAGAATCTCATGACAGTGATGGAGTAAGAAGAAGGGAACTCAAACTTGTGAGCGGACAAGTCCATTTTAAAGGGAATGCTGCAGAGAACTATGGCCGCAAATCCCCATGCGGAAGCCGCATTGCAACTGCGGCAAGTTCGATTTATTATTAGGCGAGGGATCCGCATCGGGTCGTAAATTCACATAAGCTGAATTCACGTCTTGGGGGCTGCGCTGGCGTGATGGCCAAGACTTGATGCCCACGACTTACTGGCTGGGTTTAATATATTGCGAGATGGGAAAAGCTTTTCTGAATATTTGTAAGAAAGCGTTTCGTTTCTTGTTATTGACACTTGCAGTTCGGAGAGCCGCAGCCTCATGTGTGCGAAGGGGCTAGTCTGCGAGGTGATAGGTTATCGCAGTGTGCCTGCAGTGATAACAGCGGCTCATGGCAACCACCTCACGCATGAGATGATGAATTCTTTGGCAGGGTGACGCGGTGACGCACAGCAGTGTAAGCGGCATGCCTGGCACACCTTTGCAATCAGAAGATCGTAGCGAGTGTTGATATTATTCCCACTGTGGAAGAATCACAGCCAGGTTTCAGTTCAGTTCCATACGCCCCTGAGTTCTGCAAAGATGCAACCTCCGCGACCTTCTAAGCCATCCACGAAAAGCTGTGGAGTTTCAAATGACTCCAATTGTGTGGTACGTAACCACCCTATATGGTCCAATATATAGGTATATATGTGACTACCAGACATAAGTAAATCGGTAAATTTCAGCGGTGCAGATGACCACCCCCTGCCATGCATCTCTGCACCATGCTGTTCTTGGAGACTTCACCTTTCTTGGCTACACCGTGATATATCTCCAGGTAACTCTTTCGGTACTCCTATATCAATCTTCTACGTTGGAAGCCAGTGATACCCATTTTTTGATGCACGTTTCGACACAAGCAATGCTGCACTGCATTCGTGACAGTTCAATGCCTTGCTGTCTGTGGGAAAGTGCTGGTAAAGTAGACACCCGTGCCAGTTCCTACGGCTTTGTCAAGAAGAGTATTTTGTCTCGGCCATCATCAGTGAGTCTCATTAGAAAGGCGCCCCATCATCAACAATGCGCTGGCCACGACAAGCCCCGCCTTAGATCACGTGATAACAGACTGTTTCGGTTAGAGATGCAGCGGATTCAGAAGAACATGATGGTAACGTTAATCGTAATGCATGATTTATCCGCAGTGGGCCAGCAAATTCTTTGGACTTAACAGCCTGCTGTCAAGAGGTGCACTAATTTCTGTGTCGTTCGATGTCGCTCGGTGTCGTTCGGTGTTGTTCGGTGTTGTTCGGTGACATTCCGGTATCATTCCGGTGTGGTTCCGAATCTACTGTAGATAAATATGTAACGGTGCCCCGCTCCTTAAGCGGCATCAGGTTTTGATGGTTCTGACGTGCGCAACAAGGTAGATTTTTTCCTTTCTTGCCAATCTTGTCAGTCAGCCGAAGGTTTCTAGCTGTTGATCTGCTAGCCTAAACCAAGGCGTAGGTAAATTTTAGTTTGCTTTTCTCCAATGAAATTTGTGGCTCGATATGGGTGGTTTTTGAAAGCCACCAATCATCTCTCGAGTGTCATGCGCACTCCTATCGAACAACTGGCCCCGCATGAACATTAGGACCTGGGATTCCGATATTTCGGGATCGGAAGGGAAGTAGCAGAAGTAGCAAAAAACTGCCATACGAAGT
The DNA here is from genome assembly GCA_030567015.1 of Sungouiella sharkensis. Lineage (NCBI taxonomy): Eukaryota > Fungi > Ascomycota > Pichiomycetes > Serinales > Metschnikowiaceae > Sungouiella > Sungouiella sharkensis. The sequence continues at coordinate 59,787 of JAJLRN010000001.1, read as the reverse complement.
TACCAGTCGAAAGGATGCATTGTTTTACCTTCTCTTTTTCGAAACGGATACAGAATGCCGAGACTCGTCGAGTTTCCTAGTTTTACAATCGTCCTATATACAAGAAAACACCGACTACTGTACAACCAAACAAACCTTCTGCATGACCCTTTTCAAGTGTAAGATTTATAGTTAGTCTCGAAGATGTGTCAAACTCATTTTTTGGGGCTACCCAAGACAATCAGCGAAGAATCCTGTCTTGGTAGGACATTCCAAAATGGGAAGTTGGGGATAAGACCCGCCTAAGCTTCGAACCCCAAGCCGCAGGTCCTGGTTATCTCTTGACCGTCAAATGCGGCAATTCGAGCCTTGACAGCGTCTTATCTATTGGAGTGCACCGAGATAAGTCATTCGGCTAGAGAGATTTAGCTAGCATTCTAGCGGGTTTGCTTTTGAGATTAGTAAGTATATCACTTCTCTCTTATCCCGAGTTCTCTCTTCTCCCGAGTTCTCTTAACCGGCTGCTTGCTCGAAAATGCCTGAAGAGATATTCTCAATAAACTCAAAGTCCAACGACGACTATATACCCGGCACTGTCAACATCTATTCCTTCAGTGCCCAAAATGGTGAAAGCGACTTGGAGATGACCGAAGACAATGTCATTCTTTTACCCCAACCAACAAAGTCGGTCAACGACCCACTCAACTGGAGCAAATACAAGAAGTTATGGAACTTTCTCATTTTGGCTTTCATCACTGGATTCACTGCTGCTACTTCGAACAGTGCAGGCTCTGTCCAAGACTCTCTTAACGAGATATATGGAATTTCTTACGCTGCAATGAACACTGGTGCTGGAGTGTTATTCGTTTCTATTGGTTGGACCACTTTCCTCCTCACTCCATTTGCCAGTTTGTACGGAAGAAAGATCTCGTATTTCATCTGTATTTTCGTTGGCCTTGTTGGTGCTGTTTGGTTTTCTCAGACCAGAAGCACTTCTGACAGCATCTGGTCCCAATTGTTTGTTGGAGCATCTGAAGCTTGCGCAGAGGCTCACGTCCAGCAATCTCTTACTGATATGTACTTTCTGCATCAACTTGGTTCCGTTTTGACCGTTTATATCACGGCAACTTCCGTGGGTACTTACTTGGGTCCTTTAATTGGAGGTTTTATCGTGGAGTACTGTGGATTTCGCTGGGTTGGATGGACTGCGTGCTTTATTTCAGCAGGAACATTGATTGTCATTGTTTTCGGCATGCATGAGACTTACTTCGACAGAAGTCTCTACCAAGGGGTCGTCACTACTGGAATTCCTGGATTGGAATACGAACAAGAGCAAGAGAAGAATAAGTCGGAGAAGTCTCGTAATGACGCTTCGTCCGTATCTTCGAACATGTCTTTGCACGATAACGAGTTAGAATTGGCCAGAACGATTAATAATGGTGCCTCTGAGCCAAAGAATGGGTACTGGAAGAGTGTGGCCATGATCACTAAAGCTACAAATTTGATCGGAACAGGATTTAAGCAGTATTGCCAGCGTCTTTTGTTGCTTTTCAGAGTGTTTCTTTTCCCTCCTACCATCTTCTCAGGACTTGTGTGGGGTATTCAGGATGCGTTGTTGACTTTCTACTTGACAGTCGAAGACGACCAGTACTATGATCCCCCATACAACTACGGCAACACCGGTGTGGCTCTCATGAATGTTCCATGCTTGATTGGTGCCGTTATCGGATGTTTCTACGCCGGTACTGTCTCCGATTGGTTTACTATCTGGATGGCCAAAAGAAACAACGGTATTCAGGAAGCAGAATTCAGACTCTATTTCCTTATCATCCCAGCAGTGTTATGTCCTGTTGGATTAATTCTTTTTGCCGTGGGAACTGACCAGCAGTGGCCATGGTTCCCTACCTATTTTGGATTGGGCCTTATTGGTCTTGGTTTCGGCTCTTCTGGAGATGTAGCCATGGGATACTTGATGGATGCATATCCCGGGATGGTTATTGAGATGATGGCCGGTGTTGCTGTCATTAACAACATGATCGGATGTATTTTCACTTTTGTATGCTCTCCCTGGTTGGATGCCATGGGAAATACCCACACGTTTATCATTTTGGCAGTGATTACGTTTGTGATCATGGGAGGATGCGTTCCCTTTATTTACTACGGCAAGAGAATTCGCAAGTGGACCAAGCCATGGTACCTTGAGTTCTGTGAAATCAGAGACAGAATGCAGTGATGTGGGAATATGATATCGAGAAAAGTCATGTATTTCTACAAGAAAAAATAGCAGTAAGATATAGTAGACTGACAATGAGGAATTAGATCTCGAGAAGAAGCGTATTAAGTATGAACGACTCTTTACAATTCAGCTGCAGCCCGTGTTGAAATTGTAGAACAATCCACTATGTTGTACGCACAGCTATGCCAGCGTGATGGCACCAATTACTTTCAATCATTCATAAGCATTAACATTGCGTATAATGTCAACAGCAGCAAGAATCAGAAAACAATAAGAAAGACCACTATCCATAGACCACACCTTAACATATTAACTACAATCAGATTTATATTGAAGACACCCTCAGGATCTCAAAAGGACTAATCACACTTGCGTCACCATTTTCCGTGACCTGAATCATAAACGTCCTTGAAAGAAATTTCGTGACCCTTAGAATACATCTCTGTCACTATATTTCGTGATCCTAACAATACATATCCTTTCAGTGAACATTAGGTTCCGTCACTTTTGGGTGCAAAACCTACACACAGTGTGCAACCAGGGCCGCTGCCCTTGACGACATCACGTGATATAACCAACCATGCTCGCGCACCTCCAGTAAAAAATTTTGGCTGAAATCCCACCCTCCTACTCATCTGTCAAAACTAAGACATAGTCTGCCTATTGCTTAAATTGATTATCTCTAGTTCATAATGTCTACTGAATCTGCTTTGTCCTACGCTGCCTTGATCTTGGCTGACGCTGACATTGAAATCACCGCCGACAAGTTGAACACCTTGGTTACCAAGGCCAACGTTGAAGTCGAGGGTATCTGGGCTGATCTCTTCGCCAAGGCCTTGGAGGGTAAGGACTTGAAGGATTTCTTCTTCAGCTTCTCTTCTGCTCCTGCTGCTGCCGCTTCCGGTGCTGTTGGTGCTTCTGCTGGTGCTTCTGAGGAGGCTGCTGCTGAGGAGAAGGTTGAAGAGGAGAAGGAGGAGTCTGATGACGACATGGGTTTCGGTTTGTTCGACTAATCGTGCTGGTGTAACATATGGTTAAATACTAATCTATAATCCTCTTTATTTGTCTTGTAGGTATGTGAAGAAATGTGTAGGGCGTATGTGGAGAAATGTCTATAACACATGCGAAGAGATAGGTGTATGTAAAGAATGGGTGCTACATAAAAAAATAAAGAAAATCAGGAAAGTGAGCCAACAGCAAGAAGAGATTGGTATAGCCAAAAATACAAATGACTAGCAAAAACCGTTGTGGAGATGTCTTCGTACAGCATATCTCAAGTACAGAAGAATTGTAGCATACATCAATGGGGAGTGTGTGCATTGAGATAACGAACCGGCTTACTAGAGAAGTAGAATACAATTTGTTCAAGAATAGAAAGGGTAGATATTGAAAGATGCATATTGAAAGACGCATATTGGAAGGTCAATATTGGATGGCCAATACTGGAAGGTCAGTATGGAAGGTCAGTCTGGAAGTTGACTATGTTTTAAGGGTTCAGTGTGAATGCGAAAAACTCAGCTGTTAGCTCATGAAACTGTAACTTCAGCTGTTGAAATGAATACAATTACTCCACAATCTAACTGAAACAATGTCTGCGTCACAAATCGTATCCAAATAGTTTAACTCCACCACTACAAGCCACTGCATGGCCTCGTACCGTGTTTCAGTATTATTAACCAAAGTATGTAACATTTACTTCTTCTTCTTGTCAGCCTCGGCTTCGGCCTTCTCCTTGGCTCTCTTCTCTCTGATGCCCTTGTATCTCTTCTCGTTTCTGGCCTCTCTCAAGGTGGTGTAAGCAGACTTCTCTGGAACCTCAACGGCTCTTGGAGCAGATTCAACAGCTGGCTGCTCAACTGGGAAGGTAGCAGCAGCAGAAACCTGCTGAGCGTCAGCCTCAGACTTCTTACCGAAGATGACCAACTTGGACTGGTACTCCTTCAATCTGGCAACGTTGGCGTCGAAAGTCTCTTGGGACTTGTTTTGTCTTCTGTGGTCCACAGCAATACCAATGGTTCTGGCGTACTTAGCAGACAAGCCAGCAGCCTTGACCTCAGCCAAGGTGAAACCTCTACCGGCTCTCACCTTTCTGTTGTACTTGATGGTAGGACATCTAACAATTGGTCTCAAAGCATCAACTGGCTTTGGGGCAACCTTAGCGGCCTTGGCCAATCTAGCCTGTCTTCTCGAGTACTTCTTACCGGCCTGGTCAAAGTGAACCTTGACACGCTCTTGCCAGTGCTTTCTGAAGTGGTTCTTCAACAATGGTAAGTTCTTGGAGATAGCCATTTTTGCTTATAGTAGGAGAGAAAGAACTGGGAGAAGATTTTTTTTTCGCAGTGCCGGTGGATAGTATGGAGGTGCGAGAAGGCAGAGGTGCGCGCGACCTGCATATGGCCGGCGAGCAGGACGGCACACAAAATTAGCAGTCACAGACCTCGTGACAGCATGCGTAGTTCTGAGACTGGAACGCGTATACGCTGGTCCGGCATTAGAAGCTTGCCTGCAGCACCATCATATACTGTTGGCGGTATCGCACTGCACACAAGCTGGGACCATGGCCCGCGACCCTTCCACTAGAAGCCTCCATAGTTAAGCCAGAAAATGCCTGGACAGTAAACCCGTACACCACGAATTCATACACTCCTGCTATCCAGAAAAACTTTTCTCTCAGTTCGTTTTTTCACTCCTAATACCTATCTTTCTAAATCAAGATGTCCACTCCATCTGTCCAGGTATGTTATATTTGGAGCTTCTCGCCATGAGAGAAAACTCACGATGCGTTCGATCGGCCTGAATTTTCACCGTCCCTCGAAGAATCCTTTATTGCACCGACGGTTCCATTCCATGAAGTCGGAGAACATACATTGAAAAGGACTAAAAGTTCATACGTGGAAAGATTCGTCATTTATCCACTTCTCAGTACACACAAGGCTTTGATGCTTCTTCCCCATCCCATAGCATCGCACTCCACGGCTAATTCGAATTCTACCCACCGCAACATCCGTTACTAACATTGCAGACTTTTGGTAAGAAGAAGACCGCTACTGCCGTTGCCCACGTTAAGGCCGGTAAGGGTTTGATCAAGATTAACGGTTCTCCAATCACCTTGGTGCAGCCAGAGATCTTGCGTTTCAAGGTTTACGAGCCATTGACTTTGGCTGGCTTGGACAAGTTCCAGAACATCGACATCAGAGTCAAGGTCACCGGTGGTGGTCACGTCTCTCAGGTTTACGCCATCAGACAGGCTATCGCCAAGGGTTTGGTTGCTTACCACCAGAAGTACGTTGACGAGGCTTCCAAGAACGAGCTCAAGAAGATCTTCTCTTCTTACGACAAGACCTTGTTGGTTGCTGACTCTAGAAGAATGGAGCCAAAGAAGTTTGGTGGTCGTGGTGCCAGAGCCAGATTCCAGAAGTCTTACCGTTAAGAGTGGTTGTTGTATTGTGGAAGGCATAATATCTTTTATCTCATTACATCGCCTCTTTTATCTAATGTATAAATAAAAGCACGTATCTATGGTGAAGCAGGAGTAGAGAGTAGTCAGAGAGGGTTTGAGTCTGTATGAGTAAGATTGCTTACTGAATTCATTTTGTATCAGATGAGAAGAAGGTTCTGAGATGGTGGAACAACTTGAACTGAGGGTGTGATTTCAAAACCCAGTCTATGGTTCTCCAGAATACCTTTAGTATTGGATGGAGATTAAAATGGAGCTTCTTCCATGAACTGTCCGATTTTTAAGTCTCACTCACTAAATAGGTCTTACTTGGTAAATAAGTGTTACCCAGTAGATAGGTGCCCCTCACTAATTTGATCTCTTTCAGTGATTAGGTGTCACTCATCCAATAGGTGTTACCCACTGAGTAAGGTGATACTCGCTAACTAGGTCTGATTCATTAAGTAGGTGCTAATCACCAAATAGGTGTTAATCACCAAATAGGTACCTCTCACTAAATAGATCTCATTCAGTAAGTAGGACTCACTCACTAAATTGGTCTCACTCGCTAAATAGGTGTCACTCACTAAATAGGTATTATACAGTAAATAGGTCATTCACTGAATAGGTTTTACTCACTAAATAGATCTCATTCAGTAAGTAGGTGTCACTCACTGAATAGGTGTTAATCACCAAATAGGTACCTCTCACTAAATAGATCTCATTCAGTAAGTGGGTGTCACTCACTTTAAAAGATATGCTCCAACAACAAAACCCAAGAACCAAAAACCAAAAAGCAAAATGCATGCAAAATTTAAATCAAAAATCTTACAATCGAAACACGAAACGTTGCACGGCAGTATATTTTCACATCCAATAGTTCCGGTCTTCGATTTACCCATTCCACCCACTCAACCACAACCATACTTTTGGAGATTCGCAGCCTTTATCTACACAACTACATCGAACTTATAAATTTACCACACAAAATGGCCTGGTTCAACTCATGCCCCAAGTTCCTGGTGCCGTTGTTGCTATCTCTGCCAATAGTAACAGTGACTCCAATTCCTCAGACCCCGCTTCTTGCTGTGGTAACGTCCACGTCGGTGTTGATCTACGAGTCGACCTCGTTTCTACCTTTAGCTCTCCATAAACGGACAGACGAGTGTCTTCTGAGCCACGGACAGTCTGTCCAGGCACAGGCAAGACATGTTTCTGTAGACACTTCTAAGCTTGACCTGCTCCACTCGGTCAATGTTTATGTGCGGACGAGCTCCAACTTTGTGTTGATCTTTCACCTTTTCGTCAACTACGCCCGATCGTTGTACGAGGTGACTGACGCCAACGACGACGATAGGTTACTCCAGAACTCCAAACCATTGGCTTCCGAAAACTCGAGGTTCAACTTGACAAACTTGATCAAATCGGCAACCAAGTCCATTATCCAAGGTGGAACTATCGACACGAACTTGATAAACTTGGAACATTTCAACAATACTTCTGCAGACGACAACCAGCGCAACGAAAGCATACCGTTGGTGAAATTGACCTTGGTAAAAATCCTTAAGATGAATGCTGCCATAACCGGATTTTGGTGTAAACTGAACTCTCAGAACTTAATCTTTACTATTGACTGCCACGAAATCCATATTCTCAACTTGAAGTCGTTCAACAACGAGATCATCAAGCTTCTGGACCACAAGTGGTACTACGACACTTCATTGATCGAGTATAACTTGAGCCACAACTATTTTTTGCATTTGAATTCAGTCGGCGAATTGGCTTTGCTTCAGTTCAACCAGTCGTCTCAAGACCTATCGCTAGATTACACTCTCCTCACAAATCTAGATTTCCAATGCCATCGTATAATCTTCAATCCGCAATTCAGCTTGGTGACATTGCAGTCGGATACTGATTTGAAGATCTACAAAGTTTCTCTCAGTGCTAAAAACTCCACGCTAAGCTACATCAAAACGGTATACGAATTCTCTTCATCGGACAAGATATCTTGCAAATGGTCTCCTTGTGGCACATTTTTGATTGTTTGGAATTTACAAACAAAATTCTGGAAAATGATTTCGAAGTTCGGATTTTGTCTCTTTGACTCCCAAGCTTTGTTTGATGAGATTGCAGCTGCAGACATTGCTCCGAACAATTTGGCAAGAGTCAATGACTTTTGCTTCGTTTCTGAGTGTGCTATTGCTCTTAACTCACAAAATATCTACGTTATCAATAGCGACTCGTCCAGGATTTACTATGTGGATCTCTTGAGACTACAGGAAAGATTCTCAAATATGTCTATGTTTCATGACGAAAACTACCTCAGCATGCCCATCACTGACACTAATTCCTTTGCTAGATTCCCAATTCCACCATTGTTTCAGAAGATTTTGTCTCGTTTCCATTACGTGAATGGATCTGCATTGGCACTTTCCCATCGAAAACCTACAGCTTTGTTCACTGTTAGAGCAAGCGAATCTCTCCAGCTTTCATTGTCATATGGATCGAACCTTGCGATTTCAACTCCGATCAAACTTGGATCTGACTTTTCACACCCACTATGGTATGTTTTCTACAATCATTTTTCTGAATCCATGAACATTGTCGACCACTTTTGGATCAAAGATTACTTGATTCTCATTAACAGATATGCCAGAGACGATGTGGAACGAGATGCTAGTCACGATTTGATGATTGATGAATTGATGATATTCAATACCGCGGCTTCTAAATATGGAGCTGGCGGAGCCAACTTCAAGTTCGATAGCGATTTGATAGTGTGGAGACATTCTTTCAAAAACAGGATCATCAATTTTGAGTTGATTGACCTGGAAGATGGTGTGAAGACATTAGTGTTAGTCACAAGCGATATGAAGATTGTTTTGATGGAGATTTCGAAAGGAAAGAACATAGATGAGCCAGATTCGAGAATTTCAATACGTGTCCGCAGAACCATTTACTTGTCCAGCATAAAGCATAAATTACCCATCTCTTTGATCCAACAAATGGCCATGGTGGATGGCAAGCATTTTTTCTTTCTTTTGAGTACTGGCGACATGTATTTGTTGAAAAATCAGAGTCACGCTTTTGAAGATGAACAGTCCAACGGAAGAGGTACAACTCAGGCAAACAACATGTATGATTTGATCAAGATCAGTTCTGCAGTTGAGTCATTCCAGGTGAACATCATCGATTTCAACCAAACTCGTCATAATCGATACATTACATTCTTTAATGGAGATGAGGTGTTGATATATAATATGAATGAGCTTGTTGGGAGAATCTACGAGTTTGAAGGTATTGAGCATTCAGGTGAAGTTGATATCGAAAAACCACTTCGTCCTATTAAGGTGAAAATTGACACTTTCATGCCGCTCAAGATTGTTCAATCCAGCGGATCGATCGAAGTGTCTGGATTTGAGTACCAGCCTTTGGTCAAGAGTGATTTCCTTATTTTGAAACACAAATCAAGCAGACAGCTCATCTTGAACAAGTTCATTCTGCATGATTTATTTGAGACCAACCTCACAGTGATTGAGATCACCAAGAAATACTTGAACTTCGGAAATTACGACTACTGCTTGGAACTTTTGCTTTTCGAAAACTTGGACGATGTTGACCAGACAAACCGTCTTCAGAAAGTGTGTAGATTGGTGGACGCTACTGCCAACTCCGACTCAATCTATATTAATTTCTTGAGAAAAATTGAGGTCAAGTACTGGAACCAATTTTTCAAATTGCTCAACCAGACTCCAGTGGGATTTATGAACAGATTGAGAGAGTCGAAAAACGTCGAACTCTGCTATAATTACCTCAATGTTTATCTTAATTTCAAGAGAGAATACGAGAGTTCTGCCACACCAATGGAATCCGAAGAAACTGCAACAATTCTTGACAAGAAAGACAAAGCACTTATCACACAGATCATACAGATGCTTCAAGAAGAGCTGAAATGGGACGAATGCTTCGAACTCTGTCGGTACATAAAGCTTTTGGAGCCATCTGGCGAGCTTCTCCAAGAAATACGCAAGTTTTTCTAACGCTTTATGGTACGCGCACTCTTCGCATTTTGACCAACCAAAAACTTTCAATTATCAACTACACACTCTGAATACCATTGAAGCAAAACCATCACAATCATGACTCTCGCCACGGAATTTGCTGAGACCACTCGTCGCTCGCTCACTCACGCCGACATGAGCAAGAGAGTCCTTCACTTGTACCGCAGATATATCAGAAATGCCAAGGAATTTAGTGACTTATACGAGTTGGATATGCCAGTGTCGAACGTCAAAACCAAGATCAGACAGGAGTTCGAGAGACAGAGATTTGTGAGCGACTTGGATGTGACCAACATTCTCTATGCAAAGGGCCAAATGGAGTTCCAGGAATTGATCAACTTCTGGAAGCAGCAGTGTCACGTATTGAGATACTTTGAGGACCAACACAACTACAACTTGGTAGACAAGAACGACTTCATCAAAAACTTCTTGAGAGGCCCCAACTAAGCTTTTTTGACCTACCACCTGGAAAACAATGAATGCATATTTTAGGCCTAATCGGCCATATTTAATTGTCTGTTAAGACAGTTGGACTAAGTTATCAACGCCAGCTTTGTGCTAGTCACCAACACGGGATTCAATTCCAACTTCATCACAATAACAACACCTGTTTACGAGTTTACATTGTAGTTCACGCCATAAGTATTAGCACTCAGATAAAAATTTAGTTAAACTTGAAATGAAAGGGCAGTCGACGAAGCGAAGAAAGATATAAAAAGTAGAGATGGGGGTATTAACGATCTATCCACTGCCTGGAGCGCGCCATTACACACATGGGACATATTTATTCCATGTTGTCAGCCAATGGAGCTTCTTCAGCACCGTAATCCAACTCCTCGTCATCCTCAACACCAGCCTCCTGGTACTGCTGGTATTCACTCACCAAATCATTCATGTTCGACTCTGCCTCGGTAAACTCCATCTCATCCATACCCTCAGATGTGTACCAGTGCAAGAAAGCCTTTCTTCTGAACATAGCGCTAAATTGGTCTCCAACTCTCTTGAACAATTCTTGGATAGAAGTAGAGTTACCAATAAAGGTGGCAGACATGTCCAAATCTCTTGGTGGCACAGAACAAACGGCAGTTTGCACGTTGTTTGGAATCCACTCGACGAAGTAGTCGGCATTTCTAGTCTGAACCTTGAGCATCTCATCATCAACCTCCTTGACAGAGACTTTACCTCTGAAGAAAGCGGCAACAGTCAAGTAACGACCATTTCTTGGGTCGGAAGCAGCCATCATGTTTTTAGCGTCAAACATCTGCTGGGTCAATTCAGGAACAGTCAAGGATCTGAAGGACTTGGAGCCGATGGAGGTCAATGGAGCGTAACCAACCATGAAGAAGTGCAATCTTGGGAATGGAACCAAGTTGACTGCCAACTTTCTCAAATCAGAATTTAATTGGCCTGGATAACGCAAAGACGTGGTGACACCAGACATAACACTGGATACCAAATTATTCAATTGGTCGTAGTTTGGTTGAGGCAACTTTAAAGTCTTTTGACAGATATTGTACAAAGCCTCATTATCAATACAAAAGGTCTCGTCGGAGTTTTCGACCAACTGATGCACCGACAAAGTGGCGTTATATGGCTCAATAACGGTGTCGGAGACCTTTGGCGATGGAACAACAGAGAAAGTGGCCATCATTCTGTCAGGAAACTCCTCTCTGATTCTGGAAATCAACAAAGTACCCATACCAGAACCAGTACCACCACCCAATGAGTGGGTGATCTGGAAACCTTGCAAGGAGTCGCATCCTTCAGCTTCTCTTCTTACGACCTCCATGACGGAGTCAACCAATTCAGCACCCTCCGTGTAGTGACCCTTGGCCCACACATTACCTGCGGAGGATTGGCCAAAAATATAATTATCAGGACGGAACAAGTTACCAATGCGGGAAGCCTTGACACTGTCGATAGTACCTGGCTCCAAGTCTACAAGCACAGCACGCGGAACATATTTGCCGGAGGAGGCCTCGTTAAAGTACACGTCCAATTTGGCCTTCTGAATACCGTCGTCGCCATGGTAGTTTCCGTCGTGGTCTAAACCGTGTTCGCCACAAATGGTTTCCCAGAAAGCGGCACCCTGTACGTGTTAGCGAATAAATCTCTAAAAAGTTCATGCTTGTGAATCACCGTATATTACGGATCACGGTTCAAGCGTGTTAGCAAATATTATACATACAATCTGGTTACCACACTGACCGGTGGACAAATGAATCTGGATGTTGTTAGTAACCTGGGATCAATCTGGCATGTTTCATCGTCTAAGGATAGCCGATTTGAGAAATGGATCTGGGAATCAAATGAGGGAAACGGGAAGTTCAGACGACGAAAACAGGGTATTGTTGTGTGAGGAGGCAAAACATACAATCTCTCTCATGTTGGATGCAAATAACTTGAGAGTCGACGTTCGTGATCTAAGCGAGTTTTAACACTTTGTTTTTGTTTTCTTAGCTAATGGTAGGAGATTTCGAGTCTCGCACGACAAGAGCTGTTGATTTTTTACCCTTTTCGGACTGAGACTTCATTAATCACGGTGGAGGATCGTAGAGACGGGAGGGAAAAGGGCGGGGCAGGTTTGGGGTATTGGAAGTATGCAGCATGTTTAAATTCTTAGTAGTGGGAGATTTCAAGTTTTTTATCTGGGTTTATGATTTTTGACATATCGCAGTTATGTGAGAAAATGCTGCGAAAGGAATGACAAATGGTGAATATATCGGGAACACGTTTAAAAGAAAGGGGAAATTGAAACGAGATTTAAATTGAAGTATTTGAACATTCTAAGCATTTAAAAAAAGAATTTGATGAGCGTAAAGTGAAAGAGTCTTTGACTCAGCAGGTAATATTTGTAGTTGAATTGAAACTGGTGAGTACCTGTGCCTATCACATTAAACCTATGCCTCTCACATTACACATAATACAGACCCTGAACATATCATCTGATTCTGACAGCCAGTTTTTACTTATTTTGATAAGAGATGCAAATTTCGAAATCATTTGCAATGATTATTTTCATTGGCTGTTATTATCGTCTTTCTAGGTTGCGGGTTTATCTTTCATCTTTGTAGGTTACGGAAGTATCTCCGATGTTTTTAGGTTACGAACTTATCTCTCTCAGGATGGCTGTAACCTGAATGTCCACTATTACCACCACTGAGACGGTAGCGAAACGGAATGAATTGTAAGAAAACCCGAAACAACTCAAATAAGATTGAATAATCAATAAACATTATTAATATTTCCTTTTCTCTATTTGACATACAACACTATATGTCTGTTCCTTACTATCTCACTCTATACTGCACAGCTACCCATATCAGCTCACCCACCACCATCTTCTTTCTCTTTGGAATTCTTGAAAATGCAAAAAGTTACCTGGGAAGACATCAAACAGTCCGGCAACAATCTCCTTTCGCCAGCATACAAACTAAATGGCCACGTTTTCACCTCGGGATGCTTGGGTACTGACTCTACGGGAAACTTGCCAGAGTCAATAGAGACCCAGACAGAGAACGCCATCAAGAACTTGGAAGCCGTTCTCAAGTTCTCTGGCCTGGACCTCAACCGTGTGTTAAAAGTTTTGCTTTTCATTTCCGACCGCCAGGACGCTGCTGCAGTCAACAAGATATACAGTAAGTACTTTGTTAATAAGCCAGCCCGTTCTTGTATAATGGTGCAGTTTCCCAACCCCAAAGTGAAGGTGGAGTTGGAGTGTGTCGCAGAGTATACCGACTTGAACGCTCCTAAGCTCTAGACGTGAATGGGGAGATCTAGTGACCCTTGTGAAGAATGACTATACACTGATAGATTGATAGATGCTCTAATAAACGCTCAGGGGCAGATTTGAACTCAGTTTAGAGTTTCTATAGGCATGGAGGCAACAAGACCGAAGTATTTGCAAGGCCAATCAAAATATGTGGTTCTACTTAATCTTTGAAGTTAGACTGGTATGGTAAGACCAAGAGAACCCGAGTAGTTGAACACATACACGGAAGGCAAAGGGTAGAAAAATTGGAGGATTTCAAGACGAATCTGTTTATCAATGAAAAGATATCAAAAAAAAAAAAAGAAAAAAAAAACTCCCCCAATTCTTCATTCCATGTTTGACATTCACTATAAGGCTATCGTTCTGCATACACCTCGGCCTCCCGTCTACTAGCACTGCTGGCAAACCCATTTATTTTCAAGCAAACCACTCAATAGAAACCGAAAAAATACTCAGCAAGCCACCTCGCTATCTCCAAACACCTAATAGCTTCACAAAATTACAAAGATAATCTCGTCCACACCCCAATTCATTAACCATTCTGCCATTCAGTCTGGCACATAACCTCTCTCGAAAATAACACGAACCGAAACCCTATAAACTAATCAACCATCTACACAAAATGTCTGCAGCCATCCAGAACAGAACGTTCGAGTTCCAGCAATGTGTTGCATCTTTTGACAAAATTAACAAACGGCAGAACGTGCCACAGCGGCAAAACAACGCCCCGGTGAAGAAATCCAAGTTCAGCCAGCAGGCCAGCATTATCACCAAAGACATAGCACATACGACGGAATTGTTGCTGAAACTAGCGTTGTTGGCGAAGCGCAAACCGCTTTTTGACGACCGCCCGGTGGAGATCGGTGAGTTGACCTACGTGATCAAGCAGGATATTTTCAAGATAGAGCAGAGCATCCAGAACTTGCAAAAATACGCCAAGGGCGAGTCGTCGATCCAGGTAGACTCCCAGATCACACAGTACCTGAAAAACGTGTTAAACTTGTTGAACTCCAAGATGAAAAACGTGTCGGGAGAGTTCAAGAACGTTTTGGAATTGAGGCAAAAGAACGAGCTCATGAACAAGTCCAGAAAGGAAAACTTTCTTTCTGCCGCCACCAATAGACAGAACACTCTGACACCGCTCTCAAATAACGGAGACGGTTTATCCAATTTGGGCGAAAACCCATATTTACTCGCCGATGACGTTCCCACCGCCTACGACAATGCCAATGGTGGAGAGCTCCTCTCCATTCCGGACCAGACAAGACAGTTGCTTCTCATGGAGGAGCAGAGCAGCGAATACTTGCAGCAGAGAAACTCCGCAGTAGAGACCATCGAGGCTACCATTAACGAGGTGGGCAACTTGTTCCAGCAGTTGGCCACAATGGTGACGGAGCAAGGTGAGACGATCCAGAGAATCGACCAGAACGTCGAGGAAATTGACATGAACTTTGTGGGCGCACAGAGAGAGTTGCTTAAATACTACGCACACATTCTGAACAACCGGTGGTTTTTCTTGAAGATATTCGGTGTGTTGTTGTTCTTTTTCTTTCTCTGGGTGCTAGTGAGTTAGTGGTGGATAACCTCCGAATAAATGCATGAAAGGAATAGATATGGTGAGGAAATGTACAATACTATGAGAAAAGCACTTTCTGTGTTTTCGATATATTAAAATGAAATTTGCTCTATATGTGTCTCTAAACTTGTAATGAAGATTTGTTCTTTATTTGTCAGTAAAGGTTACCTGTGTTCGAGGCTCATGTGAGACAGATATTGAGGCAAATGCTAGGGCATATGGCTCAGCGAATAATTAGGCAAATGATTAGAAAGATTATGCGAACGATTAGGCGATTAGGCGATTAGGCAAATGATTAGAAAGATTATGCAAATGATTGGGCGATTAGACAATTGATTCGGCAAATGGTTAAGCTTATGGCTAGGCAAATAACCAGGAAAATGATTAAGCAAATGTTCAAGCAAATGTTTAAGCAAATGCTCAAGTGTCGCACTATTACTTAAGCATATCCAATGAATCATAATTACCATCAAATTTAAATCACATAAAAGTGATAATATCCAGGATTTTGCAAAACAGCCCGGCAAAACGTCTGATTATCGAAATGCCAGCATTAAGGCAAAAAATGCTTACTATCCTCATTTACTGGAGACCCCATCCGATCAGCCGGCACTTGCCTGGTCGTGCGCGAACAAAGGACCACTCCATTCTTAACGTTCCGCCTTCACAGATAGTCTTATCAGTGTAAACCACCAGCTTACACGGGGAAGACCACACGTCAGATTCACCAATAATTGTGCTTAGTGACCACCAGTACTTTCGCATTTCTCATATTTACGTAAATCCCCTATCCGCCAGCCAGAAACAATGTGGAACTACTTGTTTGGAGGAAACAAGCAACAGAAGAAGGAGTTGCCGAAAAAGGCGATCGTGGAATTAAGAGAACACATCCAAATGCTCAACAAGAAGCGCACGCATCTAGAACTGCAAATCAGCGACCAGGACCAGTTAGCCAGGAAGTATCTTGCTACCAATAAGGCAATGGCCAAGAATGCGTTAAAGCGCAAGAAGGGATATGAGGCCAACTTGATGAAAATAGAGAACCAGATCGACTCCTTGGAGACGCAGTTGACCGCAATAGAGGGCGCCAACTTAAACTTGGAGACAATGAAGGCCATGAAGCAGGGTGCGCAGGCCATGAAGCAGATCCACGGCGAGTACGACGTCGACAAGGTCGAGAGCACCATGGACGACATTCGTGAGCAGGTGGAATTGGCCGAGGAAATTTCGGAGGCCATCTCGCGCCCAGTGGGAGGAGAATACGTGGACGAGGACGAGTTGGATGAGGAGTTGGCTGCTTTGCAAGAAGAGGAGAACGAGGCCAAGGAGCAGCAGAAACAGCCCGTCACAAAGAACACAGTGGCCTCACCCCAGTTGCCGGACTTCCCTACAGTGTCCAAGAACAAGCCACAGGCTGTTGCTGAGGATGACGAGGATGAGGAGGCCTTGAGGGCCTTACAGGCAGAGATGGGGTTGTGAGGGTTTTGATTTGGTAATACTTTTTTCTGCTACCGTGGCTAAAGTGTAGAAAGCTTGGCGGGGCACCGAGAAGGCCACTTTTGTTCCCAATTTGTCTGAGGTGAGTAATGGCTGAGATATACTAATCGGACTACTGGGATTATGAGTTGCTTCAAGCGAATATTCAGCCTGATTTCGAGTGGCCGGGCCCCACACCAACATCTTCACGCATAATTTGTTCTGGGTTTTGGCGTTCACGGTTGCTCGTTTAGTCTACTTTCAGTTCCTATAGAAATCAATCAATGTAATTATAGCACTTCCAGCTGGTAATTGTCAGTGGTGTACTGGTGTACAACCGACTCGGTGATGGCAGAAATCCAGAAAATTTTGGTAAGTACAGGTCTTCACTGGAATCTACCCATCTTCATTCTGGCACCAAATAAAAGCTGCCAGCGAAATGAAACAAGCGCAAAAGTATCTTTTGCACTCTTTGTGCAGAAGGTATCACTCCTCGAAAATCGGGACCCGCCACTCGGCGATTTCAGCCATTTCCCGCAGCTCATCTACTTCTGAGCCTTTTACATTGCAAAATGACTTAAAAATCTACTCATCGCTCGTGGACGAGCTCAGAAAGCCTCAAAAAGAGTCCAAGCCTTTCGTCAACCTCGCCAACAAGCCATTTAATGAGATCAAGCCGTTCACTCCGGGGAAAATCTCCGACTCGGACCGCAGAGAAGTGTCGTGGTCTTCAAACTACGATTCAGTCACTAGATCTCCCTTCGCCAAGGACGTGGTACACTTGCTGTCGTTGCTTGATGCGCTCCTCTCATCGAAAAATTTTGCTAGAGCCGAAAATATCTTGATGGCAATCCATCCTTTGTTGGAGAAGCCCGAGGGTTTTGTCTCGTTCATGAATAAGTACTTGGAGGCTTATGCCATGGAGGAGTCTTCCACCATCCAAGAGCTTGAAGTGTTTCTTGACAAGATGCAGAAGCAGTTCCGAGTGTATCCGAACGACAGAACGTACGCTGTGATGATTGGCAAGTCCATCGACGATAGAGATAAATTCATGACATTTATCAATAGAGCCAAGGCATCAAGATACTTGATCAGAAGAACCTTGAACCACCTAGATGTACTCACTGTGGAGGACCTCACAAAGATTTTTGAGGAGCCTTCCTTGCAAGAATGGCACATTCCCAAGGATCTTCTACCTCTTTTCCAAGATGTTAGAAGTGGGCAAAACCCAGAAAATCCAATGGGAAACGTTCCAGAATACTTCAAAGACGAAGACATAGCAGCTCCAATGATCGAGAAGGATGCTACCGAATTGCGTGCTGTTGATTCTTTCGGCTTGAAAGTGATCAGACACACCCTTTTAGGACTTCAGAGCAAGCATGAGTTCGACTTGGAGAAACTCTTCAAAGATCTCGACGATGATCTCAAACAACACATTTTGCATAATACCCGGTCAAACAATAAGAGAAACTATCATGAAATTTACAAAACACTTAAGACACCCGAAGATAGGGAAAAATTCAATGAAGCATTAGATGTTTTTAATGAATCCCGACAAAGAGAGCTCGAAAGCAAAGGTATCGATGGAGCCCGTGAAAAGTGGAAGCATGAGTTCGAAGAAATGCAACTGAGAGGAGGAATTCCCATCAACAAGAATTTGAATGTTCAACTTTACCAGTGGTACTTGGATATGCTCCCATATGTCCAGGAAGAGGTGGATATTTGCAGACAGTTTTTGAACAATGAAGTTCAAATTTCCACGTTATCCAGTGAAGAGAAGAAGCAAATGAAAGATAGAGCATTTTACGCACCGTACCTTGTTTTGATTCCACCCAAGAAACTTACAGTAATCACAATCTTGGAGTTACTTAAGTTAAACTCTACGGGTGGTATTGTTGACGGTATGCGTACTGCCAGAGCTGTAATTTCTGTTGGTAAAGCTATCGAACTCGAGTACAAATCGCAGAATTTGGTAGCAGCTGAGAAGAGATTCTTGACACGTAAGGCAAAGAACTCCAGCCAACTCAGAAAGTTGCTCAGATCAAGAAAGCCGACTGTGGAGGATGCAAACTTGAACACAGAGTGGGACTACCCGGTGTACGCCAAGTTGGGATCGGTATTGATTAGTCTACTTCTTCACGTTGCAAAAGTTCCTGTCACCGGAACGGATCCGTCTACAGGAGAATCAGTCAAAGGTAAGCAGCCAGCATTCCACCACACGTACCAATTTGTGAACGGTCAGAGACTTGGAATTATCAGATTGCACAAGAACTTGGTTCGTGAATTGGCCAGTAACACTCTCATTAACTCAGTGCAACCACAATTTCTACCCATGTTGCTTCCTCCAGCAGACTGGACTACTCACAACAATGGAGGTTATCGCTTTACTCCGAGCACTTTAGTGAGAATCAAGGACTCTGCCGAAACCGTGGCTTACGTTAAAGCTGCTGCTGAAGCCAACAACTTGGACGATGTATACAAAGGTTTGAATGTTTTGGGGCGTACATCTTGGACAATCAACGCAAAGGTTTTGGAGATTGTTTCCCAATGTTGGAACACTGGTGAAGCCTTTTTGGATATTCCTCCAATTGTGGACGATCCAGAATTGCCAGCACCACTTCCTTTCAATGCCGAGCCTCTCGAGAAAGCGGAGTATCAAAAGAAGGTGCGTCATGCCCTCAATGAGGCTGCTGCGTTTAGATCTCAGAGATGTGACACCAACTACAAGCTTGAGATTGCTAGAGCCTTCGTCGGAGAGAAAATGTACTTCCCACACAATGTCGATTTCCGCGGCAGAGCATACCCATTACCACCACATCTTAACCACTTAGGTAACGATTTGACACGTTCCTTATTCTTGTTTTGGGAAGGAAGAGAATTGGGCGAGAGAGGTTTGGAGTGGTTGAAGATTCACTTGGCTAATCTCTATGGTATGGACAAGGCACCATTGAAAGATCGTGTCGCATTTGTTGATGCCAACTTAGAGAACATTTTCGACTCTGCTCGTGACTCTCTTGGAGGTAACAGATGGTGGACAAAGGGTGACAAACCATGGCAAGTTTTGGGAGTGTGTTTTGAGTTGACTCAAGCATATGAGTTGGATGATCCTACCAAGTTTGTCTCTCACTGTCCAGTTCACCAAGACGGAACTTGTAACGGTCTTCAGCATTACGCTGCATTAGGTGGTGACGTGGAAGGTGCAAGACAAGTCAATCTTGTTCCCGCTGACAAACCTCAGGATGTGTACAAATTCGTTGCTGGATTGGTTGAGAAACGCTTGGCAGTTGAGGCAGAATCAGGCAACAAGTACGCTATGTTCTTGAGAAACAAGATATCTCGTAAAGTTGTCAAGCAGACTGTGATGACAAATGTTTACGGTGTCACTTTCGTTGGAGCAGTTGCCCAGATTGAAAAACAGCTTGCTCATCTTTTTGATAAGGATGACTATGACTCTGTCACCTTGTATGCTCGTTACTTAACATCTCTTGTCTTCGCATCCATGAGAGAATTATTTGAAGGAGCTCATTTAATTCAAGACTGGTTAGGAGAAGCTGCTAAGAGAATTTCCAAATCAGTGAGAATCGATTACGAGGAAAAAAGTGCCAAAAACGCCAACAAGCCTAGCCACTTGTCTTCAGTCATTTGGACAACTCCACTTGGATTGCCTTGTGTTCAGCCCTACAGAGCAACTAAGAGACAGATTGTTTCCACTAACTTGCAAGACATTACCATCTCAGACCCGTTTGGAGCCACTCAAGTTGACTCCAGAAAGCAGCTGTCTGCATTCCCTCCAAACTACATTCACTCTTTGGATGCTACCCATATGTTGATGACTGCTGTTGTTTGTGGAGAAAAAGGCTTGCACTTTGCATCTGTTCATGACTCTTACTGGACCCACGCTGCCGATGTCGATACTATGAATGCCACCATCAGAGATCAGTTCGTGAAGTTACACGAGGACAACTTGATTGTTAAGTTGAGAGACGAATTCGAAAGACGTTACAAAGGCTTCTTGCAAGTGATCTGCATTCCAGGTGACCATGAGGTGGCCTTAAAGATCAAAGCAGTTAGAAGAAATCTCGTCAAGGACTTGGGCCGTGGATTGACTGTGGCTGATGAAATCTACATTGAAAAGAAGAGACAAGAGTTACTCGAGTCTCCAGATGCTGGTGAAGTCCAGATGGGCAAAGAGATGGTTAGCACTGTGAGCGTTACTGAAGGCTACGACTTAAACAAGATTTCAGTGAGTGCATCGAGTAACAAGGCTTTGCAGATCTTAGCACCATTAACATTCCCCGAAATCCCGGCCAGAGGATCTTTGGACGTTAAGGTAGTCAGGGAGTCTCCGTACTTCTTTTCCTAATTGCATGATTCTTGCCAGGCAAGAACACTTTATTGTCTATATTCCGATTCACCCTGTACATACATTCGGATAAGATGACCAGGATATATCAGCATTAGTAGACCTACAGAGTAGCATTACGTAGCCATGGCAATCATGTACATTTTTTATCAGAGAAGCGGTTCCATTCCTTTTCAACAAACACGTCGTCCTGTCCCTTTAGATGATCTTCCCTTGTTGCTCAAGATTTTCAATCAACGGTAGCAATGGCGTCATCTCCTTTCTGTCAAGCAATTTGAACTCCTTGCAGAACGATATGTAGTGTGCAAAAAACGAGTTCCAGTGTGCTTCCAACGACAAGTGGACAATCTTGTCGAAGTGGTTATGGTATATGTGAACAAAGATGCGGAACATCTGACGGACTATATTCTTACAGTCCTTGACGAAGTTAGGAGGAAACGCTCCCCCGTTCTTGGTTGGAAATACCGTCTGGTCGTTGATCTTGCTGGAAATCCAAGTCAATACGTACTCGATGTACTGACAAGCCGGCAAGTTGATGGCCTGTCCATTGGTATCCTTCCATAGATAGTTGGTGTTAGGACCAGCACTCATAGTCGGATACTTCTCAGGCGTCACATACTCGGAGATAACGCCATAGAACAGGTTCAAGTGGCCGTACATCTCGAAGATATTGAGCGAGAGCCACTCACCGTAGTCCACATACTTAGGTAACTGAACAATAGTTTTGAATGATCCCTTCACCAACGCCGTCTTCACAAACGGATCATACATATAGAGCGGGAGTTCCTCGCTTGCTGGTTTCTCAGATGAGTGTACGACATCCTTGTGGGGCAGTCGGGACCGTGAGACTCTGGGTCTTCTCGTTGGGGACAGAGGAGCAAATTGGATTTGGCTTGATCTTTGCTTCAGCGGTGAAGCTTTTCCCGGCAGCTGCGATCGACGGAGCGGCGAAGTCGAGCCATTTGCGTGGGAGTAATGCAAACCTTGTGGTTCGTACTCCTTCTTGGTCTTCTTCGTGCTTCTTCCAAGACCTCGAATTGTGTTCAAGAAGGACATGGCAAGAATAATGTACAGAGAAATGCTTGGTGCAGTGTGAGGGGAAGTTTTGTTGGCTGAAAAATTGCAGTTAAGAGTGCGAGAAATAGTTAAAGTTTAGAATTTGTAGGTTTTTTCAGATGTCGCTATTGAACTGTTTCAAGTAGTAAGTTGTTTTGGCTAGTTTCGTCAAGATTCGCGCACTGCACATAGTTGGGAAAGTTTTTGTTAGGAGAGCTAGTGTTCGCGGTCAGTGGATCCAGGCTTAAATAGTGGGGTTTACCTTCTCTAATGGCTGGCATGTCATGGGCCTAAAATTAGTTAGATAGTATTTCCGAAGGCCCGAGCCGGTTACGCAAAAGTAGTTTTAGCTGAATCCGCCAAGTGACTCTCCCATCTTGATCTTCTGTCCAACCTTGAGATCAAACTTGAAGTTGTCTGGTGCCTCGAAAACAAGCACCACCGTAGATCCCAATTTGAAACCTCCAACTTCTTCTCCTTTGCTTAAAGGGAACCCACCTAAAAGTGCACTTGCGCCTGTGTATGTAGCTTCGTAGACGGTGTTCTTCTTCAATCTCTTTGGCTTGTTCGTTGTGTTTGAGCGCGTTGATTCCAAGTCCAGTTTGTCCAATAAAGGCGAGAGCTCATCAGAAGACGACTCACTAGATAAGAGAGAACTTCTCAGGTACACCTCGTGCTCGTAGACATCGTTCGTTTTCAAGTCCTTGTCGAAGTTCACGACGATGCTGCCGACGTTGGTAGCACCCACTGGGATCATGGAGAAAAATCCATACTTCCAATAACCTAAAAGAGCGACTCTCTCGTTCAAGACGAAAAGTCCCTGCAATGTCTTCTGGAAAAATGGCGCAACTGAGAAAAGCTCACCAATGAAGTGACGTCTCAAGGTGGTGACCCAGTTAGTTGGCGAGTGGAAACGGTGGTAGTCACCTGGAGCCAAGTAAATGACAGCAAAGTAGAGGTTTTTGTGATTACTAAGATGGAGTCTCTCTAGAAGCGTGGGAGCCAAATTTTGGGCAACAGATAAGTCCTTGCCCACGGATGGCTTCAGGCCTCTGGCAGTTCCATCGCCCTTGTCATGATAGTCTAGTTGATTTATGTGGAAAGTTTCATCGGTCTCACCGCCCAAGATATCGTCCAAGGAGTAGGAGATTCCGTTGAACTTGGCGAACTCCTCGTCTCTTTTGATGACCGCTTCGTTTGTAGCGTCATGGTCGAATTGCAAAGAGTGGGTAGGTGCAGCCAAACGTTTGGCCGACAATCCAAGCAATGCATCGATGGAATATGTCATGCCCTTCACCTGCTCGATTTCGCCATTCTCAATGACACCGAATTTGAGAACCTTGCCGTCGGATGGCGACACCAAGTCTGTATCTGCAATTGGTCTCACACCAGGCTTCAACTTACGGTAGAAGAACTCGGACAAGTTATTGTAGGTAGTCAAATCTGGCTCGTCCATCTCGTCCAAGTTCACGCCGAAAACGGTCGAATAGAGCTTATACGAGGGGCTTCTCAACCAAAGAGGCAAGTTGATCGAGTTCACCTGGCCCCATAATCTCGAGATGGTCTTCAATGGGAGCGTGGAGTAAGCATACAAATGCCACGACTGCGGCTTAATGGTGTACTGGCTGAAAGGCTCGTAATCTTCGTCGTCTTCGTCGACGTTTCCCCTTTCGTATCTGATCTTAGCAGCCACACTGCCCAACACAATTGCGATGGAGGTCAACGTCCACCATCTCACGAATCTCCTCTTTTCTCTTCTTCTTCTGCGGGCCTCTGCGGAGAAAAACCTTCGCTGGATGTTCTGCTGGATGTTGTGGGTCTTGCTTCTGAGCCTGGAAGGGGCCGACGAGAACGGTCTCTTGGCCAAGCCAGGAATCTTCAACTTCTGGCTGTTTTTCGTCCACGTAGAGTAGTAGAAGGCCGACTGGGTGGGCCGTGGAAACATAGGGAACGCATACTTGCCATATCCCCACTTTTTCTGCTGCACCGATTGCTCGTGGTACATTCTTTGCACATTCACCTCGGCGACATTAGTGGCTCTAGAGAGAGGTTGACTGATGTTCATGGCATTGGGTCCATGGATGTAAGAGGAGTGCGGATAACTTTTCCGCTTCAACACAAACGACTCGGCGTTGAAAAGACCCGGACGGTAAACCATTTCCCAAGATTTTTGTAGCAGAAATTAAAAATCGGAAAGACTGGGAAAGGCTGGAAAAGTTAACAGAAGAGCTTGACGGGAAATGTATAGAGGTTTTAATGACAAGGCGCGAATAATTGAGTGCGCAGCTAAAAAAAAAAAAAAAAAAAAAATCGTAACTGGAGGTTATGGCACAAGATGAAAGACTCACGCCCCGCATTCGGCCAGTATTTGGTCCAAGAATGTTTCTCAGATGGGGCAATGTTGACTTTTGGACAATGGAACGTTGGACCTGACGAGTTTCACTTTTCACATGGAGCTGTCGGAAATTTTTATACGTGAGCTAATCGAATGCTAACTTCGTCAACTAGAGATTGATAAGAGGTGACATGGCTACCAGTCAAAAGCAGGGATTTTTGCCAAGAGAATAGCCACAGCAGTCTATGTTTATTGGGACCGTTGAACCGTTTAATATTGAGCATGATTTTAATACGGACTGCTTGGGACATGTAGAGTATAGTGAATTAAAATCGCAGTGACCTTCTAGGTAGAACTTTTGAGCATGAGACTGCTGCTAGTCATGCGACCATTTACCACATCGAAATCTGTACTGCTAAATTGATAAACTGGCTGTGACTAGAGGGAAGTTTGTATTCTTGGATCGTATCTCATCTACATCTACTAAGATGGCGGAATAGATCGGATGTTCCAGAAGATTCGGAACGGTGCTTACGGCCGTGAATGCAAGGTCCATCAGCGATATTTTTTTTCATATGATTCAGCTTGAAACTGCAGTTTCTCCTATTGTATTTGTCTTCAAGGGAAAAAATAAGAAACGAGAATTCGCTTAAAGGGAGTAACTGCCCTGTACAGAATTGATATTGTAGAAGTTGCTGAGGACCGTAGACGGAAGATGTAGAAAAAGAAGAAAAGGGAGTGATAAGTTGACATTAAACATCCGAATGAAAAAACCTACCAGGTTTGGTTTGCGTTTTTATGTTTAGTAGAATACCTTTCTTTCCCCTCCGATTCTTCACTTTAAAATCACCTACCCAATTCAGTATCCTCTGAATTCTCACATTAACTGCATGCTTGCAGGCTAGTGTGGAGCCACATTCAGTTAGTTTCAAAGATTCACTCAATCGTGAACTGAATATTTTTATAGGTATTTGACAAATCGTCTTCAGCTGTCAGTGCTCTTCGGGTACTCTGACGCTTTCTAATAATTCACTCAGTTGGCTTCTACGTTCGTGCTTAACTACTTTTTGGTCTTTGCCAACTTAAAGCCGAGGCTGCTAACTGGTATGGTCAGAGAATCCTTCTTGAATGATGGCTATCTCCAATGTTTCGCACTTGAACAGTGAGAGTTGATTTTAGGTAAACACGTTCCTCTCCAAAATCTTTTCAGAGACTTTTTCATACAAATCTGTATCAGCTGCACTCGTCTGCTCTCCACCACTATGTTAGTACAATCTGAACAAACCTTCAGCAACCACAGATGTTGAATCTGGGGCTTTACGATTATGCAGACCCTTGAAGATCTGTAGGAATCCTTTATTTTTGCATTATTTTTTCGGTTTTCACATTTCTAACCTCTTCTGACTTACTCGATTAAAAAACAATGTAAACGTTTACTCCCCAAATTTCTAGGTATTAAAAGAAGTATGCAATTTGTGTTATGTAGAGAGATGCAGACTAACTAAAGCATTCATTTGAAATAAGATCAGAAAAACCGAAATGATTTGTTGAAAACTTGCTGAACCGTTTATTTCTCACGTTAATACTTTTGACTCACCGGTTTTCGCAATTTGTATGAATCATTAACATAGAGAATGGTAAAACATATCATAATGATTAATGCATACAGCTGACTTTCACTACCATGACCATGTGTGACACCATGCTGTAAGCTTCGTTTAGCGAAGTCAGTGGCTGTTTTTTTCTACTATTTTCCGCCCTGGAGTTGTTTCCACAACCACTTGCTTTGACCATAGTCTAGACTATCCTAATCTAGTTCGTCTTTTCACTTGTAGTAGTACCTGTAGTGAGTAGATTTTGGAAAATGGTTAATTCGTATAGCTTCTGTCATTTTTTTCTCACTACCCGGAAGCTGTAACGGTGAGTTCCCAGAGAGTTTGCTTAAGTCGCCCGATGAAATCGCTGGCGAGATAGTGCAGTTGGGTGCCCACAACATGGTCACTATAGGCAAACAACAACTTTAAGTTTCGCAAGTCGTCGACTGTTTGAGGATTCGATGCCATTCTGCTGAGCTCAATCTTCGTGTCGATGATGTTGAATACAGAGAGCCCCGAGTTAATCTCGTTCGACTCGATATTGGATTGGGTCTGGATACTCTCATAAAGGTAGACCTCCTTCTCAAATGTTGACAATGGCCTTGCAAGCTCCAGTTGAAGGAGTGCTTTGATATCATGGCCAATCTCACTTTTCTTACCTTCTCTTTCAAGCATTCTGCTCTCCGTTTCTAACAAAGACGATACTGATGCCTTGAGAAATTGATAGTTCAGTTTTTTGAGGACATAAAGTGTCAAAGACTTCTTGAATTGCTCCAAGTTTTCCGAATTCACCAGAAAGTCAATTTTGACTTGAAAATGTTCCTCTGATATTACCTCAATTGACTCCAACTTCTTTAAATTTGGAAGTAAGTATGGCGCTGATGTGAGCTCCAGAGTGCCATTTCTATAGTTGATACGGAGAGGCACCTTAATTGGGTTACCATTTTTCACTTCTCTCACAACAAGGCATCTCGGCTCCACAGCTAGTGCCCAAAAGTGTCTCAAAACTTGTAGGTGAACCTCATGCTGGTTATTCTCGTTAGGAAACACGGGATAGAGCGAGATCAAGAGTGTTGCGATGGCAAAATTTGATTCGCCAAATGCATACTGACTTCCACCCAAGAAGAGAATTCCAAGTGCCATATTGACCGCCATGTGACTACCATAGTGTACGTTATTGTTAATTCGCCCATAGATCACACGCAAACGTCTGAAGACTTCCAAATCCCCACTTCCAGCCATGACAACAGACGCACATAGAGCAAGCAAACTCTGGATCTGAGCAGCGCTATTATAGGCAATTTTCTGGTCATAATTTGCTGCAGTCATCATTGAAATTTCCATAAAAAGATCCAAGTACTGAAGTAATGTTCTTCTTGCCTCTAAGTCCTGGCTTGAAGCGCGTTTTATGGCAAGAGAAAGACACGCTCCTCCCAAAACATTGAAGTAAGTAATTTGCTCGCTATCCAACACATCAATATTATTTATGTTGTACTTTTTTCTCAAGACTTCGGGGATTTCGGACTCCACCCACTGAGTGGACTTGCCAATCAGTCTCCACATGATCAAATTCTTAGCTAGACACCTTAACAACAAGAGATCAGGACGAACATAGTCTAGAAGCTGTTCCGATGCGGGAACCAGAAGCTTGGCTGCAATAGCAGCATTTTCTGTTTTCAAATAAACAAACCCAAGCGCAAGTATGGCACCTGATCCCGACTTATCAGACTCAAACACTGGATGCGAGTCTCTCATGGAAATGGCAAACGCCAATAATCTATCAATAACGTGAGTATCATTTAATCCTTTTAGATCGTCACCTTTTCCAAGATTAATGAAGCCAAGTGCGATACCCGAAGCTTGTCTGTAACCTTCTTGCTCTTCGTCATTCTCGATATGTGATGAGCTTCCACCAATTTGAGACAAAAGAATCTCACTCATTCTTCGGTGCTGCGTCTCTAAATACAAAAGACCAATACCGATAAGACCAGCCGTCTGAACCATAATTGGGACATTTAAATCGTTTGCACCTTGAGGAAGAAGAGCGACCGCGTGAACAGAAAGTACTTTGGTAAGTTTGTTATCCATAGAGCCTCTCAAACTTGCGGCCATTCCTATCAAAAGTCCGACACTAGTAAGGGGATGTTTAGGTCCAAGATAGTTATATATGTGCCATTCCTCAAGTCTTTTGAGATGCCCATTTAAACCTAAACCAAGTAAAAATCCAGCGTGCTGCGCGTTATTCTCCACTGGCTTATTGAAAATGACCCAACTTCCAGATATGGCTTTGGAGGTGGGACTGATACTGAGACCAGAGGATACTCCGTTGTGGAAATGACCCCACTCCATAACTTTCAGACTTACAGCTCCTTCAGATAAAACGATGGTAGTCATTGAAGGTCCAATTAGTGAGCTCAAATTGAATTTGGGAATGGGGAACTTTTCTGTGAGAAGAGGTATTCTTCCAGCATAAAAGAGGGCAGCACGGCCCAAAGGAATCATAAGGGTTCTCAATGCAACTAGCGCTGCCAATTCCCTTTTCATCAACGTAGTCTCGTACTCACTAGTTCCCTCCTCCACATTCAATGTGACTGTCTGAGTTCGAGTTTGGTGCAATAAACTGGTGATTTCATGGTATCTTCTGTCCTGATCAAATATCAACTTAGTTATTTGAATAAGATCTGCTTCAGACTCGCCGTCCCAAGCAACCAAATTGTCTCCTTTGTTGAAGATATTTGATGCAATATAATTGGCATCATGGACCGTCCTTAATGGTTCAAGATCAAGTTGCACATTTTTCAGAGTCATTCTCAATTCAGGTTGAAGCAAAAGCTTTAAATCCTTTCTGCCGACTAGTTCAAGATAATTTTCATTCCACTCGAAAGCAGGATTTTCCTGACAGGCCAGCAAGCACTCTTTTAAAGGAAGACTTACACCAACAGGATAAGACTCAAGATCGCTTGCACTGATTCCATAGTGGCACATAGCACTGATTACCTGGCTGAGACTAACATGTGTAGACGAAAGAAGCTCGAAAAGATGATAAACAATATGAGAACGAGGAGTGACAATCATATTAACCTCACTACTCTCCTCCACCAATTGAGAGAAATTTAAGTACCTCGTCCTCTTCCCTTCAGCCAATGCAGTGAGAGACTCAAAGATATTAGGAGGGATATATAGTAGAACCACCAGTAACAACCTGACCGTATTGTCAATACTCTTGTGATCAATCATATAGAATGTGGTCCATCGGTCCAGCCAGCCCATCCACACCGTTAATTGAGTGAGCAAAGTGCCCAACTTATTAAGTGACAGTTTGTTCAAGACATTAAGTTTAGTTTCTTCATAAATAAGATGCAAGGAGACCACAATATACGGCAATAGATCTTGGAATGAGTAGTCAATGCTGAAGTACTCATGTACCTGTTTAGCTTTGTCTAGTTGTTGAGTTATTTCGTTATTCACATACTGGGCATCTTCAAACTCATCAAAAGGATAAATCATGGCGAGAAGCGTAATAACAAATGCATTCCATTCGTCCTTGACAGAGTCGAGCATGAGAGCAGAACGCCAGGCAACCCACATGTGTTCGTTTATTTTGGATCCAGACAAGTATTTCCACGACTTGAGGCATGTTTGGACTAGTGGAGTCTGAGGCTCAAGAATTAAATTGAGTAAGTGAGTGTTGCGTTTTTCCGTTGCTTCTCGAAGAGCCACAACGTTATCGCAAGTGCTCGAGATGAATGAAATGGGAGGAAATTTCGAATACAAAGGAATGGGTGGAGCCTTAAAGTCCAAAAACGGATTGAATAAGTAAAGCGTTTTCTCGTCTTCTAGAACCAAAAGCCACCCAGGAAACGATGGATGATTTAGAGATTCGGCATGAAGACATTTAATGGAGCAAGAAGACTCAAATTGAGGGATTTGGGTCGCCAGCTGTTTGTACATGTGAACATGGGTCTCGCGGGAGACTCGATCACAAATCACAACCGCCTCTTTATCTTCATAATGAAGTCCACTAACAGCTAAGTGCAGCCTGCGTGCTTTGGTGGAAAGAGTATCGACCTTGGTCAAAATCATTTCTTTTCGTAGAGCACCTAATTCCAATTGTGCCAAAGCCAGGGTGGATTTTCCTACCTCATTAAATGTAGATTCTGAGCTTACTCGAGCAATTGAAGATATTCCAGAGAGAAGCGTACTAGTTCTTTTTTTCTCCATGTTCATAGAGAACGAGTAAGAGTTAGTAGAGTGGAGTGACGGCACAGGAACCAAATCCTGGAAGTACTCTTCGTCTAAAATCTTAGAAGGATTCGGACTCGACAACGACGCATTTCGTCTCTTTCTCGCACTCCCACCACTCAAGATATTCTTTCGAGAAGAAGCCTTTACGTGGTATATGCCAATGGTTCTTTGTCTAGAATTGTATGTGACTGTGAGCGATCTGTATTTGTTGAGTCCCTTGGAAGGGAAGTACATTAGCGACTCCTGGGCATTGACCACCGATGTAGAAGACGTAGTCACCACACGCAAATCGCCAATTGGGTCGACCAATGTTAAAAAGCGGTACGGCGTGATGGCAGACGCCGCTTTGGTCACTGAGTCTTGTTCTCGTTCCAACAAGAGCCCCGAATCAAACGGGAATGCATTCCTTAATACGAATGGAAAGCTCACCACATATGAGTCTCCATCGAGGTAGTATATGTGGGCGGAGTTCTGCAAACACACTACCAACGCATCTGCTGTGTCCAACTTGGAGTTTTGAATAAACTTCGTGTACGTGGCTGACACCACGGTCTCGTCGTAGACTAGCTTACGAAAGATCACAGCACCATGAACAACCACCACTTGGCGAGATGACACAAGAAGCGTGCGGCCGTCTGGAAATAGAAACGGTTTGTGTTTAGCGAATTGTGGGAAAGTGAATTGCCCTGAAAGATCAAGAGATGGCAGGATTAGCGCCATTGGCGTGGAATATAGAGGAAGTCTTAGTTATGGGTTGTTGAAGATCGCGATTCTATGCTTAGCAGTTTTCGCAGTCACGAAAGTATGGGAACATTTATGTTTAGATACGTAAGAAGTACAAGTATGATTGCCAATCTACAACTGTTAACAAGTGTACAAGAAAAACATTGCTAGCTATTTACAGCACACCGAGAGCTTACTCGATGATTCTGGTCACCAAACCGGTACCAACGGTCTTACCACCCTCTCTGATGTTAAAACGCTGGTTTACCTCAAGTGGGGTCTTTCTGACCAACTCAATCTCCATCTCGATGTTGTCACCTGGAGACACCATGGCCGAGTGGTCCACATCTGGGCCCTCTGGGAATCTCAAGGTACCGGTGACATCAGTGGTTCTAAGGAACAACTGGGGCTTGTAGTTCTCGCCGAATGGCGAGTGACGGCCACCCTCTTCCTTGGACAAGATGTATAAAGAGGCCAAAACCTTCTTGTGCGAGGTGACGGTTCCTGGCTTGGCCAACACCATACCACGGGAAACCTCGTCTCTCTTGACACCTCTCAACAAGATACCGGCGTTGTCACCAGCCATAGCGGCGTCCAACTCCTTCTTGAACATCTCGATACCAGTAACGGTTGTCTTGAATGGCTTGTCGAAGTCACCAACAATCTCAATCTCTTCACCCTTCTTCAAAGAACCTCTCTCGACTCTACCGGTGACAACGGTACCTCTACCGGAGATAGAGAAGACATCCTCAACAGGCATCAAGAACGGCTGCTCCAAGTCACGCTTTGGAGTTGGAATGTACTCGTCAACGGCGTCCAACAACTTCATGATGGCCTGCTCTCCAATCTCTGGCTCTCTGCTCTCCAAAGCACACAAAGCAGAGCCCATGATCACTGGGGTCTCGTCACCGTCAAAGCCGTACTGGGTTAACAACTCTCTCATTTCCATCTCAACCAACTCCAACATCTCTGGGTCGTCGATGGTGTCCACCTTGTTCACGAAAACAACCAACTGCTGCACACCAACCTGTCTGGCCAACAACAAGTGTTCTCTGGTCTGAGGCATCTGGCCATCGGAGGCAGCAACGACAATGATGGCACCGTCCATCTGGGCGGCACCGGTGATCATGTTCTTGATGTAATCAGCGTGACCTGGACAGTCGACGTGGGCGTAGTGTCTCTTTTCGGTCTCGTACTCAACGTGGGCGGTGGAAATGGTAATACCTCTGGCTCTTTCTTCTGGGGCCTTGTCAATGGCTCCGTAGTCCAAGAAGTTAGCACCACCCTTGCTGGACAAAACCTTGGTGATGGCGGCGGTCAAAGTGGTCTTACCGTGATCAACGTGACCAATGGTACCGATGTTCACGTGGGGCTTGGAACGGTCGAAAACGGCGTACGTTCTGGCCAAAGCAGGACGGGCCTTGCTCACCACTCTGGCTCCGAGACGGAAGCTGGATGCTACGGATCTGAACATTTGGAGAGAAAAGGTGTAGAAGAAAAAAAAAATTTTTCCACCACTGTATAGTGCCATATTTTCGCGGGTTTTGGAGCGATTTCCCCAGTAGATTTTTGATGATTGGTGAGAATGTTGTTGAGGAAGGCAGGGTAGGTTTTTTTATCACTTTCTACCTGGAAGTTGCAGCTTTCGTCGATACTGGCTACTTTGAGACATTGCCAACGTTATATTGCCAATTACTGTTGAGAATTTCCAAGCTTTCGGATCTGAAATGGGAAAACTTCCGTAGACACTTGTGGTAGTGCACGACCCTTCATAGTTAAGACCCCAGACTCTCCATCCAGATTTTATCACCGTGAAAGTACTTCGACAGGTCTGCATTGGGTGTTTTATTCGGATTAATGACCAATTGATCTCAGATCAACCTTGCCGTCAGATTTTCCTCGTGGGTGTTCTCCTCAACAATCCTCTCCAATTGCTGTCTTTCAAGGTCCTTGTAGCTACTGAAGTACTCATAGTAGATACAGAGACTCAACAACAATCCTTGCAATGTAGCAGCAACAAAATAAGACACCCACGAGCTCCAGTGCGAGCCCTTCGTGAAGAAAAGCGTGGCCGTGAAGATAAACCCACCTGGGGTCTGGATGCACATCATGCCAATCGACAAAGTGCCCGGATGCTTCAACTTGTACGTGGTGACAATCTGCGGAACGTACTTGATGATGGTAAGCAACGTCGACATCAACCCATTGAACTGTGCCAACGCAAGAAGCACCGGTCTATCCGTGGCAAATGCGACGATAATCTGAACGAGAGATGCCACCCCGTGAACGACGACTAAGCGACCCACATTGATGATTCTGGCATACTCTTCCTTATCCTGGGTTACAGAGCCTTTCGTGAATGTGATGACAAGCACCAAAATCATGATGGCACACGTGCACTGAAGACCGATCTGTAGCAAGTTGAGTTGCGAATTGAGACAGTTGAATAACGCCAAGGCGCCAATTCTGCAGCAGTAGCGAGCACTTGAGCTTATTAAAATGATGTTGGTGAGTGTGAACATCAGCGAGCACGAGCCAAGCAACAAAAAGTTAACCGAAAGCCCTTCAGAAGTCTTTTTGTTGTATATCCTGATGTATTGAGGCACATAACTGAGGAATATGCCGAAGGTGATCAAAAGTGAGAAAACGAAGTTGAGCACTGAGGCCCCCTCATACACGGAGCAAAAATCCTCCGGGGTGGATGTCTGGTATTGGCCGGTCATTTCAGTGTGGAGTAGCTACCAGCACTACTAATTCAAGTAGTATTGATAAGTGCGGAGTAAGTGCAGGCTATCACGGGTAGAGTGACTATTCAACAAGACCAGTGGATGCAATCAATTCTCGATCTTCAAGGCGAAAATGAAGGCCAAAAGATATCCGGACTGTAATTTTACGTAGACATTCACCTAGTTGAACCGACATGCGATACAGCCTTGAAAGCTGGGGATAAGACAGATGGCTTGGGTCATCGATCATCCCGTAGACTCTTTCGTTTGGCAAAGAGACTTTCACGTCAAGCTCCACGTGAAACAGTTGAGTCTAGTTGCCTGGTATGTACTTCACCAGCTGCCAGTGGCCTACAGCTCCTGCCTTCTCGCCGAAACGTCACTTATTTTTAGATTGTACTTGACTCATAAATTAGCAAGCGACTTGATTTCCATAATCGTCTGGCCGCTCATATTGAACGATGTGGAGTCGACCTTGCCAGAAAGCGCATCTTACTCTTGAGGTATCTTGCAAATAGTTGGATGACTTACTTTTCAAAAGTATCGTTGCCTGAACCGTCGCCAACTACCATGCTTGAAGTGAACTCCACTTGGAAAGGATAATTCCCCAATCGTATCAAACATGCAACAATTTCGGCACCGAAATCTCTGATTGCAGGAGGTTTAGACTTCTGCTTAGGTCTGCGCTCAAGTATTTGAAGGTCAACGGAAACTTCAACTTCATACTACCAACTCTCTCACCGCAGAAGCTGATGTGGATTTAAAGAGGGACAATAGAGTAACACATATTCTCGCTTTGGTATTAATACAGAAAGCATACCAACAACGTTTGACGACTTTGCCACAGCTCTTTTTCTATATTGATAAGAACGTCTCCAACATCTGCGAGCTGGCAGACACTGAACTACCAGAAAAACAAATCACCACATTATATAGCTATCGGTATTTTTTCACAGATAATGCCCATTTTTATGTTCAGCGAATCCACCCCAGCTCAAACTGACGGCCAGTTGTAATACACTGCTGAACAATCAGAAGAAGTTTCTCTTCAGCGTTGCGGCCATCAGCAAAGGCCAACGTTCGTGGGATAATCTGTACTGGTGCGTTGCTTTCCTTCACTATAATATACTCGTCCTTCTTGCCATCACGCGAGCCTACATAAGTGATAACTTTCCCACCACTCTCGCCTCCACACCGTAGCTGATAGCCACATCCAGGAAACAAAGATCTCTTACCCTGGAATTATTAATTGGAGTTTCTTTCGATCGCATAGAGAATATTGTTGCCTCTTGGGTAGCTGGAATTCCAACACCGAAAGTGGCGCATTGCGGTTTTGTTAGTTTCTCTCTAACTTTTCTCAATCGTTGTTAAAACTGCTTCTCATATAATCAAATTGACGGTAAAATTTGACACTGGCTCAGAAGGTCACGGAATTCCACGCACAGTCCAAGAGCTTCAATAGAATGGTGAAGTTGAAGAGTTTTTTTGTAGGTGACTTCCGGTCCAAGGAATCTCTCCGTAGGAAACATTAACGATGTCCCTTCTATAGACTCGATCGAATATTTCTCAAATACAATAGTCTCATCAAGATAGTTGGGACTCCACGACGCTCTGTAGTCGAACATGTTAAAAACTTGTAGGAAAAGATCGGATTCTTAGAAGTAAAAGTGTTGCTCTCGTCGCCGTTGAAGGTGATTCTTCATTTTAAAACTACAGAGCACATCTCAAAAGGTAGTGGCATCTCTGCATTGTTAGTGATGGTCACATACCATTGGATCAGGTCTCCTTGCAGAAAGTTGTAGTCCTGTCCATCGTAGACAGACGGATTCACTCCACGATACCCCGGACCTGAGAAACGCATCGATTTTCAACATATCCACCAAATGAAAATCAAATATCAGCATCAGCTTTAAGCGGTGTGTGTTAGTCGAAAATTAATTCTCTTACCTGTTGTGCTCCACATCGCCAGAGCCAAAGTAGTGGTTCGCATGCAATTCCAGAGTGGGTAGAAAAGTGGCCTTGTGCAAGGGCGGGGCACCCTCCAAATTGACTCTCAGCGAATCAATGCTCTTCAATAAGGTCAATTGTAGAACTTTTACTAGGTCAAGATGCTACACATGGGCACATCTTCGTAGGCCGGATAGGAATGGAAAGAGCGGAATATAGATGATAAGGTGGGGCAAAACCCTTTTTTGTTCTTTGGGGGTTCATTAGAAATATTGCTGCTTAAACGATTGAGGGATTTTAAGTTTTGAAATTGAACTTTAGTAAATTTTGCTGAGTCTTTCTGATGCAAAGCACGGCCTTTCGGTATTCTATTCATGGTTCCAGATGGCTGCGAATCGGCATTTGAGAACGCAGGGCCGAACCGACTAAACTTACCTACTGTTAGTAGACTTTTAGAATATTCTTTTACTTGCGGCCGTATGGACATTGCGGGGCTTTTCAAATTTCTATCAATTTTTGATTTCTAATCCACCTCGACCTACTTTTTCTTATCTCTCCTGGGATGCTGGCGTTGGACACTATCCTCTCACTTTCTCTCACTTTCTCACTTTTCTCTTTCTCGCTTTTCTCACTTTTATCTTTTTCCTCACTTTCTCATTATATTTTACACCTTCAAATACATACACCTACACATCTCAAGTGTCCTGTACACTCCAAAGGTAAATACCATTATCTCCGCCGCCGGCACATCTTGCCATGAGCTCCACATTATGGGCCGTCGAGGCGGCAAAGAAAAATAAGGCCAATGATGTTCTTCCGGGCTCATCACAGTTTATCACGGCTGAAATGAAAACCAACCTACTGATCGCCAAAGACGGCATTCTGTCCTTCAACGACTCACTCCTGGCGTGTGTGGTGCAGCTCAATGAGATCATCGAAGGGATCAATAGTGGTATGTCGCCAGAGCTTCTCGAGAAAACGTCGAAATTGTCGTTGGCGAGTTACGATGTGAAGGAGGAAGAGTCTACGATGTCCAGAAGCTACTCCACATGGTCCAATATCGAACGGTCATCCACAGAGGGGCCGTCTCGACCAGAATTGAAGCTAGAGTTAAGTGAGAAAGTGCCCTCAATGACTGAGCCTATCCTTCCGTCGAATAAGAGCGATGAAGCCGCTGGCGAGGTGGAAGCTTCCAAGAGTACTCTGAAAGCGCTAGAGCCAGAGAAACGAAGCACGAAACAGAGCACGGAACAGAGAAAATCCCCAGTTTCCAACGGCCTTCACTCGAAACAGCAGAATGTATCCAAATTGGAACGAGAATATGGAAAGGAGCCTCCAGCTACAAGACCTACACTTCCATCAAATTCGACCGAAAGATTGAAAGGCGACCAGGAAAATGCAAAGATCGATGACACCATTTCCACTGCATTATCTCCCATCCATATCCCACGTACAACGGCGCCGTTGACATCGCCCAATGATGACTTATCATTTATCCCAATAGCCAACAGCATAAATCCGCAGAAATTCGACGTTGTCGAGGCGCCGAATGTCAAAACCGAGCTTCTGGAAGAAAGTGACACGTCATTTCAGGCTATAAGCACTGCTATTAGAAAAAGTTTCGCTGGGAAGTTGTCTATGGGCCAGTTTGCTGGTTCTCTACCTCTTTACTCAGAATACAGAGATGAACCAGACGCCAGGCCTAAAGCCCAAGAAAGGGCCATAGCAAAGAATGAAATTCCTATTTCAAATAGTAAAAATGTATCCGGCAGCAAATCTAGTCACAATCGCCGAGAAATATCGGTTTATACGAAGAGGTCTTCGGTCTTTGTTACGTTGCCAGACAGAGAGCCCATCTCGTATCTGAACTCCTCAAGGCAATCTATCAAGATCAAGTCAGAGGATTCAGACGGAAAGGTGAAAAGCAAGCACAATCTGGTATTGCCGGGAAGCTCAAGTACACATCTAGAAACCGATTCTTCAAAACTTACCGCTAATGCATCGGCCTCAAGATTGGTGAATATAGCAAAGAAGTTGGACTTGAGAATCCCCAAGAAATTACATCAAACTCGGCCGTTAGATCAAACAAAGACCAAAGAGCCTAATCTAGCGCAATCAAATACTTCGTCAATCATCTCAAGGGCTAGCAGTTTTCCAAAAATTAGTCCGGCTGATATTCCAACAAGAGGTCGGTCACCCGTACGAGATGGTGAGAGGGTGAGGTCTGCGTTTGATCTACAGAAAAAGTTTTCAAGTCGTACTACAGACTCTGGCTCTCCCAATAGAGGTGATCTTAATGGGCCAAGCATATCTGCATCATCCCGCATAGGCGCTAGATCCAGAAACGTGTTTTCTCTCAAAACAGATGATCCATCGAGTGCAGAAAGTTCCCGCTCACCAACGAAATACAGCCATCGCACAGATATTGAAAGTGGTAAAGATTCTCCGACTGACTATAAAGTTATGACTACTACGGTGAAAACGGAGCCGGAGATTCTTCAAAGTTTGACACTACCAACTACTGCAAGCATCACCAAGGTAGAGAAACCCTTATCATCCAAGGAGCCTCTATTTAAAAATCGTTTCTTGACCACAACGCTCAATCCAGAAAATCCTCCACATTTTGCAGCTACTAAGGCTCAGCAAAAGAAGTCTTCTCCTGTAAAGAGGGCGCCACTTTCAAGTCATGACAAAGCAAGACAGGATCGAAAACTAACGTCCTTGTCTTTGAAATTTGAACCAAGTTCAAGGCCAAAACAGAAGATAAATCTCTCTATTAATCACGCGCAGGGCCAAAGAGACATCAATCCTCGGGGAGGCTCATCGCCCACAGGAAAACTAGTCACAAGTCCCAAAAAGAGAGAAAGATATACAACAGATAAGCCAGATTTCGTACTAAGAAAAAGCATTAAGCGCGCTCCGGATCCACCAGACATATACGTCGCACCAAGGAAAAGGGCTATGGGGAATGCTATACCTCTTCCTGATGCAGCCAGAGGTATTTTCGCCGGCGACCGTAATAAAGAGAAACGCAAGAAACCTAAATCCTTTGTGACACCTTCAAAGCCCTCAAGTGGGAGATCTGTTACTGATATCGGTGTATCTCGGAGTCCGGAATTCGGACCTGACGCTTTGCCAGAGATACCTTCTGATGACGAAGCTCTTAAGAATAAGAAATACCTTAAGAGTTGGGCAGAAACACCTGAATTGTTACGTGTTATGAAGGAAAATAAGGATTTGGATCCCGTGGCGGTGTTTGGCGATGTGCCAGTTTTAAAGATGGATGACGTCTTCGAATCGTCAGCTTCAAGACAACGTGGCATGGCATCTCCGAAAACGAGTCCTTAAAAATGTATATTACAGGGTATAGGATCTATAAGAGCATCAGGCCATGCGCTTAGAGATGGCCACTTCTTTGTTCCATTTCGACAACCATTCTGGAGACTCTTGTTTAGGAACTACATAAAGTCTTAACCCATTATCGAACAAGGGCGCCTTAGCCTTGTCGGACATCAAAGCATTATTGATTGGCACCTTTTTCCCCACTTTGACCAATCCTCCAGCAACTGTCTCCATGTAACACTCAAGTGACTTGGCTGTGAAGTTCTTGTGCTTTGGATCTTCAAACCAAGACTTTGGACGGTCGAGAACCATCTCCAAAAGTTCAACAGGGGTAGTGAGCTCACTAATTTCAGCAACAAAGTCAAATTCGCCGGTAGTTGGATAGAGAATGACTGCTGGGAAGATAAGTTGAGATTCGTAGTCTGTGGAGTCTTCCAAACGAAGCTTGGCATCTTCAAGATATTCAGCTGGACGTGGTGTTTTAATTATTTCAATGTGTCTTAACTTTACTGCATTGATGAGAAGGTCTTGTCTTAATTTCTGCTCGTATGCTTCTCTTTCCTTTTTCAATCTCTTTTCCTCGATCTGTTTCTCCTTCTCCTCCACCTTTTTGAGAGTTTCGTGGATTGCATTGTTGCCTGGATCTTTTGTGAGTCCAAACTGTAATATCTGCTTGGCCTCATCGTATCTTTCAACAGCAAAAAAAGCTTTTCCGGCCCTGTAGCATGCCTTGAAGTTATTCTCATCTATAAGAAGCGCCTTCTTGCAATCTTCAATGCATCTTCTGTAGTTCTTTAACTCCAAGTTACAAGCTGCTCTGTTCACATACAAAGCAACGTTGATGGCATCGACTTTGCATTCAACTTCAAGTGCCTTGGTGTAGTACTCGATAGCGTTCTTGTACTGCTTGAACTTATAGCAGTCATTTCCTTGGTTCTTGAAGTTTGTAGCAATCTCGTCAGGCTCACCCTCGTAGGCCAAACTCTTCAATGCTTCTAGTCCCATATTTTCTCCTCCCTCTCCATCTGTCTCGTCAAGCTGGCTCATGAAAAATGGCATTCTGTTAAGCTCAGTCATCACCTCTTCTGGAGTTTTATGGGCCAACTCCGAAAGTTGCGGAGGCAAAGCTGGTTCTCCCGGCTTGGGGACATACTTTTTCTTTTCCCACACCGAGATTAACTCGTCCTCGATATCAATATCTTTGCTCAGCATGGGAAGAGGTGGAAGTGTAGAGATCAGTGGACTAGGTTATGTGCCGTAGTGAGTTGACTAGTGAGTGAGCTGCGAAGAGGTAGGGCATCTTTCGAGTTGGGGGAGTCAGACGGATGACTTAAAAATTAAAAACAGACAGAGTTCACCTTGTTCATATATTCATAAATTGTTTACTTGATTTTACCTATCCTTCTATACTGACAGGAACATGCACCACCTGCGAGATACCATTCTTGTGCTTAACACTGATGCGCATATAGTAGAACCTCGCTAGGAAGCATGACTGGAAATCTGGAACCAAACATATAGTGTCAAAAGCTGATTTGCTTCCTGCCACATTCGAGCCCTTCAAGCAACAACTTTCGAGGTCGATGTGAAGTTGCACTTGTTTTGTGAAGAATTTG
This sequence comes from Sungouiella sharkensis, assembly GCA_030567015.1. NCBI lineage: Eukaryota > Fungi > Ascomycota > Pichiomycetes > Serinales > Metschnikowiaceae > Sungouiella > Sungouiella sharkensis. The sequence continues at coordinate 19,303 of JAJLRN010000001.1, read as the reverse complement.
TAGTTTGGGTTGACCGGCGACTGGGACTCTTGCCATGGAATGGTAGCTAGGTTCTTGTGGAATCCGGCACTGGAACTGGAAATAGATGCAACTTTCACGTCGGGAACAGTCAAATTTATATATTTGGTTTGGAGCATTGCCATGCTCTTAATGTCTTTGAAGAGCAGTGTTTCCACCTTGAACGCATCGTTGTCGAGCCCAATCTTCTTCATTATGGAAACCAATTTGTGGAAGTAGTCGTGAAATGGCTTGATAACGATTGTATCGAAATTCGGGGACTCCTCGAGTATCTTTTTGGTGCTGACATCTTCCACAGTGTGATCTTGGAAACACATTTCATGGTTGAATTCCAATGGTATGAAATGTTTTTTCGACCTCACAGTTAATACGATCAATTCACATACCACGCTTTTTGGGTCTGGCGGAATCTGTGCATCTCCAGTATTCTCATAAAAGTAGGAAATATCAAGAGGAATTTCCAACTTGGTATTGTATTTTTGAAGTGGGTTGCGGAACCCTAATGGAGGGATATAATTTAGAACGTACTTCACTTTCGGTGTGGAAAGAGAAAACACACCAAGCACTTTTGAGAATCCCGTCAAGGTTTTCTTTCGATATGACGTTAGATTCTGATAAACTACCAGCTCGTCAGTTTTGCTGGGCCTGGATTTAACCGATGATACTTGGTATAAATGTCTCAACTTCTCGTTGGTTCCAGTAGGAGAAACACGGGAAGTCTGTGAACTGAGCATATTGAAATGGTTAGCCAAACTTGTCAAAGAAGCAGTAGAACTTGAACTTTGGCGCAGCAAAACCAACTCGCCCTCTTCTATTTTTTTTTCAACAGTTTCTCTAAAACTTTTGAAACATCCATTAACCTTTTTCGCCCAATACTCAGGGTACTCTTGCTGAATTGTGATTGGCATAACACGAATAGGCACGCTCACCTCTTTAGTCAAGACAAATTTGTCTTTAGGCACCTTGTAATTGTACTGTGATGCCTTTCCTATAATTTTTGTGGAGACAGAGTAGCTGATGAAGGTATCCATGAAGGAAAAGTCCTTGATCTTCTTTTCAGCATAATCAATCACTTTCTTGGGAGAAGTAAAGCTGACAGGATGTCCCACAGTTGGAAAGAGCTGGCAATGTACATCCAAACTGTGGACATCACATGTATCGTCTAGTAGTCTATCTGGGACTCGAAATGAAAAAAACCGTTTGTACGTGACTTTCGGCTGAAATAGCCTTTTAGCATCAATAGATAGAGTAGTATTATCATACGGATCCGTCTCTCCAACACACCAATCGTGTGGGTTTCCTTCATCCGTGACCAACCGGTCGATATTCGCATAAGTCCATGATGCATGGAGATCAGGCATGTTCAAGAACCTATAAACAGTAGGAGGGTGTGCTTGATCCTTTGGACCATTGGAGCTCTGCACAACCACCAATGCACCTTCAAAAACCACGTAAACCATATCAAATGGAATAGCCTCGGTGTAATTGTTGGTCATGGTTACGTATCCATGGAGATAGTCATCTTGCTTGTATTCACGATCAGACACATCAATGATGGTAGGTTTCATGCCCTTTTGGCAAACTGTGTCTGTGAATATGATTTTTACATCCAAGTGGTTTGCCATGTGGTTAGACTTGTCCATCAAATTATCCAACTTGTGCACATTAGCCAAGAGGGTCTTCTCGAACAATTGGGCCGAGTTCTGAGTAAAATCTTCGTTTTCCCCCTCAGCACCCGGAAACGGAAATTCGCGTAGGTCTGGAATAGCCAGCGGAGACAAAGTATCGGATGCCACTGGCGTCACAGCACCAGAATTCAACGGTGACAATTCATACGTTGGAGGATCTTCTTTGAAGTTCTCCTCGTTGGGCACAAGCCGTTTCGAGATTGTCGATTGGAACATATGGTAAGATGGCAAAATGGTGTTTATGAGCTCATCATCCTGGCTTCTATTCGAGGTCCAGGGATAGAGACCCAGGGTATCTTCACTCATGATAATGGTTTGACGGTTGTAAGAATCCTGCACTGTGAAGTTCTTCGATGGGGTAGACAAAAGTGGTGAGAATTGGTGGGGCGGATGCTGCAGGTGAGACTATTAGTTTCTGAACTCTTAGTAAGTAAAGGGTGATTTTGGTTACGGACTTACTGAAGAATGAAAGTGCTATATTTAAGGTCTTGTGATTTTTATGTTTGTCTATTTACTTTTTTCCCTATGTGAGAGAGTTGTCAAAGCAGAGTTTTTGTTATGGTGCTCAACTTCGTAACTGGCCAGGTGTCCAGTAAATTTAACCTACATGCAGTTAATCATTGAAGTAGCATTTCTGTTAACGTATTCCTCAAGGTATTGGTAAATTTTAGCAAATCATTCTCATTCTTGATTAATCGATTTAATTATTATGACTACGAAAAAAATTGTGGAACCAATCGGAATTGAACCGTTATTCTTCGCATGCATAGCGAAAGATATACCAATTAGTCTATCATCCTTTTGTTATATAATGTAGATACGTGAATTACTATACCTAGCTAAACTATATATATATTCACTATTACATAATAATCTAATATGTATAACCTTATCTGAAGGACTTAATATTTGCGATTCTCTGAATGTTTACCCACAAACTTCTCAGTTCAGATGGATATCTGAATATATACAATAAACCTTAGGAAAGTACCTCAGTGTCCTTTCGTAAACTTGAGGCTACAGATAAGGGGAACCCGTAGATGATAAAATCATTGCTGAATCACGTCGCAAGTAACACATTCAATTTTATTATTGTTATTAATATTAATATTAATTATTATTGCCTTTGAATTGATTTTGTAGTTTTTTTAATAAATTAAGCTTGCCAGGGATACCGGACCGTAAGTCCAGCTCATTATGCTTCTTATGTGCTCTTGATTATGGAAATTTACAGTGGTAAGAGTGATCAAAATGGAATTTGGAGAAGTTGGCATGATAATCTTGAGAGTTATGAAAATAAGAGGCACTTTCCTCTTCTGGTGATGCCTTTTATTGCTTTGCAAGGAGATTTTCACCAGGTAAGCAACGCCCAGATATTTGGCTCTCTCAATCGACAAAAAAGATCAGAAATGGACATCAAAATTTCGGCAACTTGATGTCGTCACAAACCACATTGGCCTAAAAAGAGCGCTGCTCGCGTGGCATATCTTTGAGACATATATTCAAGGAACACTGTATGGTCACTTCTCGGCATTTGCTACACTCTTACTGTTCATCAGTTTGCTTGCAACCACTACACTCTCCACTCTTCAGTATATAGGCTATTCTCAAGTAGATAGTAAGTGCTAGAAGCTGTTTGCTCTCGATTTGAGTATTCCGATTTTTTGATCTCTATTTGATTTTTTTACTCTTTGTTTTTATTGGCATTTAGATCTTTTCTCTCGCGATCACCGTTTCTCGGTAGGTGGTTGCCTCCGTTAACAAGCTGTGGCTTCGCGTACTTAAGCAAACGTAATGAGATTTCCCGAAACATCATCTCCAGAAACCTCGAACATCTGTTTTATCCATACCTAAATAAATCAATACATTCTCTCAGCTTACCAGTGCCATTAAAAATCCCCAAAGCAAAAGAGAGTCATTCATTCTCTGTTCTCCACAGTAGTTCTTTTTCCACACTTTATCTTCCTGTATCGTGTGACCGAGACCTTATCTTGACACAATTGTTGGAGCCAAAAGACTTAGAGAACTGACCGGGATTTGGCCTCTTTGATAGTCATATTTCAGTCAAACTCGAAGGCTTCAAAAGATGAAATACTTAAACGAAAAGCCCACTCGTTCGCCGCCGGCTGCAGCGGCAAAAGCACTCAGAGCAACTATGGTGATTCTTTTGCTCATTGTTGCCATATCTAAGGTTGTTCCGTCGACATATCACCACTACTCTTTCCATAATTTTTTGAAAAATGTGGAATACCAGCACATAGTTGCAGCGGAAGATCCCGTCGGAGACAAAGTCGGACAGCCGACGTTGCATCCTTTGGAAGATTTCCGTCGGTACGGCTCGAAAGCCATGGTCAGTTCAGACGTCCCACTCTGCTCCACCATGGGCAAGCAAATCTTGCAGCAGGGGGGAAACGCCGCTGATGCTGCAGTCACAGTGGCTCTCTGTATTGGCAGTGTCAACCTGCACTCGTCAGGAATTGGCGGCGGAGGATTTATTGTCACCACAAACGGCAACGAGACATTGAGTATCGATGCCAGAGAATTGGCGCCTGCATTGGCCCATAAGCATATGTATGATGGAAACCCGCTTCTCGCTCAGTTTGGTGGTCTCGCCGTGGCAATTCCAGGCGAGTTGGCTGGTCTCCATGAGTTGTATGTGAGACATGGCTCCGGTAACTTATCATGGCATCAGTTATTCGAGCCTGTGATCGAGCTCAACCGTAAGGGATGGGTAGCCGGAGAAATCTGGGCTCGTGCTGTGCAAAAACTCGACGAGCTTTTGCTCTCTCGCGTGCCTCCTTTGCGTGAGAGTTGGGACTTCATCTACAAGCAAGGAAAACACCAGGTGATTGAGGAGGGAGACTTGGTGAAGCGACCAAACTATGCCGAAACACTTGAAACAATAGCGAAGAACGGGTCGGCACAAATATTCTATGATCCAGAAGGTCCAATTGCTCCCAAATTGGCCAAGCTGGCTCAAAAGCTTGGTGGCATTATTACAGCAGAAGATTTTGCCAAGTACAAGGCGAAAGTCACCAAAGCACTTCAGTTCAACTTCGCTGTGGACGAAGATGACTATGAGCTCTCTACCACTGGCGGAGTCTCATCTGGTTTGGCTCTCATTGCCGGACTCAACTTCTACTCTACATTGAGAGATGAAAGTCCCGCAGATAAAGATGATCATGTTTTGAAGATCCACAGACTCATCGAGGCTATGAAGTGGACTGCTCTGGCACGTTCCCATTTGGGAGACGTGAACGAGACTTACTGGGATAGCATTGTAGGCCAGTACTCCTCGCCTAAATGGGCTCAGACTCTCTTAGATAACGGTATGTACTCAGACGAGACTACCTTCCCATGGAAGCACTACGGGCCACTATATGAGTTGACCGAACCACACGGTACTTCCCATTTTTCCATCGTGGACGACCATGGGGGTGCTGTTGGCATGACAACTACGGTGAACCTTCTTTTCGGGTCGCTGGTCTACAACAGGGAAACTGGAGTGGTGTTGAACGACGAGATGGATGACTTTTCTATGCCAGACTATAGCAACGCGTTCAACTTAACTCCTTCAGCCCTCAACTTCATTGCTCCCTACAAGCGGCCGCTCTCGCTGACCACACCTTCCATCATTAAGAAGAATGGTCAGCTTCACTTCCTCATTGGAGCAGCCGGTGGATCTCGCATTGTGACTGCCGTTCTACAGGCAATTGTGCGTGTCATCTACGAAGAGAAGCTGCTTCTCGAGACCATCGCTTATCCACGGCTCCACCATCAGCTCATTCCGCTGTTTGCCATGGTGGAAAACGTAGCCATGTTCAACTCCGAGTTCCGTGACACCCTGGCCTGCATCAAGTGCGATCTCGAGAAGTCCATGAACCATACATTTTTCGAGTCGGGTGCCTTGACAGCTATGAACGGCATTAAGCGGTCAGCCGATGGTGGCTGGGAAGGTGTGAGTGACTACTGGCGTAAGCGAGGCGTGGCCGACGGTTACTAGTGGGAAAACTCAGTGTGCTGTGTAATCGCATGAATTGTGATAACGTTATTTTAGCAGCCGATCTCCGTTCCGCAAGTCCGCCCGTCGACTCCGATCCGTGGAAATAGTCACGGTAGCTATTGCCGGTTCGGACGGACATGCCATTATTTTGCTTTCCTGATTCTGGTATCGTCCAGAAAATTCATATTTATAAGTTTCTGAGCAAATGGCTCTGTCACAAGCAGCTGGAGGAAGCAATATTGTGGCCCCAACAGAGTAAATAGCAAATGAGGTTTAACCTTGATAAGAAAGAACTACTGAACAGAAAAAGAATCAAAGAGTTTATTTTCTTGGAATTGGCTTCACGGCAACGAACTAAGCCCACTTGATAGTGGCACCCAGAATAAAAACTCACACAAAACTAATCTTGTTAATTATCCCCTGATACTCCGGTCCTTCTGCCCGAGATTCTCTTACCAATCGCCCAGTGAAAACACACCGACAAGCTATCGATCAGGCGGTCCTGTATCGCTAGCAACGCTATCAACGCACCACTTTCTCTGAAATCATGATTGGCTCGACAGGCTTTTTTTTCTTCTTGTGGGGCTGGTATGCTCCTGTACATAATCACTGGCACCACCACTGATGATCCTGATTTTGTGGGGTTATAATCACTTACCCTAGAATGTCGAAGCGTGGCCGTCGCCAAATCAACAATAATTTAGCAACAAGACCTAAATTGATTTAGAAAGGTTACTTTTATTCTTCCGACTTATCCAAGTGAAGTTGGCCCGGACAAAGGGAACACGGAAGTGTAGCCAAACTCCGAAGTGATTGGTCTGTGTGCAGGTGGGTCAGAGAGGATCGCTCCAAGTGAGGTCATTTTCCCCAGATTTCGGGGCGGAATTACCACTCACGACCAGACTATAAAAGACTTTGCCTACCCCCACATTTCGCCGAAAAATCTCGCTCTCTCCTTAATTGCCTTATTTTTCTTTATAGTCCTTTTAATTTACCTCTTCGCACATGACCTTCGAGTACCAAGATCAATTACTGAAATTGCCCATTCCTGACTTGGACGAAACATGCAAAAATTATTTGAGTGTGTTGCGTCCTCTCCAGACCGAAAAAGAGTACGAAAAGACGGTGGAGGCAGTAAATAAGTTTTTGAAAGACGGCTCAGGCCGCTACTTGGACTCTGAGTTGAGAAAGTTCTCGGAGACAAGGAACTCCTACATTGAGCAATTCTGGTACGATTCCTACTTGAATTACGACTCTCCTGTGGTTTTGAACTTGAACCCTTTTTTTCTTTTAGAAGATGACCCTTTTCACAATGAAGCCACCTGCGTGAACCCTCAGGTCAAGAGAGCTGTCACTTTGACGGTTTCTTCATTAAAGTTCATCCGTGCTTTGAAGAATGAAACTTTGCCCGTCGACATTCAGAGAAACGGAAAGCCTCTTTGCATGTACCAATACTCCAAGTTGTTTGGAGCTTCCAGAATCCCCAGCGAGGATGGCTGTATCATGCAATCAGACCCAAATTCAAACCATATTGTTGTCATGTCCAAGTCTCAGTTTTACTGGTTTGACGTGTTGGACTCTGGAAACAACTTAATCATGCTGGAGCAAGATTTGATCATCAACTTCACTTCCATCATCCAGGATTCTCTCAAAACTCCAAGAGATGAAATTGCAAAGTCCTCTTTTGGTGTTTTGACCACTGAGAACAGAAGAATCTGGGCAAAGATTAGAAACTCCCCCACCATTGTTGACAACCCTAACAATAGTGAAATCTTGTCAATAATTGACTCTGCCCTCTTCGTCATTTGCTTGGATGACATTGTTTTGAATGACTTAAGCGACCTTTCGAAGAATATGTTGTGTGGTTTGTCTATTCTCGACAAGGGTGTTCAAGTGGGAACATGTACCAACAGATGGTACGATAAGTTGCAAATTATCGTCACCCAAAACGGTAAGGCTGGTATCAATTTCGAGCACACAGGTGTAGATGGTCATACCGTCTTGAGATATGTTAGTGATATTTACACCGACTCTATTCTTTCATTTGCGCAGACCATTAACTCCAATGCTCCAACATTGTGGACTGGAAGCACCTTTAATGGAAGCTCTGAAAATCAAGGTAATCTTGTCACTATTCCAAGAAAATTGGAATGGGACTTGACTCCAGATTTGTCTCTCGCTTTGAGATTCGGTGAAACTAGATTGTCGGACCTAATCAACCAAAACGAATTTAAACATTTGGAATTCAAGAGCTACGGATCCTCGACTATCAAGAAAATGAAGTATAGTCCAGATGCGTTCGTTCAGATGGCATTCCAAGCTACTTACTACGCTCTCTATGGTAAAGTGGAGTGTACTTATGAGCCAGCGATGACCAAAGCGTTCTTCCATGGAAGAACAGAGGCCATTCGTACCGTCAGCCAGGAATCAAATCTTTTTGTTCGTAAGTTCTTTGATCCAGCCATGCCAAGCAAAGACAAATTGAAATACCTTTCAGATGCATGTGTGAAGCATTCTGAGCAGACCAGGAGATGCTCGGCTGGACACGGTGTTGATAGACACTTGTATGCTTTGTTTTGCATCTGGAAACGTTACGTTGCTGAGAGCGAAACCATTTTCAGTGCTACTGAGATGACAAACGACGATACAATCATCAACAATGAGATCTCCAGCAGCTCCTCTGATCACACTGTTGGTGGCAACAACCAGCAAAGCTTAAAGTTCGAATTGAACCACTTGCCTGAGATTTTCGCCGATGGTGGTTGGGACAAGTTGAACAACACAATCATTTCTACTTCCAACTGTGGAAACCCTTCGTTGAGACTCTTTGGTTTCGGTCCTGTCAGTGCCAACGGGTTTGGTATTGGCTACATCATCAAAGATGATTCGATTTCTATTTGTGCATCTTCGAAGCACAGACAAACAAGCAGATTCCTTGTGACTTTAGAGTCTTACCTCAACGAGGTTTACAGAATCTTCAAGGAAGTCAACGATATTCGTGAACCACATGCACCAATCGATACCAAGATCCGTGAGGATGGTTATGTTAACATCAAGCCTAAGATCGAGGCCAAAGCTCCTGTTCCAATTAAGAACGACTCGTTGAGTACTTTGTTGGGTGGCTACGGCTACTTCGACATGGGAGATGATGATATCAAGTCCAGGGGACAGTCACCAGAACCACCATTCATGCTTAAAATGGACAGCAGCTTCTCTCTCAGAGACATTGAGAGGAAATTGAGATTATCGGAGTACTAAATTATTTATTATTTATTATTTATTATTTATTATTTATCATATACATTTATTGTATTATGCTGTAGTTCTAAATACCGAATCCACCTCCTTGCAAAGCAGCACGCATGCTGGCTTTGTTGTTTTTGGTATTCTTGTTGAACTTGCTGCTTGGAGGCATGGCCATCATAGTGAGTTCACTTGTGGATGGTTTCAGTTTCGGTTTAGGTTTTTGCTGAGGTGGTGGGTATCCGTATCCTTGAGGTGGAGGATAGTACAATGGTTGTAGAGGGTATCCGTAGCCTTGGGGTGGAGGATAGTATCCCTGGGGCGGTAGTGGATAATAGTACTGAGGCTCTGGAGCAGCGGTTGGAATGGTTGGACGTGGCATACGCTGTTGACCTGGCTGTTGAGGTACAATCTGTGGTTGAGGCATCATCTGCGGTTGAGCCATCATCTGCGGTTGAGCCATGATCTGTGGTTGAGCCATGATCTGCTGTTGAGGCATCATCTGTGCTTGAGGCACCATCTTAGGAGCTGGAGCATGTTGATATCCAATGTGCATTCCCGATGGCACCAACTGCTGAGGTGTTGGACTTGGCAACAGTCCCGATGAGGGACCTAAATACAGACCTGATGGTTGCAAAGGTTGAGTTGAAGAGTTTGAAACCATTGACTGTGTTTGGTCATTCGAAGGGTAATATTGGGAGTTTGCAGGAGCTTGATTTCCGTTAGGTTTCAGGTGATGAGATGACAGATGTGTGTCTTCTTGGTATGATAAATAATGACTAGGATGTAAGTGACCCTCTCCAGAATGTGTCAATTTCGGTTTTGAATTTCCTTCCGGTACTCTTCGATGATTTCTGTCATGAGTTGTGAGATATTTTGATTCACTTTCAGTAGAGTGTGGCGAATGTTGGTACCGCTGTTCTGGATCTTCTCGAGTAATAGGAGCACTATACTGTTGCTGATAGTCGTCAGGAGGTGCATAATGCTGGTGATGATTCTCCATTGGAGGATCTCCGGGTCTATCAAAATGCTGCAGGTACTGTTGCTCCGGTGGGGCATGTAAATCAGATAGGTACATATTTTGAGGGCTCTGCTCTTGGTATGAATTTTGGTTTTTGCCATTCATGAACCGTGGCTCCTCAAAATTGTTCAGTTGTAGGTTCGCTGAATCCATCATTGGAGGTAATGGTGGAGGTGGACCGTCTGGCAAACTGTTCATTGAATAGTCGTCATCTATCTTTTTAGGCTTTTTTTTCTTTTTCTTTTTCCTTTTCGTGTTCTCATCATTAACCAATGCTTCTGTTGGCAAAGGAGGAAGCTCGTCCGTTCTGGAATGAGTATGATTGTTCATCGAGTAACTCTGATTGGAGTGAGATGCATAAGCTTTAGGTCGCATTGGCTCATTAACTGGCCCGGTATCATAGTCCATATTCTGCAAAGATCCGTCGTCATGGAAATATGGTAAGGGCGGTTCGGCCATATTAGCAGACAGGCTGTCGAGTTCTTTAATGTCAGGATTGTAATCGTTGTACTGATTTTGCTCATTTTGCGCTTGTGCTGGGTAAGAAGGAACCGACAAAGGTTGCTCGTGGTACGAGTGTGCGGCGGCGTACTGTTCTTGTGAGCTTGGAAGATGATTATCGTCTTTCAGTCCATGGTTTGGCCTACGGTCTGGCGCTGAATAATTATCGAATGTTTCGGATGCCCCATTTTGAGTTGGCTCGTCATAGGGAGCCTGGCAAGTTTCTAATGGTTCCTTGGCCTCAAAATGATTCGATGATTCATCTCTGAAAACTTCTGGATCATTGTCTGCGTATGCACGATAATTTTGGAACTCTGGATAGTTTTGTTGCACGGGTTCAACATATTGTTCACGCTCAGGAGTTTTTCTTGGTCTAGTGGGTACTTCCACATGGGTGTTTCTGGAATGCTCGATTTCAAGCGGAGGCGGACGAGGTCTTTGTGAGTTTTTGGGTTTCTGAATACGCAATTTTTGGCTAAAATCATCAGCAAATTTTGTATCGTCGTCAGAGAGACCAGTCATAAAACGCTGGTAGCTTGATTGACTTTTTTGCGAAATGCCATCCACATCAAATTGATCGTTATCAAAGGTAACATCTGGGAGGAGAGAATCCTTTGAAACTGGAGGTGGGGGTAGTCCTGCCTTCTCGGCAGAAGATGGTGGCAAGGGCAACGATTTGGTGTTTGGGATAGGTGATCGACCACCACGTTGTGGAATATTATTGTTCTGCTTGATATTGTCAAAGTAATCATCTGAACTCACGGAAGTTTCTGACAAAATGAGCCATTTTTGGAAACCATGCAACCCAGCCTCCAACACAATAGAACGGCCAAACAATGACTTCAAAATACTTGATTGATCTGATCCCAACGATGAGAGCCAGGTCCATATGTAGTAATCTTGCAAAGACACGTTGGATATAGTGACTTCCGAATACATAGGGATGTTAGAGTCCTCAGGAACATTATCCTTGGACCAACCAGGGTACAAATCGTACTTTGAATCAATAGGTGTTGCACTCAACCGGGTAAGTACACGTCTAGACTCCTCGGTCAAAGTAGACACGATCTCGTTCGTAGAATCTTTCTGGAATATATTCTTGAGGATGGTATAATTCTCGATCGAGACGAATTCGTCCTTTTTTTCGAATCGGAGGTTATGTCTCACCTTGCTTATAAGTTCATACGGGTCAGCACACTTCTTAGTAGAGCGGATATGCACGCATGGTATGGTGATGACAGACTTCACGGACAGAGGCTTATCAGGAGGCGGATAGGTGTTAGTTATTAGAAGCGACTGTAGCGTTTTGGGTAGGTTAAGAGTCTCTGCTTCTGTATCTGGAAGCATTGCTCTCAAGAATGCAAGTAACAAGTGGAACAACCCGTTGCTTGTCAGCTCCCACGTCTCTAGGCCTTCCAAAAAGCTATTCTCACGAACGATAGTGGCATCGTAAAACGCCGATGAGGAGCTTGGGGCGCTGTTGAAAGCCCACATACTGGCCATCTTGGCGACCTTGCGTCCACTCAAATGGTTGTACTGAGAGTTAGCAGCGATGCTGATCAAAAGATCAAGAAAGTCGTAAACGATCGATGCATGTGAGGATGAGGAAAGACATTTGGGCATTATGGTGAGAAAGGCATCCTTTGGAAACCCAGCGTCGCGTTCTCGACGTTTAAACTCCAAGTAGACATTCCATCCAATGATCTCGTTATTGGGGAGTCGACACCACAAGTATTTGAGAGCACAGATGAGGGTAAACTCGTCGAAAGATTTCAAAAGCAACTTGACCAGCGACACGTTCGAAGTTTCGATCATGATTCCACCAGGAAAAACCGCCAGCAAGAACAGTTCGAGCTTCTCATCATCAACTCTTGATCGGAAAGGAAGAAATACGTGCGGCGTTTTTGTTCCTCGGGACTTGAGGTCTGCTGTGATTAGGTGGAGCAAGACTTGGACATTTTTGCGGGAAAGCTGGTCTGGAGCTATACCTGACTGTCGGTGATTTTTGTCGGTAGCCGGAAGTGATGGAAGGGTGAACTTGTCCGAGGCCATTACGATGGCTGTCTGTGGAATTGTACGAGTGGTTTGGGAGGTTCAAACAAGTTAAAAAAGACCTATAATTTGCCTGTGTATCGGCACCGATTTGCCCAGGCTTAGTAACTTAATAAGGCGAAGTCAGCTATGTGCTTTTTTTTTTTTAAAGTTGCGCGCTGATCAATCACAACCCCAGATTTCATCAAGGTAGCATAATTGTAGGGATATTTTGGATTTTTTTATAGTGAGATTTAGAAGAGTGGGGCTGAAAGCTGTACTTTTTGCTTCTGGTGTTTCTTATTGACTTTCTGTAATTTTAAGAGGATGTTTTGTGTTTTTTTTTGGTGTTCCCAGCAAACTTGAATGAAGGTCAATTCGATACATTTTGCACGAAATGTCACATCTGCGCGCTGCTTTATGAACATGGTGCTGAATAACGTTTTGGAGAATAGAGTTGGGAAATGATAGCACGACCGACCTCTTGCATGATGGAAAAGAAGATTAAAATGCTTATTACAAAAGAAGACTCGTAAAATTACAAAAAGTCATTCCTTGACAATTGCTACCGTCTACTTCAAGCTCCTTCAAGTCAAAATATCCATGTGGAAACATAGCCGTGAACGGCACTACGCTATATGATCCGTCTATAAATGAAATCAAAGATAAAAATGCTTTGCTACTGCTTGCTGGGCCCCGTGTTGCAAGTCGGCCATGCTGGCGACCGAACGAAGTCCATATGAATCGTTTGCGAGTTTCTCACTCTGTAAGTTGGATGTACTGTTGATGGGACGTAGGTTTTCTCCCAGATTCAGCAAGTCATTTAAGCCTGTCTGGGAGACGTCGTTCTGGAAATTGCCAGCGTCCACGTCTTGCTGGAATGACATACGCATATTTATGTCGTTGTTAGGTTGACCAACTTGTCCAGCACTCTGGTTTCCTGTAATATGGCCCACTTGATTCACAGAAGTTCCCACACTGACGCCGACTTGTCCAACTTGTCCCATTTGCCCGTTCACATGATTCAATTCGCCTTCAATTTGCTGGCCCACATCCACGTTAGGATGGCCATTTACAGTAGACTCGTTCTTCATTGGCGGCTGAGGGTTGAGCTCTGTCGGAATGGTAGTTGGCATAGACGTGTAATTGGGCTGGGAATTACTAGCAGCCTGCGCAATAAAGTCCGTTTGACCAAGAAGATTCTGCATCTGCCTGTATCCTCCGACAGAGCTGACAAGTCCCGGACAGTCCCTGTGGTTGGTCAAAATACCTCTTAATTGCAAGAGCTGGTCCCGAAGCTGAGTAACCTGGATAGACAATTCACGGTACCCACTGGAGTAGAAAGATAATTCACTCTCCATTTTGCTGAAAAGCTGCTTTTTACGTTGACGACACTTGGACGCTGCCACTCTATTTCTCTCCAAAAATTGTTTTCTCTTTTCATCCTCGGTCGTGGCCTTAGTTGTTTTCTTTGGCTCTTCTTTCTTCTTGCTTTCCTTACCTTTCGCGACAGTCTTTGCCTTCTTCGTATTGAGTCCAGTATCGTTGGCAAGACGCTTCCCTGATTCCTTTTGATCCTGTAGAATATTGGAATCATCACCTGACAAGTCATCTTCCTCTTCAATTGGTTCCTCTGCCTTGGGTTCATTGGTTTTGTTAGTCGAAGGAGCGACGGCAACCGGAGGTTGAACCTGAGGTATCTGAAGTTCATGAGTATCTGTATTCACAGGTACACTATTAGTAAGCCCTAGCAAATTCAGCAATCCTGGAGTCATCTGCCCGTTAGGAAACCCGCCCGGAGTATTGAGGTTGAAGTTAAATCCCTGCTGAGCCATAATGCTCGGAGTGAGCCCAGATCGGAGATTCGACTCATTCGGCGTGAGACCCAGTTTCCGCAACATGTTAGCAAACTGAGGTATTGTGTCCTGCCCGTTCAGGTTGATGGTTCCGTTTGTGGCGCTGAGTAAGCTGCTCCACAAGTGGCCTGGAGTTCCCGGACTTCCGAGAGCAGCACCGGGAGAGAAGTGGATGGGAGGTAGTCTACGGCCTCCAGGGGTGAAAAGAGGCGGCGTGAGCCCCGGAAGTCTGTCAGTGTCCAAGCTCAGAAAGTTCAGAATCCGAAGATTGTGCTTGTTGGTGTTGCTGTTGGAGCCAGGTTTAGAACCAGCAGCTGTGGTTGGAATCAGAGGCTCCGTGCCGGGTAAAGCTGCACCCTGAGCATCTAATGTCACGACTGGAGCGATCTTAGTATCCTGAGACTGCGGTATAGTCGACGCAGATGTCTTGTCGGCGGTGGTGGTGGGCAGAACCTCGCTATTAGGACGGTCGGAACCGGAAGAGGCAGCGGAGGCCGAGGCCGTGTCTGAGTAGCCAAGATTACTGGCCTGCTGCTTCGGCAAGAGATCCTTCTTTGCAAATGAGTTCTCAAAGGGGTTCAACTCGAGGTCAAACGAAGTTTTCAGCTTGAAACGGTTAGTGACGTAAGCGAGAAAATGTGCCCGGTGATGCTATGATGCCATTCGGGACTAGCGAAATATGAAGTTTTATGCACCACCGAATCCAGCTTTAATTGTACATACTTCGCTCGACATACTTGATTTGCTCTGACAGGCTTCAAGCTTGTGTGTGGAGGTGTTTGAGTACTGGCAAGCTAAACATCAGTTTGGATTTTACCGTTAGTTACGTCATGGGCTCTCACCGACCTACCTGCAGGATTTGATATCTTACACTAGAGTAAAAGCAACCTTGAGACCATAGTTAGCACGGAAAACGCGGGTGCCTCGCGGGCCGTGGATCGTTATTGTAAGCACCTCAATTCGGTTTAAACCTGTTGGACAGGCAAAATCACGTGATTAATCACGTTCAATTTTTTGAATCGAGCTGTTTCGGGATTTGTCTTGGTTATCTGGGTACAATCTGGAATTGGTCACGGCTGATTAATCCTGTTATTAGGTTGTATGATAGTTTGACTAACATCCGTGTTGTTCTTATTTCGGGTTTGGTTGAATTGTAGGTATAACTGGCTTTGTCTTCAACGTATTGATAGGTTCAATCTAGGATGGGCTCCATTGGAAGACTCTGTACCGAAATCGATTCTCAATTCCTTTCTCATTTTAATAGCTTTCTCATTTCTATCATAAGTGCTTTACGCAAATGGCGCTCATTCGTGGCTCAACTCCTTGAGTACTTCTTTCACCTTCTCCCTCTGCTTGCTCTCTTCATCGATCTTGAGCAGCGGATCTTTCTTCAACTCCTCTTTAACTTGATCATCCACCTTCTTGGCAGCCGGCACTGCCTTTGGCGGATTCTTCTTGTCTATCTTAAGCGGCTTGTTCTTCACTCCTTCGCCTGGAGTGCCCACGGAGTCAGCATAACTGTTGGCATTTCTAGGATCATCATCGGGCCTCTGCCAGCCTGTGGAGAAACGTGGCGCCATGTCAAACTTAGGGAATGGATGCGCCTCTGTGTTAAACACATACTTGTCCAATGGAATGATGTTGTCATCGTCAAATAAAAGATACAAGTACTTTAAGGTCTCCGCAAGCCAGAATGATTCCATGTTGTCCCCGTGAGAAGGCTCAACTCTGGTGACATCGATCAAATTTGAATAGGACACTAACCCAGACTTTGTCGTCACCTTAGAGTACTTAACAAAGCTCTGGAAGATCTCGTAACCCCACTTTCTGTACTTCTCATCTCCCGTCAATTTGTACAAGTAGTACAACGACTCCACAGTCTCAGGACGTTGCAAATTGTGTTTATCATTAGGCCTGATATGGAAATCTTTTTCACTCAGATCATCAGTGTTGAATACGACAATTTCAGGAGATAAACCGGTGACCACGTCCGCGTACATCTTATAACAGGAGTAAGTCAATTCCTCACCAAGTTTGAAGTCGCTCTCTTGGTCTTCACCCCAGAATGGCAGTTTCCGGGCCTCCTCCAACGTTAATCCGTTTGTAGCACCAAGGGCAAGAAGACCACCATAGAAACACACTAAGTGGTCCATCTTGGGGGACAAAGATCCTTCAATACCTCTCTCAAGCTCACCAATAAAAGTCAATCCGTTAGGCTTCGACTTGCCCACCATGTGTTTCTTAACACCCTCAACTGACTCCTTGTACATCTTCCAGTAGATAGGCTCCTGATTGTTGGTCTGCAAGTACTGCTTCAACAAGTACTCGTAGTAGGAGTCACCTCTGGAGCCGAGACGAATGAGATTGCTCTGGTACTTGCCGGTATCAGGCTGTATAAAAATAGGCGCTAATCCGTCTTGTGGCCGATTCTTATCCAATTCCAGTATCACCCGTTCTGCAGCCTTCCAGTACAATTCCTCACCTGTCAATCTGGCCAAGTATCTGAATTCCAATTGCAACGTGCCAACCTCCGCCGTGGCGGAAGCGCCGTTGTCCATGTGGTTCTTGATCCCTTGCCCGTTAATGAGGTTCACCGAGGAGTAAGGAATACCAGTCTTGGATTTGAAGCCACCCATCAACGCATTCGCCAAGTCGGCAGCTTTATCCAAAAAGATATCTTCTTTTTCGCCCGACAAATGGAACGCAGATAAAAGACCACCCAACATTCTGATGGTGGTCTCGAACATGCTGACGCTGTAATCAAAGTGATATGTCAAGTCATCCTTGACCCACTTCTTGGCCCTTTCAAACTCCTCTTTACAATCCATGATCAACAATGTATCCAAGGAATCCACAATCATCCAGCCCAAAGGCTTGGGTCCCATGTTCAGGCTCATGGACCTTACTGGGTGATAAACATCTTTGCCCCAAGCATCGTGTTCGTAAGAATTCCACGATTCAAGGAACACTTCTTTCACCTGCTGTTTGGCCTCAGGCCAGCTGGTAGCAGACAGAGAGCGCAAGCTAGGAGACCACAGGACGAAAGTCAAGTAGTAAACGGCGTAGAGCACCAATGACGAGAGGATAACACGAATAAACATCACTTTCTTGGATGATTCTCCACCTCTCACTGGAGAAAAGACCGGTGACGACGACGGCTTATCCTTATATAGCGGCAACGTTTGGTTCTTGGACGACCATTTCCCAGCGAAACTTGTCTTTTCGTTCATGAATGACATTGAGCGTTTTTGACTATCACCTTACAAATGGGCAGGGAGTTTCACACTCGATTGATACTACGCGAACGATTATCCGATCCAGACTACAAAAGGATGGTCCTGTCTGAAGCCTGAGAGGGTCCGCGTGACAATCGGTCAGGTAGTGTGGAACACCGTAGGGCCTGCAGGCTTACTAAGGCTGAGAATGAGAAATATGTTGAACATGGAAAGATATGGTTTTTAGGAATAGCTTCGACAGTTCCAGTAGATTCCAAAGCTTCGGTGCCATAGTTAGTCTAGGTAGTCTAGGTTGCATAGCTTCGGTACATTCCCAAAATCGCATTCTTGAGCCACTTGTGCAGTTTCCTACTGAATTTCTTCAGCTTGCCATGAATATGGAAACCCATAGGGACGAAAATTTAAACCCAGATGACGAATATTCAAACCCAGATGTACGTATATATAAACCCAGATGCACGTATACATATACGCAGATGCACGAAAACTTAAGCCCAGATGGACCGATATTCAGACGAATATATAAACCCAGATGGACGATTATTCAAACTCAGATGGACGAATATTTAAGCACAGATGGACGAATATTCAAACCCAGATGGACGATTATTTAAATCTAAATGGACTCATATGTGAACCCAGATGGACGTATACTTAAACCCAGATTTATGAATGTATAAACCCAGCTGGAAGTATATATAAGCCCAGATGGACGTATATGTAAATCCAGATGTACATATATATAAACCCAGATGGACGAATATATAAACCCAGATAGTCGTATATATAAATCCAGATGTACATATATATAAACCCAGATGAAAGAATGTTTAACCCAGATGGAAGTATATATAAAACCAGATGGAAGCATATATAAACCTAGATGTACGATTATTCAAACCCAGATGGCCGAATTCATAAACCCAGATGGAAGTATATATGAAACCAGATGGACGATTATTAAAGCCCAGATGGACGATCATTTAAATCTAAATGGACTAATATGTGAACCCTGATGGACGTATACTTAAACCCAGATATATGAATGTATAAACTCAGCTGGAAGTATATATAAGCCCAGATGGAAGTATATATAATATCAGATGGACGTAAATATAAACCCAGATGGACGTATATATAAACCCAGATGGACGAATATTTTACCCAGATGTATGAATATATAAACCCAGATGGACGAATATGAAACTTTTCAGATGCGAATTTGAAACATTTCTTGTGCGAATTTAAAAAAGTGTAATAACGAATTTAAAAATGCCAATGTGCGAATTTGAAAATGTCGACGTGCGAATTTCGAAATTTCAAGCGCCAAATATTTATGAAAAACACTGTATTTGCAACCATTTTCGGGAGCATGGTGGCGAGGGGTGAACGAGTTGACTACCAAAAAGTAAACATTTAGACCCGTTCAAAAGCTCGAGAGAATCATGGATAGCATTATGTAACGATGTACAAATTTAAGCGATAAAATTCGTAAGTGGAGAGAGTCCATTCCCAAAATGGGTGAATTTTGTAAAGAAGAAGGGGTAGTTTCGAAAGAACTGAGAACACATGCGACCATATGAGACTTCGTTAAGCCGTTCGAGGTAGTTATAGATCGCCGTTGTAACGATGTACAATTTAAACCGACTAAATTTGAAATCAGAGAGAGTCTATTCCCAAATCGAGTGAATTTTGTCAAGAAGAAG